>JAEMOT010001813.1:553675-658792 GCA_019297695.1 Apostasia ramifera | reverse complement strand
TATATATATATATATAATGTGAAATAAAATGAGTTAGTTATATTAAAAATTGTATTGAATGTGAAATAAAGTGACTGTTTAATGTTAGATTTGTGTAGGATGAGATTTAAAATAATTTTTTATTTTTTTAAAAATAATTTAAGATTTTAAACATAATTAAAATAAATTATTTTTTTAATCGATTGTCAAATAGAGCCTAAAATTCTTAATTTATTAAACTTTCAAAAATTAATTAGGATATTTACGTAATGACCCTCTAATAAAACTGTTTTGTTACTATTTGATCCCTACTGAATAACAATTTTATAGTCAAATTGTAAAATTTCAATTTTTAGATGTTAATGTATAAATAAATTTCGCTCAAAAATTTAATATACACGAGATTATAACGGTTTGTCGAACGTACCCGATATGTTGCCATTGTAATAATGGATTGAGCGTGAGCAAAGGAACTCTATGACCTAATCGGGGCCGGGACGGCTCTCAGGAGAAGACCGTTTAAAGAATAATCGCCTGGTCGGAGAAGAAGAAGCGGCTATTGGCGGCGGAGATGGCGCACGCTACCTCCTCGTCTCCTATCCTCGCCGACGAAGAGAACAGTCTGTAAGCTATTCAGGCATCTATTTTATATCCCCTTCGTTTTCTGTCCTAGCATCGGATTCTTGGAATAAATTCAAATTCAGACTACCAGTGCACGATCGCCCGCCCTATTTTGATTGTCGATCCGTAGGCTTCAGATCCATTGTTTCCCGCTTTTATTGTTCTCATGGATTCTGATAGAACCTGCGAGCTTTCTATTGGCCTTTCGGGACACTTGAACTCTATAAATCTAGGGTATGGATAGTGTTTTTAAAATGAGAAATTCTTTGTAGTCCCCATAAATTGCCCCCAAATATTGAATTCAACTAGGATTCACTCCTATGTGGCAATGGTGCTGCATAGACAAGACACTTGATTTGTTTATGCGGCAATGGTGCCGCATAGTAATTTTTAGTTGGCTTCAATATTTGGAGTCATTTTCCTTTCAAGCATTACTCTTTTAAAATAGCTATTCAAGTTGCTCTTATTTGAGTTTTTATTTTATTTGCTGCCTTTAAATTTGCAAATCTCAAGAGCCTAATGCGTACAGTTAGGATTATTTATTTGTGGATTTATTCATAATTGGGTAAGAGATAACCGTGTTTTTTTTTCTTGAGATTTTTGAAAGATTTAAAATAAAATTAGTTTTATTTTGGGATATATAGAGGATATAAAATAAGGCTAATTTTTTATTTTGACACTTCTGTAGCATATGACATAAAATTGGTTTTAATACTGGAGTTTATGCAGGATTTTTAACCGGATTAAAGTTAACTTGGTTAAATTACAGGGAAAAGTTGTTCATCTTGCTCATCTAATCTTTTTAGGGAACTTTTTTGAAGTTAGTTTCCTACAACTATTCCTTTTCTATCATATTATCACAGAACATAATCAAGGATTTCACCATGAATGGTAACTGTGTCTATAGCCTTGTTTGGTAACCATACAAAAAAAGGTAAAGAAAGAGAAAATAAATTATTTTATATAGTTGATGAGAAAGAAAATTATTTTAATATTGGGAGGTGTGTAAGATGCGAAATAAAGTTGATTTTAAGGTTAAAATTTGTGTTATATGTGAAATAAAGTTGATTTTTAAGGTTGAAAATTGTGTTGGATATGAAATAAAGTTATTGAAATTTGTGATAAATTTAAAATATTAATAAAATATTATTTTGTCCCAAATTGGGTACTTACCATAGCTTAACAATCTCATTGATCATAATCTATAATCGGTTGGTTGGTAGCATTGTATAGATGTTGATGCCTGTTACAGTTCTTTGTTAGTTTGTTCCTGAAATCATCAAAAGCATTGATGTCAGATGCTGGAAGGATCTTGTAGACTCCTATGAATCAATCCTACTTGTTTGCAGAATCAGTTAAAATCTTTGTTACTGTTATAGTGTTAATATACCTTAAGGCCAACAAAGGATTGGAAATAAAAATAAATCGATTCTTTGATGCATTTGAATCACTTTTTTTCTAGTTTATCTTATGCAAGTCATTTTATCAAGAATCAAAATCAAAATATAAAGCAGTTGAGGAAAACCCAGAGAAGTTAACTCTTATTAGCATACTAGACATTTTGGCTTTTACTTTTACGTAATGATGAGTATTTCTTCCCTTTATTCACATTGTGGGTGTAGCTTATTCATTAAAAGGATGCATATGAAGCTTATGGCCAGTGAGTTCACCAATTGGTGGGCTGTTCATTGTATTGAGAGGCCACATCTTATACTGTTTAGATGTTGTTGATCTAATTCACTATAATGGCTTACTTTCTTTTCTGCTTACTGTCCATAATTGCAAGTGTCCTCCTTTATGCTACTGCACCAGTGCACCTTCCTCATACTAGATTTACTTGGTTCTGAACTTTCTATGTGTACAGGTAGATACACTGAATTTTTGCTTTCCTTTTGTTATATAGGAGAGTATTAGGTAACTAATCCCAGACAACTATATTCCTACCAATTTCAGTTTGGCTTACCAAAATTTTCCAAATGTCAATTTTCATCTTCTATAGCGGAAGTTTGACGCAAAATGGGGAATCAGATTCGAAGTTGTGTATTATGCTCCACAAGCCCAAATATTTGAAGATTGAAGTACTTAAATGAAGTAGAAACTGATGTTAATTTCCACCCTTAAGCTCTTGAAAAATGCATAAACCGTATGGCAGTGGATTCTATGCGGAAATTCTTTATTGGATATATTTTCACTATCCATCAACTTTTTCCCTTTTCTTCTCCATGCTCTCACCATGTCCATACATTTTGTAAACTTTTATCATACACTCAGATATTCATGATGTGATTAATCCATTTGCACAAAATCTCAAGATGATTGATATTCACATGTATGAGTGCTTGTGCATGTGGATTGTTTTCTCTAGCATTGATAAGATTATGCTGCTTTAAGAAATAAATACTAAATAATAATCTATAAAATCTTGTAGCAGATATTGTGCAAACAAAAACAATTTAATTTGAAATTCTAGACATTAAAGCTCAATTTTTTTTTGGTTCTTGACATTACAAGTCATCTGAGATTGGATAATTATCTAGATATTGTCAAAAGTATCAAGGGGTTTGATGTCAGTATTTTCTGTCATAATGTATGTTTCTTGCGATTCTGTATTCCTTTTTACTGATTCTTGTTAAGACAACAAGAAATACTAAAATAGTTTGTATGTTTCACAGTGTTATTGTTCACTTTTTAAAATGCAAAAGATTCATCCAATTTCATAGGTGATAATGAAGTTTAAGTTATGATCTATAATTACAATGTATTTCTTAGATGGATACTTGGATGATTTCTTCTTTTTTTTTTAATCATTTTTGTCATTGCAATTTTGTTTCTCATAATGAGTATCTTGTGCCAGTGTCATAGATGACAATACTATTCAATGTGCACTGTTAAATTATAGTGTATCTTAGATGGATACTTTAAGCACCTTCATTTTTTTTAATTTTTTTTTCATTTTATTTTTATAATGATTGCCTTGTGTTACTTTTTGAATTAGGATTATAATGATTGCCTTGTGTTACTTTTTGAATTAGGATATTAAGTTAGTGTGCTTTTAGATGGATACTAGAGTAATTTTTTGGGTCAGTTTTTGTCATCGCATATTTGTTCATCATAGTGATTGTATTGTTTCAATTTTCCAATTGTCTGTATTTATGAAGAAATATCAGTTATTTTTGTAGGTCATATTTTGACTATAATTCATGTGTAGTTCTTGAATTCATAGTACTTTGATGCTGTAGGTTTGTTGACATATTACAAGAAGCACCCTTGTCTAGTCATCGGCAGCACAGAAGTATTTTTGGAAGCATTTTGTATTGTTTCCTATTGGCAAGTATACATTCTGCTTTTTGGCCTTGTCCTAGTGTCTGGGAATATCATTACTTATTGAATAAAGTATAAAATACTGTAGAAACTGATGGCTATTGTCTTGCATGTTCATATAAGATCATTGTAATGTTGCATGCCCTTTGTTGACAACTTGTCATCATCATACTCGTGATAATCATCATTGGCCTTCCATAAACTATTTATGGTCTACTTTGTAATTTCTTGTCATGTTTTATGTGTAAACATCTGAAACTTTTAGCATTCTGTTGATAAAGATGTTTTTGCTGATTGGATTCTTTATTTGCTTCTAGGCAGGTAATGCAGTTGTGGCAGCTGCAGCACCATGGATATTCTTTCTTGTGCCACAACTGATACCAGCGGCACTCTGCAGTTGCAATGTTATTTTACTAATAATTACAGGTAGTATTCTATATCGGTGATGCTATTGTTTTTGCACAAGAATATTTCAACTGAAATCTTTTGCTTTTCATTTACCTTAGAGTTTTTTTTGGAATTAGTCCTATGTTTCCTGCTTTTATATGCAGTGATGTGTGCAAAGAGAATTCTGATATACAAAATTTTAAATCAATAAATTTAATTAGTAAATTATTTTTTTGATTTGTAATTAACAAATACTAATAAATTTATGTTAAATTTACTAGGCTTTTTGAATCTAACAATACCTTTTATCGGGCTCTCTCTAAGGAATACAATGTTTTCCATAAAAAATTCAACGTTCTTGTGCCTATCATCGTAATAACTCTTCTGATGATTTTGAGCTAACTGTAGTCTATTTGATCTTTTTTATTGTCAGCTAATTGACAACCCACAATTGCTTGGTCACTACTTTCAACTAATGCAATGGCAACTAACATCTTCTACCATATAGGGATTCACAGGGCTTCATCCTAGTATTAGCTTGAAAGTGTTGTTGTAGGTGAACTCCACAAGTGAAAGATGCGCCACCCAACTCCAACTCCCTTCGAAGCCCAGCACACAAGTTGATATTACATGGATTTACAAGTTGAGTTATGTTGGCGTTATTGCAGTACACTTGAAGAGGCATATCAGAAAGCTAGAGATTACGAGATAACCTAGAGATTGTTAGTATCTTAACGCCACAAAAAATATAGTCCACCTTTAAAAGAGGATCCGATTAAGTGTCACATGGTTGCTTATTAAGTGTCCACCTAGAGATTCGTGAGGTAAATATTGAGAATAAAATCATAAAGCTTGATTATGTTGAGAATGAGATTGTAGATTTAAAGCATATTGAAGAAGAGATCTCAAAGTTAATTATCAACATATTGATGATAACATCATACTTAAGACTATTAATAAAAAACATTTGTCTGAGAGAGTGTTGCAAAGAAAACTAAGAAAAAAAAGAAAGGAAAGAACAAATAATGATAGATTGGGCATAAGTATGATTGGATTTTTATTGAGGCAATGAGGTTGGATTATCAAGTTCATCAGTTATTTCTGGAGAAATTTATAACACCTATTAGGAACCATCTAGATTGTCACTTTAACCTATTTTTTTTATACTTCTGACTACATTAGGTTAGTAAGTAGACTCTAGGTTTTTGTTTAGTGAGTCTACATAGATTTAGTTTCCTTTAGTTTTATTTATTATATATTAGAGTTTTTTTGGCAAATGTATTAGAGAGTTATTTTGGGTTAAGTCAACATCTATATTTTCATATACATTCATGGCATATACAATCAATGAATTTAATGAAAAAATGTTATTACATATAAGTGCAAATTTTTTTGAAAATAATTTAGGCCCTGTTTGGCGCGAGGACCAAAATCAGGACCAAAATAGTGCTAGTTTAAAGAACAATAATAATAATAATACATAAAATTTTTTAATCATTCTACACAAATTCTAATATAAAAAAAATATTATTTTACTTCATATATTCAATAATTTTTAATTAAAATATCAACTTTATTTCACATCCTAGACCAAAATATTTGAATCGAGTATTTTGATTTTGGATGTGAAATAAAATTAATATTTTTATTAAAAATTATTGAGTATGTAAAGTAAAATAATATTTTTTTATATTAAAATTTGTGTAGAATGATTAAAAAAAAATTTATTATTATTATTGATTTTAAACTAGTACCATTTTGGTCCTTGTGCTAAATAGGGTCTTATATGATAATTTATATTTTTTTCAAACTTGTGAAGAATGACTAATTTAAAATTTTAAATGATATTGAGTCAGTTGGTTAAATTATGTATTTAACATTGGATTTTGGAATTTATCATATTTTCAATATTTCATATTTGGTTGTTTTCAGAACTTTGCAGTATTATTTAGTGAGGTTTAGCCGTTTATATTTTTATGTAAGTGAACTTACACCTGTCTACTAGCCAAATCTTACTTCAATTAAGAGCAAATCGAAAAATTCTTGATTATTTGATAATTTTTATTTTGAATTAAGATACTCGTGATATTTGGATTGGTGGAGATATATATATTTGTTTCGGGTGATTCAGAGATATTGATGGAATAGCTACCATGGGCCGACTTAATCACCGAAAATACAAATTGATGGAGATCTTATGGAGATATGCCGTAGTAGATTTGACTCTTACTCGATTTGTCAAGTTATTCCTACCTTGGAATAATTGATGAGAATATCAAGATGATAGATGGTTCATATTAGATCACGATCTAGTATGCCACAGATGGATAGACATGGATATGGATTATATTTATTTTATTTTATTTTGAAAATATTTTAGATTTAAATTAGTTGAGTTTATCTAAATTAATTTTTATCCAAATTTATTTAGTCATATTAGATAATACTGTTTAAAAGGATAAATCTAATTAATCTAAATTAGTTAATTTATTCCATTTAGATAATTATCTAGAGTAGTAATAATTTATTTTTTTAATTTAGTTTGTTTGCTTATAAATAGGTGGAGTTTGTAAGTATTTTTCTCAATAAATGAAAATTACGTTGTGTGAAATTAAACTTGGAATAGGTTAATTTAGGGATTCCAGAAGAAACGATATCCGAAAGGAAAGGGTAGGAGACTTTAGGTGAGTGTTCTAGAAATCCTAATTATCCATAATTTTTTTTCATTTTTTCCTTTTTCCTCTTAACCCTAGCTATCTCATCGTCGTCGTCCTGCATTAATAGTTTTTTGCATGACTATAGTCCATTGATCAGCATAATCCAGGATCTAGTCCGTCATGCTCTCAGCATCGTTGATTTAGACTACCATCTCCTAGTGTGATATCCCTTAGCACAACTATATCCCACTAGATTATATCAACATCTAGCTCAACCTAGGTAGGACCGAGTACTATGAGATGTTGAATGTCTCCTAAAGCATCGTAGGTTAGAACCAATTAAGATCTGGGGCGAACTTAAATTAAGACTAAAGGAAAAATATGTCCCCACCCCTAGAGAAGTGATTTTATAAGTCTTTATCATTCCCTACACTTTGATTGCTCTCTTTTGAGAGATGTCATTGAATGCGCTACTGACTTCCACTAGTCCACCTTTGATAGAGGACAATACATAGTGCTATATAAACATATCCAATATGTATGTTGGCGCACCCGATCCCATGAAAAGCATCAAAGAATTTCCACTAACACTTTTATACTCTTTACTGAGAAAAATGCTACATAATTACGTATCTCTATTTATGTAGCGGATCCAAGCTTAGCCGGAAAGTATGAAAGATATGAAGAAGAATTTGAGGAAGAAGAGAATTATGAAGACTCAAAAAATAAATTGAAGTCATGGAGCTGGGATATAAAGAACAAATCATAAGTTCTTATGAGTTTACTAAATAATCTAATTGCATAGCTAATCATATTGAGTTGATTATGGGTCAAGAGTTCGAATTAATTCAGTACACCTCCAACCACTATAGAGCCAGTAATAAAATTGGGTCTACACCAGGTATGAACCGGTACTTGTAGAAAGTGCATGAAATTGAGTGGCTAGTTACCTGAACTTTCAGTTGGTAAGCTGTATGATTCACCAGTTATTTTAGTGGACCTTATGGCATTTATGAGGAACTACAACAATTTTCACTCTGATTTACTATCTACATGTTTATGATCAGACTGAGTTTATTAATAGACACTAGTAGTATGATGAGTTAAGTCTGTATCTAATTTTTTTATATTTATCGCATGTTTGAGAGTGTAAGGCTGCATTGATATTTACGTTTTATATTAGTTTGTTGCATGTGTCGGCATTGTGATATTGTTATTCCATATTAAAATGAACAATTTTGAAAGAGAAATTGTTAAAATTATGTGCAAGAAATTTTCAGAAAATAATGATATAATAAATAAGCTGATTGATTTTGTAATTTAAGTTTATTTTAAAATTTTAATTAATTTAGGTCGTATGATAAATTTTGATTTTTATTACTAGATCATGGATTGTCAAACTTTCAATATTTCATATCTGATAGTTGTCAAAATTCAACAGTAATACCTAGTGAGGCCTTGTCCTTTTGTTTTTTTTTAGTGTTTAGCTATGAGCGTCTACAACTAAAATTCATTCTAGTACTTATTTAGAGCTGATTAGATAAACCTGTTGAGCAGATATTAATTGAATTCAATTATCAATGGTATTTAGTTCGATAGAGATTTATATTTTTTCAGAAGATTCAAATACTATAGTTGATTGGTGTGACTTACATGGAGACACATGAGTTGCTTGACTCACACTCGATGAGATCGAGTTTCTCCCACTTGGGAAGAGTTGGTGGGGACATTTTGATAGCTTGTATTTGATTACTTTCAATTAAAGATTTGGAGCCAACTTGAAAGGATAACAATTCATCATATTTCTCCTATTAAATATTTTCTATTTAGCTGATTATATTTGCAAGTTTATTTTTCTGTATTTTATTTTACTTTCTTATTGTCATAATTTGAGATCCGTATAAATAGAAATCACCTTGCATTGTAATAATAGGTTGTTATTGTTGAATAAAATGATGTTTGAGTTCTTTCACAGCTTAGATTCGGGTTAAGGGGTCGATATGCTGAACAGGGAAGGATAAAGGTTTGCCTTGGGTGAGAATCCGTAAAAGAGCCTAATTATCCTTTATTAAAAAAACTTAGTTCGATGTTCGACTTTTGCAACCTCGCCGCTCACAGATCTCGTTGTTTTGCCTCATTGCAGACCTCCTCGGCCTCATCATCATGCCTCCCTATTGTCGAGCCCTCAGCTCGCCTCTATTCAAACTCTGAGATGCTGTCATCCATGCGGTTTGCCTGTCCTTCGCTTGTGATTGACTCTTCCCTCATCATTTCCATCCATTGAGCTCGAGTGGGACCGGCAACTAGCCTAAGTGAGCCACACTACCGACGCTAGCCCGCGCTATGTTGTGCAGGCAGCGTCTCGCCCATGAGATGCCACGCTCATTTGAGTCCACACACGCACAGAAGCCCAAGTCATAGAAGTCTGCCTTCGCCCTTCGGTTTGCCAGCCCGCGCCCAGGCTCGCTCTGCTTGGTCCCACGCGTTGCTTTCGTTTGTTCGTTCCCGTGCATGCAATGAACCCGAATGGTCCTCCATGTTGAGTCTCTCACTTCAATCACGATAAGAAACAACTGCAACAGAATACATTGAACTCTTAAGCTATGGTATAAATTTTTTTCAAATCAAATTAATTTAATTATTCAATTTTAATATAAAATTATTTGTTTGACTTGAATTATTTATTTGACACTAATTGTATAATCATACATTTATCTAAGTGAAAATTACTGTTGGATTTTATTAGTGCGATATCGGTTCTGATTTTTGAGACTCTGGATCTAACTTATTGAATTAAAATTGATCGTTCTAATTTAATTGATAAACCCTTATTCATCACGATCAAAGATAATTAAATTTTAAAATATTTAATTTGTGGAATTTAAAATTTTATTTTTGATAAATTATATTTTAAAAATATTCTTATAATTATTCCAAATAATTTGTTAATTAATTATTACTGATTATAAATGTAAATCTTATTTTCATTCTCGTCCTGTATCCTATTTCCATTTTGGAATAGCACACAAACGTCATATAGAATTGAAATTTCGCTCAAACTCAAATTTTTATAAAGAAATGATTATATTCATGTAAAGGCCTCGATCTAAAAAATGACTAAAATCTTACCCAACAACAACTGCAATCGAGCCTTTATCCGACTGAGTGGGGTTGGCTAATCATACCCAAAACAAAATAAAAAATGTCAGACCTATTAAAATAATTAAACTAAACAGATAAATAGATTTGATTAATTCATAACCTCACAAAAATATTGAAATAAACTAAGAATAGTCTGCATCATGTATCGAGCTTCATGGAGTGTGGTTTGATATAGGCACTAAATCATTAGGATTCTCCTATCACTTAAAGAGATTTTAATGGTTGTTGTTCAAAAAGGGCTACTAAAAAGGCATGATTCAACCTCAAGGTGACTTGCGATAGTCCAATCCGGAGGACCTAACTTACAAAATTAAAAAAGGTATAGCAACTCCCCGACCTTAGGAACTAGAGCTGCTTACCGGACTGGCTCTACCATGAACCGGTCTGGTAAAAACCGGTTCGGCCTAGAACCGGCTGAGAACTGGTTGAACTGGGTTGGTTCTGGCTGGTTTCGAGGTGTAAAACTGGTCTGGCGCAATTCTGCTCCCCTTGAACCAGCGAACCAGTCCAGAATCGGATCGGTTTCGGTTCATCAGAACTGATCCGGTTCAACACTATTAAAAAAAATTGGGGGGCAGTGCTCGCACATGGGCGCTACCCCCTATTAAAGTGCGGCTGGCTTATTTTTTATTGTGTTTTAATTAAATATTAATTTATTATTAAAAATTTAAAAATATATATATTTAATTTTTTTAATTAAATATTGGGCTGGTCTGTTGACCCGGCCTTAAACTTGGAAACGAACCGGATCTGGACTGGTTGCAAATTTGGCCTGTCGGTTCCCGAGAGTCGGGAATTGGTGGGAACCAGACTGGATTGGTTCCTGGAACCATTTGAATCGAACAAGAACCGGTTCGGTTTGGTTCGATAAGCAACTCTATCAAGAACCCATATGTATTCTGCCATTTTAATCTTATTTATTTCAAAAATTTTAATATTTTCGTTAAGTCTTGTTTGAAAAGTATGATAATTTGTGTGGTATTAAGCTTGTAACCTAGCTGAAATCAACTCAAAAAATTACTTAAATAGATTTATTTTGATAAACTTTAATTTGTGCTAAATGATTCAATTTTCTGTATCTCCGTGCAATAAGCCTCAAACCTATGGAACCTATGAGCTAGGTCAAAATGTTCATTTTACTATTTTTTAACAAAGAAGCTAATGTATTGACCGATTTGTGAGAACTGAAGTAGATGTTTCATATCTTTTGACCTATATGCAACTAGGCTGAAACCTTAGGGACCCAGAAACAATTTACCCAAATAATGTTTTTTTAATATCATAAAGGTGCTCAATCAGAAACTTTTATCATCTTATCACGTAAACCAAGAACCTATTATTATTAACATGCAATAAATGATGAAGCTCATGTCCATAAGGCCCACTATTTAGGGGAAATTGTTGAAACATCCGCTATTCTGCAACTTTGGTAATGTATGAGGTTCTAAATGGCTTTTATACCTTTTGATATATTTCAGCTGCTATTTGACTCTCTTTTTGAATACAAAACACATGAACTATATGTCTATTGGACTGACAATTTTTTATTGCTCATTTTATTAATTGCAAATTTTCTTGTGATCTTTGTAGGCATATTTCAGCAATATCTTGTCTACCAAGTTACAAAAGTGCGGTTGCAGGTGATTATTTATTTCTTTTCTGCCTGTCAAATATATGTGTATTTGTTTACATCTTGACATGCTGATGCAAGTTCTATTGGTATTGAGATTTTGAATTTTTGTATAATTTTTCATTCAAGAAAATTGGTTTTTCTTCCCATGATGTTAATATTTCTTCAAACTACTTCTTATGATAACCCTAAACTATACTCGATTCATTATTTTTGCATGCGTTACACTCTTTTTATATGTCATATGCCCTATAGGTGCAATGTAGAACTTTTGCATTAACTTTGAGGGTGCGTTTACTTGGATAGAATGACTATTCCATTCCACCTTTATTCCTTATAGAATAGCTATTTCTATATTTACTTTAGTGGAATAGTTGTTTTGTAGAAATCTCTATTCCGCATTCCATGAAATAGTTATTCCTCCCATCCATCTAAGAAATAGCTATTCCTTTGTTATTTCTTGTGCGCTAAAAATATTATTCTAAAATTATCCTTGCTCACTTACACACACAAGCACATATGTATACATATATGCATTTTTATATGTATATACTATGTATACATATATATTTATATAAATTATATTCATCAAATTTAATAATAATAAATAATATGAAATTTTTTATTAAGTTATATTCATTAGTATTTTTGTACTTTTTTTTTTTATTCACTTCTTATTCTACATTCTATTCTATACATGTAAACAAACAAATTGCCATTTCATTCTCCGTGGAATGACAATTTCATTTCAATATTATTCCATTCCATTGAAGTAAATGTATCGTGAATATGTCAGTTCATTATGATTTAAATGTCATATGCTAAAAATAAAGAAATGATCTTGTAGGCAGATATTCACCCTTGATCCAACATGTATTCATGTGCACGACTTTGCCCTATTTGAGTGTTTAAGAAGTGATACTTTGTCCTTGTTTGGTTGGAGCCAAAAACCCATCAAACTTCACTAAAAATACTTTCACAATGTTTTATATTTATTCACATCATACATAAATTAAAATATTAAAATTTAATTTTATTCTACTTTGTACACAAATCTCAATTGTAAAAGTTAATTTTATTTCACATCATATGTATATTTCAATAAAAATATTAATTTTATTTTACATTCAAACACAATCCTTAATAACAAAATGACTTTATTTCACATTATAACTTTATAATAAGTCTCTCTTTCTATTTCTAAAAAACTTAATAACTTCCTAAAAATATATTCCAACTAAATGAGGTATTTATCATCAAGTGCAATTTTTTCTACTTTGGGATCTTTGTTTTTATGGATCCGGGATTCCTTTGTTTGGATAGGTATGGCTGCAGTTAGGTTATGCCCATTGCACTATTTTGAAGGATTTGGACTAGGGTTCTTTGAGTTGTCAATTGTTTTTCAGTCCTAGTTTATTGAAGTTTATTTAGCTAAAAAGTATAGAGTTTCTATGGGCATATTTGATTCTTATATCATTTTAGTAATACTAAAAATCAAAATAATTCATTCATTATAAAAATTAACAAAATAATATTAAATTAATTTTTATAATATATACAATTTTTAATATAAGAAAGTCTATTTTATTTTACATTATTTTCAATGCATCAGTCAATTTTATTTCACATTCTGTAAAAGTTTATTTATTTTCAATGCATCGGTCAATTTTATTTCACATTCTGTAAAAGTTTTAATATAATTAATTATTTTTATTTCTCATCATACCCATTTTTCAAAGTAAAATCACAAATTTTATGATAAGTCCAAATTGTTCTTATTGCCAAACTGATCCTTGAAGTTATTATAGAGTCATGTAACTATGTAAGTTATACAAATCAGGAAGGCCTATGACATCCTAAATTGATTTAAAAGTTAAGGTTGGCCTAAATTCGTTCTTCCTATCTTTGGTACACCAGCACAAGTTACTGGGCAGTGCTTAAAATATTTTACTAGGAAAAAAAATCAAAGAGTCATAATTGGCATCATCAAATCCCGCAAATTCCTAATTGGCTTGCATTTGAAACTCTCAATCCTCCAGTGTCGCAACATGCTCAACCTATTTCTCATCCATTTTTTTTCTCTGTTTGCTCTTCTCCTCCCTCAGGAGTCTCTTATTCTTTTTCCTTATTTATTCCACTTGTTTTATTTTTTCAGAACAATGCGGTGCCCGGCCACCAGCTTATTAGCATAGCTTATGCTGCACCATTGGTTGACTAGGATCACGGTTCTAAACTTTCTAGTTATTTCTTTTCTGCTCTATATTTCAAAGATCTTGTAATAGTGCTTATCCTCTTTTTAGGAGTGGCTTAATGTTAAGATAAATAATGCTGCATGTGTTCTTAATGCATGAGAACAAGAAAATAAAATTAAATGTAGAAAATGAATTTTTAAAATAATTAGCTAAATAAGAAAATAAAATAAGAAATTATGTTGAATATCTTATATCAGCATTCAAAGTTGTCACTGTAGTGTTCCTCTTGTGAACTTCAAGAAGAGATTCTATTGCAAATACTAGAGGAATATCTATGCTCCACATTTTTCATTTTGAGGAATTAATACTTCTCTCATTATATTATTCATCAACAAAGTGCAGTGCTACCCTTTTTGGAAGTATTTCCTAGTTCATTTACATTGCTTTTCAACCTTTGTACAAGTTAATTAAAATATGACTATTGTTGAATATAGGGGTATTATATGTTTAGCCAGAAGCTGAAGCACATTGCTCGACTTCCATTTGCCACAGTTGCTTATGGTACGTGATCTCTTTTATTTAGACTATATATTGTACAATCATATGCTATAAAAGCTTTACCTAAAATAATTATGCAATTTCAGTTGTTTATTCAAGTAATTCTTATGATCTAGGAAAGATTAGTTGATGCCAGATGTTGCAGATGTAATCTTAAGTCAATTTGTAATAACAACTAATCACAGAATGAAGCAAGAACAAGTTCTAAAAATTACTATGTAATAATCAAGAAAGTATAAATAGCTAATAAAATGCATTATTGAGGTAAATAGAGATTTATCAAGCAAACTGGGGAAGACAAGTTTCAACAATTTACAGCTAGGTATGCAAAATAATAAGTGCTCATATATATGATTCCCACAATAATTTTTCTATAATAATTTATCTCACAGGCAAGCAAGCCTAACAAGTCAAGATGACGAAAATACTAACATGAATCTGCAAACATCAGAAAGGAATTAGGATAGGATTGAATTTACTAGGACCAAGGAATTTAGACCCCAAGAGTCAAAGCAGGGATGACGACACAACGAATAGATGTAAGATGGTGAATCCACAAGATAGTCTAATTGATATATGTAATCTTTACACTGCCGAGTGAGGTGAGTGATGTCTGTGCTTGTTAACTTAGAGGGGGGCAACATAAGGGTGGAGATAATCTGCTTGCAGTGCGGCTTAGCATGATACGATGGTGGGTGGTGCATGCAAGGAGCGTTAGGTAGTGTTGTAGGTGTGCAAAAACGATGGTGCGCTAGTTGCAAGGGGCTTGATGGAGTGACGTGGATGTCGTCTCGTTGTTGTGTGAAGAAGAGCGATGGCGTGTGTGAGGGCCAATGAAGGGTCTTCTGTGCACAAAAAGCGATAAAGCGGGCAAACATTAATGGATGCACGTATGCTTCCAATAAACTAATAAAGGGATGTGATTAAATGAGAATGCCCATAATGAAATAGGGAAAATTAAGAAAATATTGGGAAATATCATAAGTTTTTGAAAGATGGAAACATCTTAAGTTGGTTGAGAAATTTAGGGACTTTTACTCAAGGTCCAAACTTTATTCTCCATCAGGATGTAACACTCCAATTTGAATCTTAAATTTTATTTCATTCGATATCCCTTCGTTACAAAGTTTAGGGCTCTTCGGATCTCAGTAAAATTTGAAATTAATACATCTCATAACATATCACAATGAACATAATTAAAAGTGCATTTGAAATTTAAAGTTGCTATAATGAACTGGAATCTTCAATCACCCTGATCATCTTGCCAAATCAACCTTTGATCATCTGTTCATCCAAATCAATGCCACATGATGCGATCTCGGCTGAAGAATGTAGAATCTGTTGGAATGAATTCATCGTCTGATGGCATGGTATTCCCACAATTGATAGTCATTCTTTTTTTTAACATCATAGTTATTTGTTTCTTTGAATGCATTTACTCAAGATCATGGCACCAAATAATAATATCAAATTCATCAATTGCTTTTAGAAGAGCCTCAAGCATCTGTTGTGAACATATCTAAAGTTCTTGCTTATTACCCTCAAACTGATGGCTAAACTGATATAGTCAATAGAAGTTTGGACAATTTACTTCAGTGTTTGTGGGAAAGAACAAGATAAATTGTTTTCGGTCAACTCGTCAGAGTGAGTCATTTAGTTAGTAATTGAGTTAGTTCCCTGCCTATAACCTAAAGGAAAATACTTTTACCTCAACATCTCTTTCATTTCATCCCATGACCAAACAGGGGATGGCCTGATAGTTGAAGTTGTCGCTCGTTGTTGATCCAATAAATCTTCGCATAGCCATACAGCTTCATGTGAGCAAATATCACTTTTTAGTTCTCTAACATTGCGACCTAGTTAAAGTAACGGTCTATATTGGTAATCCAATTCATAATTTTGGCTCAGAACCAGATGGCACCAAAAGGTCATAAGAATCTTGGATCTCGTGAGACGAGCTACAATGATTTGATCCTGACTTACTATAGAGATATTGCAGCGGAATTGAACCTTACTCGATGAGGCTAATTACTATCACCTGAGGAAAGTTGGTGGGGGACACCGTGCCATCTGACTGTTAATTTATTCCATATAAGATCTGTAGTTGACGATTGAGATCTCACTGTGGCATTGATGTGGATAGATAAATGAGTGAAGGCCGATTTGGCGATTATAGTTATTTTCAAATTTTGAATTTCAAATGAAATTTAAGTATATTCATTATGATGTATTATGAGGTTCTTTAACTTTTGTATTTTGAATTTCAATTTATACTTCTATGAAAGGCCCTTAAATTGTTGTATTGTAAGAATATTGAATGAATTAAAATTTGAGCGTTAAATTGGACTGCTTCATTCCAGTGAAGGTTGAAAGGTTGGTACCTTGAGTGAAAATCTTTGAAGGCCTCAATCAACTTAAGGTACTTTCTAGTCTATACCTATCTCTTTATTTCTATCTTTTTTCATTTAATCACATCCCTCCATTAGCCTATTAGAAACATCTATGCATACATTATTGTCTACCCACAGATGTAGAGCCCAACTCCTACTCGTTCACTACTCTTTGCGTGTGGGACCCTTGCACGCTTTCCACTATTCGTCTTCACATGGAATCATCGAGCCAACACCCACATCATCGTCCACGTTCTGTACACGCCTATAACATTGCTTCATTCCACTCCTTGCGTCAACTACAATGTTCTCCATTGCCTTTGTCGAATTGCATTGGAAGCCGTCGTTGTCCACCCCTCTCTGCATCCCTTCTGAACCGACAAGCATCGATTCCATCCGCCTCACTTAGCAGCGGAAAGATATAAGGTTCGTTTCAACTTTCCTCTAGATTCACCTCTACATACTTTCGCTCATCATGTCGTCATCCCCATTTCATCTCCTGGCGTATGAATTTCCTACCCCTGACCTATTTTCTTTTTTGTATTTGCAAATTCATGTTGGTATTCCTTTCATCTTAATTTGCTTGATTTGCTCGCCTATGAGATCACTGTTATTGAACTTAGAAAAATTGTTGGAAATATATATGTAAGTAGTCAGCACTTATAAGTTTACACATCTTAGCTTTGACTTGTTGGAATTTGTCTTCCCTAATTTGTTCTGTAAATTTCTATTTCCCTTGATCATGTTTTTTTTTTTTGGTTTTAAACAGTGATGCTTGGGGATTCTTAATTTCATGTTTATTATTGCATTATTATACTCAGAACTTATTCTTACTTTATTATGTGATTAGCTGGTATTACACATTTAATAATATCAGATTAATTAGGGCTACATGTGCACTTTCCGACATCATTAATGATAGCTTTTGCCTAGTTTTTACTTGACCCTATAGAAAAGCATTTAGAGAAACATGTAGGTTTATTCTGGTAAGTTGCTTAACTTTGAGGGACGTTACTTACTAGAATAGAGGGTAAAAGGCAATCCAACATTAGTGATACTATCATTTGCTCAGAATTATTGTGTGATCATCTTCTTATTTAAAAGTTGACATGCGGTGGGCCTTCAATTAATTATTTTACCAAAGATAACCATACTTCACACTTTACCCTGCACACTCCAATCTTTCCTTCTCTTTGTATTTATGAAGGATTTGCTGATAAACTAGATTTTTGGTGTGTGATCTGCCTTTAGAAATATCTCAAACATAAAACAAAGGGGATTACTTGAGTAGCTGTATGATTTTTCTTTTTTCTTTTTAAATATAATCTACTCGGATACATGAAAAAGGGCATCTGAATGAGGGTAATTAGTGCATCTACTTGAGTAGCTGTTTGGTTGTTGAAGCACATTTGTGGTTTGTCATTGTTAGTCTCTGTATGGCTTTTTAATGTTGAAGCTTTCTTGATTAGTTCCCATAGAATTTCATTTAAGAAATTAGCATTTTCTAATTGCAATCTATCCCGTTATTTGCACTTCCTGTTTTTTGACTGTTTTTGTCAATAATTGTTTACCAAGTTCTTTAGTTTTGACATTTGAAAAAAAAAATCTTTAGTTTTGGATGTAGGAGGTATCTTCCAGTAGCTATTTCTAGAAATAATTTTTTTGGTATTTGAAATGTTGGTTTAGCTGCTTTGCATTAATCCCAAGGATTATTGAAGAGCATGACAAATTGCTGAGCTATTAGTATCATAAAAAGTGAACTTAGGTTTAACTTCTGTTGTTTGTAATATAGGTACTGCTTTGATGTTACTTATCCTTGTTTGGCAACCTCATCTACAAATACTATCTGTGTCATCATTGTCAAGGTATCTTTCGTGTACTACCTACACTTAGCTCCTATATGTTTTGTTGGAATTTCTCTGCTATGGTTATGATATCAATATGAATGATAGTGTGAGATAACTCCTATGTGAGGACATCATTTGTAAATCATTCTTTTTATTTATTTTTCTCAAAAGTTAATTATTCTTTTTATTTGGTAATGATTCTAATGAAATCAAGGACCTTTGGAGGATCCTTGACGTAAATGTGAGGAGTGGTTCAAGTCACAACATTAATGATAGGGAGACGACCAAAAATTTCTCTGGCTATGGTCATTAGACATAACGTTGACCCTCTCATGCTTACAAAAAGCCTTGCTTTAAATAAAGCTGATAGAGACCCATTTAGCTAATCACAACTAGTTTGTGGTTACGTCTTAAATGTTGTGGTTGTATTGCTAATAAAATTAAATGGCACTATTGAATTCGGAATATGAAACAGATAATAAACATATAAGGGTAGGCTTGCATGAATTTCATAATTTAAGAATGTTAATTTTGTTTTCTGAGTTTAAGGTCACTGGGCTGATGAGTTACTGGTACATAAGTGGGATGCATCAGTTTTATAAACCAAATGCAACCTAATTCAAGGATTTTAGTCCAACTCAAATTGAATGCACCGTTTCAAATAATCTTTTATATTGGTGAATTATGAATGAAAAGAAGGAATAATAAAAATTAATTGCTATCAGTGTGCATAATGAAGGTAGGTAATTAGCTTTAAAAATGTCTGTTATTGAGAAGCTTCTCTATTTGTTATTTGGATTATCAATTCTAATAATGATTATCATGAGTCATGCCAATGTGCATAATTAATAGTAAAGATGTTTAATTAATAAATTAGATATTTAATCACTAATCTTAAAAAATTTAAAAATGAACATGTTTGTTGGAGTAGCTCGATCATCAGGAGACTCCACAGAATTAGTCGTTCGATCAATAAATTAATATATACTTTTGTAAACATTATATGAGAGGAGCTCGATGATCAAATGCCTTCATCCTATAGCTTTCCCATTGGTCACACGACTGTTTGTGGGCCTCCAATGATCAGCTGGCATGAGGCACGACTCCAATCAATTGACCATTAAAGTACGCCTCTATCCCAAATGCCTTTCCTTCCGAAATCCACACTTCTCTCTCTCTCTCTCTGTCTATCTATCTATCTATCTCTCCCCCCCCACCCAAATTCTACCGATATTTTTTTAGTGATCATATCATCTATCATTATTCACAAGTTTCTTTTTGTTATATTGTTGAAATTTTTACATTGTAAATTTAAAATAAAGTAACATGGAACTTACACCCTATTGAACCAATTATCTCATATTTCCTTGTAACTAAGGTGCTCTGCAAACCAATTCATCGTGTGTGCCTGCCCCCTAGCATCTTGCCTTTGGAAATCTTCCTTGATGGCATCCATTAGAAAGTGTTACTAGTATCCAAGCTATCGCATGCATGATCTGGGAGATTTTACTCAACACAAAGTGGAGTTAACATCGGAAAGTTCAAGCCTATAGGTTGTCGAGATGACCCGACTCTTGTGGAGGTTATCGATATCATTCCTATGGAATGAGATCGTATGATGAGGTTTTTTTGTGTGTTCCCCTCAGTCTACTAGATGATATTTACATGGCAAGAATGAATAAAATATAAATGCTTTATAGTTGATGTGAAAAATATCTTTTAGTACCTAGATCCAAGAGGCTGATCAAGATTATTCTTCAATGGATGCAATTGCCTATCAGGTCAACTAATGTTTTCCCTTTCCCAGTGCCATACCAATAGGAGGTGGAGGCATCCAGCAATAGTCGAGCGTGTAGGAGTCAATGCTAATGGCAAGTGCCAATAAGGTTGAGCAAGCACTGCAACTCCAAGTGTGAATGATTGAAAGTGATTGAGATTCTCTAGCTCCGGCAAATATTATGAATGGATCTTGCATCTCAAAACGTCTGACGGAAGAAAGCACTCGAGCACATATTATCTATATACATGAACATACCATGAGAATAAAGCTTCTGGAATGCCCTCATATAAGAGTAAAAAGATGCGCCATTATAGAAATCGAAAGGGCATGCAAATTTTGGCCCTATTTTGGCCCATCTTGAATGTTGAAGTTTCAGCGGGAACACATGAGTTCTGATACACAATATATCTGGTAGATGGTTCCCCTCTAAGAGCTCATCACTGCAGCTAGCCAAATATCGCATCTATTACCTTAGCCGACATGTGGTTAGCCTACACAGTGAGGGCCATTGATCCTGACTCCAAGTAGCACAATGTCCTATAGCATGATAATCATCTCACTTACATGCATAAGAAATGTTTTGGTCTCTGACGACTTATGTATTATTGAGCAAGAGTCGTGGTGCTTCAAGTCTAACATACCAAGGACGTGATTGTCCAGTCTATAAGCATATGCAGGTGACTGGTCAGCTCTAAGGTATGAGCGTGATCCAGATGTGTAGCATGATGGATGCTTCATAGATGCTCGAGTGAAAGACGAATAGCTGGTGGAAGCTTCACACAGATCTCCCCCTGCCATTGGGACCTCGACCACATGGCCATATAAGCTGTACAATTTTTGACATTCAGCCAAATACAAACAATTTATATAAGAAATTTTTGTAGCATCTAAACTAACTATTAAAATGCTAATTATACAAGCTATTAAAAGAGAAATTTAGAAAAATGAAATACCTCTTGAAAGAAGATTGGAGGCTTTTTCAGTGAGAGTGAGTGTGAGAGAGAGAGTGAGAGAAGGGTGGACATGTGAAGTGAGGGGAGGGGTTTTGGGCCGCCTTATAATGGCCTCTGACCATTGGAGGCCCGCAAACGATCTTATCATCGTTCCTCAGGATACTCCTTAACAATCACATGACGTTTGTGAAAATATATATTTGGGACATTTTCATGTATAACACTTCATTTTAGTGTATTTACTTATTTCACACCTTTTTTTTAAAATATATTCAGTGTGCACTCCCACATTTTTTAAATATTGAGTACCACATACCAAAAAAGTGTGGGAGATATTATTAAAATGTTTTGGTGTGCAAACTATAATATTTAAAAATAGGTGCCCAATTTTGTAAATATGATATTAGTATGTGTGATGTGTGTAATTATCCATATAGTTTTTATTATTATTGAGTTGTCCGTGTATCAAGCAACTCTTAAGCACACATATTCACTTTTAATTTTTTTTTAAGATCATTGATTAATTAGCAACTGATTAATTAAACATAATTAACATTAAAAATTCACCATTTTGCCAGTACTGGGCTGTTGTCATTCCTTTTTTTTGTTTCTTTTTAAATGCGAAACTGGACGAATGATGTTAAAGTGTTTGTAGTTTTGTCTTTATTATGTTGTTTTGTTAGGCTGCTGAAAAAACAATTTAATTATCAACACTTGGCTGGGATGAGGTACGAGATGAGTTTAATCCTTCAGCTGAGAATCAAATACTGAACATGGTTTTTTTTTCAATGATAAATTGGGTGGATAGCAATTGTCATCTTGATTGTGCCTATTTTCTTTTAAATTTTGTAGTAAACATTAACAAATTAAGGGTGCAGGGACTTTGGAGGCACGATGGTGTACTGAATACCTTATCTTGCGGATATGCGTGTTTTTTATATCTCTGTTCCCATAATAGTTCTTTCAAACCTAGGTGATTAAAAGATAAAGGAAAACAGATTGCTTACATCATTACTTTCCTAACTTTGTATAGACTTCTTCCTCTAAGCCAGCATATGAACAAAACCATAAATAAACTGCTTGATGTAAGGGTATCTATTTATTATTTAACATTTTTGTATAATTTTATTCACTGCAAACTTTACCTTGCTGTCTTCCTTTGTGCAAATATACATGATATTATATATATGTGTGTGTGTGTGTGTGTGTAGATAGATAGAGAGAGAGAGTTTCAGAACGCTGCTAACGATTATTATTAACAGTTTGAAAAGATAAGACTGGGAGTGAATCCTTAGTTGTATTATTGAGTACTCCACGAGATTGCATTGAGATCTATGTATTTTTTAAATAATCTCTGTATTATTTGACATCTCATTCTGTGTTTGAGATTTTGTTTATTTTGTGATTTTATTAGAAGTTGGCCTGAATCTTTTGTTTTCTGGGGTATTAAAATGTTGCAACTTGTTAGCTTTAGAATCAATTTGTTTGCCTGAGATCAGGGAATTATGAGTAGGTTTATATCCAAAAATGCAGCTATTGGATTTTTCTGCCATTGTTGATCATTTCACAAGAGTACATTGAGATCTAAAGTTGCTGTTGTTTTGTCATGTTATATATTTTTCTTTACTTGATCATATTTGATCATATTCGTGTATATCTACACATCCACCTTAACATCCTCATTTCAAGAAGAGTGAGCGCTTTAGATACCTTGGATCAATTATACGAAATGATGGCGAAATAGATAATGACGTTATTAGCAGGATTCAAGCAGGATGGGTAAAATGGAGAAATGCTTCTGGTGTGTTGTGCGATAGAAAAATCTCATCCAGAATCAAGGGTAAATTTTATAAAACTGTAGTAAGACCAGCGATGATATATGGTGCAGAATGCTAGCCTGCAAAGAGAAAACATACAAATAAAATAAATATTACAGAAATGAGGATGTTAGGGTGGATGTGTGGATATACACGAAAGGATAGAATGAGAAATGAGTATATCCGAAAGAAAGTTGGTATTGCACCAATTAAGGATAAACTTAGAGAAAGTCGGCTTAGATGGTTTGGACATCTAAATCGTAGGCCGATTGAAGCTCCAGTTAGAAAAATTGAGTTATTGGATTTTGCCTATGTACAAAGAGGAAGAAGGAGACCAAAGAAGACATGGCAAAAACTATAAGGAGTGATCTTAGTTACTTAGACTTAGATAAGAATTTGGTAACTGATAGGGCGCAATGGAAACAAAGGATTCATGTAGCCGACCCCACCTAGTGGGATTAAGGCTTGGTGGTTGTTGTTGTTGTTGTTGTTGTTGATCATATTTGGTATAACTTGCTTCCTGTAAGATCTAATATGCATTGTGAGAAATCGGCTTTGAAAAGTGATTTAAAAATCTATAGAAAAATCAGCACTGAAAAATGTTTTAAAACTCAGTAGAAGATAATGCTCATGTAATTTCATGGATGCAGGATAGCAATGTTTGCGGAAGTAATTTGTGCTGGTTGCTTCATGAGTGTGTATATTGGTGAGTAAAACCTTCTAAAATCAAGTAGTATTAAAAGCAAACGAATATTGCATATAACTGCTTTTTGTTTTAAGTATCTTCAAAAAAATGATTTGTTGTTTTAATAAAATCGTCAGGTATATTATGTATATTGAAATTAACCGGCATTTGGTTCGTCCAGGTTGCATCCATCAATACAATTCATTGAATGATCAACCCGACATTTTGAAGTCACTCTATTCTGCTTTACAACCATCAAGTTCACTAGAGGATCTCCGGTGGGTATTATAACAGATGTGTACCTTTGGGTGCTTCTTTTTATTTGTTTAGAAGATGTTTTTTTATGCATTTCACATGCTATAAAAGTGAAGGCTTTTCTTATCTGGTGTAAATGGTGAATTTTTTTTTTGAAGGATTGCTGCTTAGTTATATTCCAATACATGTTTAGGAGAATTTTAAGAATATTTGAATCGTATACTAGGGAACATTTATATTTCTTTATTTTATTATTAGAGATGTTCTTCTGTTTTCTTTCTTTTGTTTCCTTTTTTTGTTCTCCATATTCATATAAGTTTAGCTCCATTGAGGACTTCAATCCGGTTTTGCATTTTATTTTTTTGTAAAAAGCTTTAGGGATAGTTTGATTAGAGGATTATTTATGGGCAAAAGAGAGAATATATTAGTTTATAAGTTTGACAAGAAATAAAGTTATTTTAATATTGGGAGATATGTAGGACATGAAATAAAGTTGATTTTAATATTGAAATTTGTGATGAATATGAAATAAAATTGATTTTCAATATTAAAATTTGTATTGAATGTGAAATAAAGTTATTGAAATTTGTGATAAATTTAAAATATTAATAAATTAATAGTTTGGCTCTTTTGAGCCATAAACCAAATGGTTCCTTTTGTCGTCCAGCATGAATTATACATACATATATATATATATATAGGTTGTGTGATATTTCCATTGACATCTATTCAATATCACTTTTACATACATTTTGACTTGGATAAGTTCTTATTTGAAGTATTCAAAATTGAAGCTTTTATTATGAAATGGCTATGCACGAATGATTATATTGCTAATAAAGAGATTCTTGGATGAATAGATATAATGATGGTGGCCGGCTTTCTGATCAGCAAATGGCATTGTTGCAGTATCAACGTGAAAATCTTCACTATTTGAGTGAGGAGGTATGAAACAATTTTGAAGCTGCAAAAATTGATTTTAAAAATACTAAGTTGAAAGCTGCATTTTTTGCTTTAGCTTGTGACACGTTTTTCCTTATGAAGACAGGAAATTTGGCATTCCTAATTTCTTAATCATGTCTCTTATTGAACAGGTGCTTCGTTTACAAGAATTGTTAAGCAAATACCATCGTGCTGATGATGGGACAACTCCTCAGGTAACAAATTGATTGTAGTTTTTCAAGCATTTGGCTAGTTCATAGGTCATCTGTCATTGTTTATGCCATCCCATGATAACTATGTACTTTGGTCATTCGTTGTTGAATATTATTACTTTAGTTTGGAAAGTTTATCGAGGCTACATATGTAGCATATTGAGTTTACACTAATACATGGATGCCCAGATATTGCTTTGTATAAATACATTTCCAGTTCAATATTCAGGGTCAATCTACATGAACATAATAACATTTCAAATTATAATTGGAATCCCCTTGGATATGGTAGAAATTGCGTAGCGCTCTCATAAAAAAAAAGGATTGTGTAGTTTTTCTGAAGGAATTGTATGAGGGCAAAAATTTGTATAGCGAGTGCTGTGCATTATTGGGCACAACTATATGACATCTCCTGGAGATACAACTAAATAAAGAAGTATTTTTAAAGTAGTTTGAGGGTGTATAACAGAACGCTGAAGATTCACTCTTAAGATGGGGAGAGTATAAAAAAAATGGACTGTAAGTAATTTGTTTATAGTTTAAATGCCTATCTGTAATTTGGAATCAAAACTATATCCATCTACATCACCACACAAGTTTTATGTAGAAGGATTTCTGGAACCGTTACCAAATGATTATGATAAAATTATTAATGGTGACTTAGAACAATTATCTAGAATTATTACTGAATTATAGGATATGGTTTACGGCTATTACTATTGTTAATGTAAGAATTTAGGATACTACGGAATGATGATTGAATGTAAATGGTCCTTAGGAACAAGAGAAACAGGGATTTGGACTAATTGTTGGAATACTATTACTAATTGGAGTGGGAAATACACAATATTTCAAGAATGAAGTGTCATGTATATAAATCTCCCTTATTTCATTCAATTCTGCTTGGTATGCCATAATCTAAAAGCATCTGGTTCTGGGCTTGGTATTGTGGACATATACCTAATCTTAATCATATTTAGTAACACTGATATCACTGAAAGGGTGATTATGCCCAAATAGTTCTATTTGACTAAGTAGATTTTTGGGTACTGTCCTATAAGAGAAGGCTCCTGTTGCATTTTATTTTATACAATAAAGTTCCCCAATCCAATGCTGGTCTGCTCCGACGGATGTATTTTTTCGTGTAGTTTCACCTGTGTCATTTCCCATGAAAGTTATGGTGTTGATTATTTTTTTGTTCTATAGCACATATTCACTTTTGTTGTAAACATACAGAGGCCTAAGATACCCAATTTAGGGCCTAACTTATAGTGCTTTACATGCAGGTTGACCTTGCTCATCTCTTAGCAGCTCGTGACCAAGAACTCCGAGCTTTGTCTGCTGAGGTAACTTGGTTTGTGGTAATGTCAGTCATGAATCAAATTTTTAGCTTCACTTCTTATTGCATGCTACTATGTCACTGAACTATACTTGCATATTCATGTCGTGTAACTGTTGTTACTCCATGAATTTGCTGCTTCAAATTCTCTCTTTCCTAGCAGTGTAGTTTTGGTTGACAGTACTTAAAACCCAATTTTGTAATTAAACTAGCCTGGAAGATAAGTAAACAAATTCTTTTATGGCATTAGTAGTCAATTGTACGCATTATTTAGCTGAAATGCTCATATAACTTCTATGAGATGAGAGTGACGTTTAACGTTGTGTGGTCTTATTCATAACTGACATATAAAGACCCACGTGTGTAAATATGAGGGGATCTGAGTTATGATGTTAAAGAGAAGGGGAAGATCAAAAATGATTTAAGATAGTCATTATATATTATTTTGAATCGCTTGTATTCATAGAGCGTTGCTTTTTTTTGTAAAGCTGGTTTAGGAGAAATTAGTGTTGCTCACTGCAACTAATTTGGGTTAAAGATTTTCTTTCTTCTTGTTGTGGTAACGATTAAGTGCTTGCGATTTGCTTTACTGTGGGGTTGATGCATCAACTCAAATCAGACCTTGTTTTGGGTCATAATTAGATTGACCCATTTAAGATCCAAGCTAACTTCTGACATACTTTAATTCATTAGATGCCAAAGTTTCTAATCATTATTGTCTCCTGTTTGCTTTCGAAGAATGCAAGCCTTCGTTCAGAACTTCGTCAGAAAAGGCATCCTTTTATACGTTGATAAACCCATCATTTACTGTTATATACTGCATCATCAGATGAATCAAGTGCACTCAGAGATACGCCTTGCTCGCAGCTTAATTGCTGAGAAGGACGGTGAAATCCAGGGGGTTCGTTTAACAAACAATCAAGTAAACCTACGAACTATATCCTCTTCTTCCATTGTTTTCTTTCTCATTTTATTCTTACTAGTATTGATGATTCTGCTGCAGTATATCGAAGAAAATGAGAGACTCAGAGCTATACTAGGTGAATGGAGCTCTCGTGCAGCGAAGGTATATGTTATTTCAGGATAAATTGCCTATACCTCTCTGTGGTCTTCGTGTTTTTATACTTTTATTCATGGATTTTGAATCATTGCACTTTTTGTTTTTTAAAAGTGTAGCATTTAGCCATTTCATTAAGCAAATTACAATAACATCTAGTTATATCTCCGAAGAGGAGGTTACAAAAAGTAATAGGTAGAGACATATCCCTCCTAATCACAAAATCTCCCGCTAGTGCGTTATGAACTAGATAATTTGCTACCTTGTTTACATCCCTCGATACAAAGCTAACATAATTTGATGAAAAAAGTACCAAGGCTAAGGAGAGTATCTTCTATGAGCTGGTCCCTCTCTTGGACACTCAATTGTCCACCACTTTGACATTTTTCAAGCTGTAGAATGGCCTCTTGTGAGTCACTCTCTAACCACACTCCTTGATAGCTTCTAGCCTATTTTGTAGCTGCTCTGAGTCCCATTTGAATTGCCTTTTTCTCCGTTAAAATGACCGCATACATTGTAATCTGCTTGCCTCCTGATTATGTGTCAAGTTATAGGTGAACTGATTAAATCATTGCACTTAGGTTCCCGAAATTAATGTTTCATTGCCCTTAGCTGATACTTCAGAAACCATTAAATTGTAGCTATTCAGTATTCACTCTTGCGGCAGCAAAGTTACTAACATGCTTTTATGAATACTTTATATAAGTTTACTTGGTGAGATTAAAGACTGTTGTAGCTACTGGGCGACGAAATAGATTTTGGAATTTATTGACATTCTCTAAACATAAAAATAAATAAATAAATAAACATATTAAATATAACTAAACGTAAAATAAAGTAAAAAAGTTAGGTTGAAAATAAGAATGAATCAATGAAAGATCGGTCCTTACTGGAAACTTGAGTAAAGAGTAGCTTTTTGTTTTGTAGGGTCTTTCGAACAAAGTTTAAAAAGAACCAAACTTCTCCTCAGGAGGATAGATGGGGCGATATTGATACAGAGCCAATTCCAATAGACTTATTGAATGTTCCGTTCCCATTGGCGTGCATCCAGCAGGAATTGAACCTACGAATTTGCCAATTATGACATGGATAAGCTCACATTAACCCGTCAATTTTGGATAAGAAATGGAAGTTTGGGCTCTAGAGGGATTTGGTGTTTTCCTAATAAAGAAGAAGTGTAGGATGACCCAATACAGTACAAAATTGGGCTTTCGACATTGATCCAATAAGAGAAACAACTGAAACTATGGTATCTAATTTCTTATAGCGGTAGGTGGATAAATAATTCAAGGGTAAAACAGCACTCTCAATAAAATATTATATTGCAGGTGACAAAAAAAAATCGACAATAAAGCATTAATCTTTGAAACTTAAATGAAATGATTCAAAACTCATGGATATAAGCTATTTGAAATCGCCATGTTGGGACTTCCCAATTTTCCTATTGGTTTGCAGCTTGAGAGAGCTCTGGAGGCAGAAAGATTGTCAAACATGGAGTTGCAGAAGACTGTAGCAATGCTGCGCAATCAATCCACTCAATTAGTTGAAGAATAGTTGAGCTTCGTAAGTAATTCGCTCCCATTATAATATCCAGATTGTAAAGGTTTTTGAAACTTAGGCTCTGTTTAGTAATAGGATTAAAAAAATAGTTTCGTTGAATTTTTTTTATTATTTTTTGAAAAATATGTATGATATAAAATAAAGGTAGTTATATTAAAAATTATGTTAGATGTGAAATGAAGTTGATTGATTTATTAAAAATTGTATTGAATGTCATGTAAAGTATTTATTTAATATTAAAATTAAGATTTTGATTATAATTACAATTAGCTATTAGTCATGAATTTTAGGTTATTACTAAGCAAGACTTTAAGATGAATATTTAGTAGTGAATAAATAAATGTAAATAATTCATAAGATTTATAAACTTATGCTAACGAGTTTTAATATAGGGATGAGAGTGTTTGCTTGTCCAATTCAAGCTAGTTTGTTAAGCATCATGCTCGTTTATCGAACTTTATGAATGAGATTGAACATATTTTTAAAACTTGACCCTCAAACTAACATGCTCGAATGTTGTGAATAATGCATGTGAAAGTCATGGATATGTTGATTTAATATTGGATTAGAAAATAATTTAAATGATTTGATTAATATTTTCTTTTTGCAATATAGTTCTTAATTATATTATTATTTAATTCCATTGGCTATAGAAAAGTAATTCCATATGTTTTATTGATTATTTTTTTGTAGTAATTCAAATTAATGGTGGATAAATTGCTAATAAATATGTCTGACATAAGTTCATTTAAAATGAAATTTAATTGTTGGTTGGTGAAAGTGATGTTCATTAACATGAATGGTTATTTTGTGCAGTATAATATAAAAAGATTTGCGATTGGTGTAAATTTTTTTAAATAAGAAAAATTAATTTTATTTTATATTATTCATAATTTATAATAAAAAATATTTTCATGTAAAAGTAATATAAATCTTCCTAAAGTTAATTTTTTAAAGAAAAACACGATTACACGCTTGCTTTCATAATTAATTTGAGCATCGTGAGTCATGACACCATGCAAGAAGCAGAAGGCACCAATTCTTTATGCTTCACGTGATCTGAGTAAAATATTTTCATAACACTTCAGATTTTCTTATTTACTTAGGGATAATTACATGTGGGTTGTGATGTAAATCTCTTATTTCTCAAAGGTCCATAAAATCAAAAATATTCTCTTAAGAGATCTTTTCTTTCAAAAATTATTTTATGCGAGTCTTTTTTAACAGCTAAGTTTAAAAGAATTCATCAAGAAGGACCTACATGAAAAATTTTTTATCTTGAGAGATATAGATCACGTTTTCAATTTTTGGATTTACATAAAATAGAGAGTCTATCTCAAGAGCTGAATATAATTAACCCTTATATAATTGTCTTGTCCTATAATAGAGATGTTGGTTTTAATGATAATATGTTAGATAACTAAATTGTAACTTGTGTTCATTTTGGTTTATATGAAATGCATGCTTTCAAACGAGGTGGGTCAACTTGACTTTTGACTTGATTAGATATTAACTAGTCTACAGTATGAATCAAATATCCCTTCAGAAAAATAAAACTACCTCTACTTTTGCTTATTCCTAGTATAGATTCCATTAATCTTAACCGACCCGATTAAAGAGTTATTTAATTTAATATTATTTTAATATTATATTATATTATCTAGATGTTCTGGCATATATATATATATATATATTATTTTGAGTGACAATTCTATAATATTTTATAAGATTATCAACACATGTTATTTGACGCCTGTGGTCGAAGAGGGCGGTGAGTGATCGCCGAGTGATGTCCTAAGAGAAAGAAATCACTAAGACAAAGTACGGCTCCTAGCAGGCTTTTAGACCGAATAATGAGTAGTGAGAGGAGCACAGAAATGAATCATCTCACATTGAAAAAGGAGGGAGATCTTGGGTTGTATATAAATAAATAACATAATTTCAAATAATAGAGGCGTCTTTTGGGGTAAAATCGTGAGACTAATGATGAAAAAATTTGTAGTTAAGCGTGCTTGAGTTGGAGTAACACTGAGATGGGTGATCTCCTGGGAAATGCTCAAGTCACGCAGTTTTTCTAAAGCCAAACGGACAATACCTCTACATTTGGATCACGGGATGTTACATGTTATCAAATCAAATAATCATTTTTTCTAGTTAATGTAGCATCACATCAAAATAACATTGAACAAAATGCCTCCTAAGATCTAACCAAGGTTCTCAGAATTAAACTGGACCAACTGATTCTACCATGAACCAGCCACTATACCGATTTAGTTTGTCCATAAAACCAAAATAGCTGTTCGACCGAATTAGATCAGTTAAACATTGATCCGATCATTGAACCGGATGAACCGGCCGAACTTAACAAATGCTTATTTACTTTTTATATTCTTCTAACTTAATTGATTTCATTATTTGGATAAATCGATAGTTAAGTAAAATTTATATGTATATTAGTTAAATGATAGTCTATTAACTAATGTTTAATATTTATAAAATTACAAATATCTATAATATAATTATGAAATCTTCTGGTTAGACTGCAGTTCAACTAATTGAAGCGGTTAGACTAGAAATTAATTATTTGACCGGTTCGATCTCCAATTTGGTTCTGTATTGAAGCTTTCCCCTCCCCTTCCAGCTTGAGTTACAACCAAGGATTTCATAACGAAGAATGCTATGTAGGTCCAACAACTGATCGTTAATTAAACAACTCGTATTGTAATTCTATTGATGACTAATCTTCTTAAACCGTCTACATGGACGCCTAGTCAACATTAATAATTACAATCGAATTAATGTGTATCGCTATTTCTTATTAAAGATAACGATATTTTGAAAATATGATCTCTGAGCAGATGTAAAACACTACATAAATAAGATAGTTTTTACTTGTGATCTAATCACTTACATGTTTTAAATGGGTCAATCAATTTGAAAAGTAGATATCCCAAGATGTGGTTACGGAGGATTCTTTTTTTAAATTTGCCTTCCAGACAAAGAAATCTCTAGGAAAAAGGATGAATGAAAAAAGAGTAAATTACACTCAGGTCTTTGAATTTAAAATTTAATAACATATAAGCCCATAATTTTAAAGTTTAATAACATGGAAGTCATGACTAGACATATCCAAGATGAAGTGCCTTGGTGTATGCTCTTCGCAGATGATATTGTCCTTATTGAGAAAACTAAAGAGGGAGCTAAAGCGAAACTAGAGCTTTGGAGGAATGCTCTAGAATCTAAAGGTTTGCATCTCAGTAGATCAAAAACTGAATATATGGAGTGCACATTTAGTCAAGAAAGAAATACTTATATTGGAGATGTGACAATTGGTGATCAAATTGTCAAGAAGAGTGAGCGCTTTAGATACCTTGGATCAATTATACAAAATAATGGCGAAATAGATAATGACGTTATTAGCAGGATTCAAGCAGGCCGGGTAAAATGGAGAAATGCTTCTGGTGTGTTATGCGATAGAAAAATCCCATCCAAAATTAAGGGTAAATTTTATAAAACTGTAGTAAGACCAGCGATGATATATGGTGCTGAATGCTGGCCTGCAAAGAAGAAACATACAAATAAAATAAATGTTGCAGAAATGAGAATGTTAAGATGGTTGTGTGGATATACACGAAAGGATAGAATGAGAAATGAGTATATCCGAAAGAAAGTTGGTGTTGCACCAATTGAGGATAAACTTAGAGAAAGTCGGCTTCGATGGTTTGGACATCTAAATCGTAGGCCAATTGAAGCTCTAGTTAGAAAAATTGAGTTATTGAATTTTGCCCATGTACAAAGAGGAAGAGGGAGACCAAAGAAGACATGGCAAGAAACTATAAAGAGTGATCTTAGTTACTTAAACTTAGATAAGAATTTGGTAACTGATAGAGCGCAATGGAAACAAAGGATTCATGTAGCCGACCCCACCTAGTGGGATTAAGGCTTGATTGTTGTTGTTGTATTATTATTTTTTTAAATTATCATTACACCTTTCTCCCTTTTGAGAGAGAGGAGAGAGAGGGGGGAGGTGTATAATGGTAATTTTAAAAAATTTGATAATTTATTAAAACTCTGGGAGCCCGATGTTTAACATGAACCTATGCGTTACTAAGCCTTAAACTCAGGGAGCTGAATGTAATTTACCCAAGAAAATTTTTTTGTCTAACATATTTATAGCTGTCTCTCTCTATAAATAATCTGAAAGATTCTTCTAATAAAACAAAAGAGGATGTCAGATGCTTAGCTGCACAAGCAGATTTCTTTATAATTTTCTTGTTCCTGCAAGCTGTTATCATGCATCTTGCAGTATATGTAAGTTCTGAGCATATTTGCATCATTAATTACCAGTAGAAGAATTTTTTTTTCAAAGTCAAGTTACATCAGATCAAAGCACACAGGAGATAATTATCTCACTAACAGCATTTTGTATAAAATTATGGCAGTAAATCAATCCAAAGTTTTTGTGTAACATCCCATGATCTAAATGTAAAGAAATTATCAGCTTTAATTTTAAAAAATTATGTAACTTGAGCACTTTCCTAGAGGTCACTCATCTTAGTACTACTCCAGCTCAAGCACATTTAACTACAAAGTTTTTTATTATTGGCCTCACAGTTTTGCCCTAAAAAGCGCTTTTATTATTTATGATTGCAATATCTACTTATACAGCTCAGTATGGACATCAACTTAGTGATCACTCCAGTCATCTTTGGTTCCGGGTGTTACAAGCCCACTAACTTCTACTTGATTTGTCTTCGAATCACATCATATTGTAAGAGACCGGCTTTGGTACTGTATTATAAGATCGTGTGACCAAATGTAGAGATATTATCCGCTTTAGTTTTAGAAAATTGTGTAACTTAAACACGTCCCTAGATATCACACATCCTAGTGCTACTCAAGTTCAAACATGTTTAATTGAGGAGTTTTCTATCATTGGCCTCACAGTTTTATCTCAAAAGACATCTCTATTACTTGGGATCACGACATTTACTTTTGCAGTTCAGGAACTCCCCTCTCTTTCCAATATGAGATGATCTATTCTTGTGCCTATTCATGTAGAAATCTTGATAGGAGCCACTTTTTGCCCTGGTAATTTCAATTCAATTATATAGATATCACTCCGGTGATCACTCCTCTCCCTCTTTAGTCTTGAGTGTCACATTCTAAGTCTTTAGTTGTAAGGCATAACGAGCTAATTTGTGAGACACACAATTCCCCCCTTCTCACGTATCTCTGCATACGTGAGAGATGGAGAAGCTATCGAAAGATTGTAACATCTTCCTCATTTGTGACAGGCAGCCGAAGATATATAAAATTTGATTGATAGCTTCGATTGAGTCTCATTCTATGTAAATATTTTCCAACTTTAGTCTTCTAGCTAAATCTAAGGCTTGCACCATCGCTAAACATTCAACAATAGTGACCTCCGAGAGACTAAATATTGTACTGATTGGACAAGTCTGGCAACCACAGCAAGAGCTCCTATTTTAGGTAAAATCTAAGAGGGTGTTTGGTTCGTTGCTATCTTGATATTATGTTATATAATATAGATGTCATCTTTTGACTAATAATTTTATAATCTAATAAAAGATTATTTGTAGATGTCATTAAATTAAATAATTATCATCTCTAGATAACATAATATAATATTAAGATAATATTGAAACAAACGCCCTCTAAATAAAATAATCAATTGTAATTTATCTATTATTATACATAGTGATCCATGCAACACTTTAATAGTATGTTTACATATTTCATATATATATATATATATACTCTAGCTACTGCATATTAATATATTCTAGGTTTATGTCCTAGATTTACATATTTCATCTTCTTAGATTTTTTTTTTCTGTTTACGTAAATATGAAGTATTCAAGCACTACTAAAAAACTAATTTTTAGCCGCGTTTTATTTGCTATGGTTCTGAAACAGTGGCGATCAAATGTCCTTTAGCCGTGGTTTTAACCGCGACTAAATTATAGCTATGGCTGCGATACGTAGTATTTTAAAATAATATGCATAATGATCAGTTCAAAATTATTCATTTTACAAATATTTTTTTGTCTTATATGAATTTATTCGATATTTAAAATTGTCCTCAAATAAAATAATTTTATTAAAAATTTCTCTCTCACTAGTTTGTAAAATATAATTTATAAAAATTGGTCAACTTTAAAAAAGAGTATTCAATTTATACATAACGTGCTCAACAAGTAAAAATTAATTCGGTGCAAAAAAAAAGCTAAATTTCTGTTAGTCTCAAAATTTCTTTTTTTTTTTTTCACATATGCGAGTAAATATATAGGCCTGTTTAGCGCGATGATCAAAATTAGAACCAAAATAGTACTAATTTAAAAAATAATAATAATAAATAATTTTTTTTAATCATTCTACATAAATTCTAATATGAAAAAATATTATTTTATTTCACATACTCAATAATTTTCAATAAAAATATTAATTTTATTTCACATCTTAGACCTAAATATTCGAATCGAGTATTTTGATTTAAGATGTGAAATAAAGTTAATATTTTTATTAAAAATTATTGAGTATGTGAAATAAAATAATATTTTTTAATATTAAAATTTGCGTAGAATAATTAAAAAAATTATTTTTTATTATTATTATTGTTTATGAAACTAGTACCATTTTAGTTCTCATTTTAGTTCTCACGTCAAATAGGGCCTATGGGTATTTGTGATCACTATGATGGTCACAAATACTCGATATTATTTTAATACTTTGGGTTGATCAAAAGAAGAGAAAATCGAGAGATGGATCAAGGTGAGAGAGAGAGACAGGGATGCAGTATATATATTTAATGGTATTTTTAATGAAATTATTAAACTGAGATATGTTTAATACCAAGAATCTTAAATATGAAATATTTAAAATAATAAACCTAATTAATATTATTGATAAACATTTTTTTATAATAATAGTAATAATATTAAAGAGCTTATGATACATTATGTTTAAATTTACATATAATAGCATTCTCTCTAGATACTTGATATATAAAATTTGGAGGAGTAGATGTTAACACGTGGTTCCAGCGCTGCATCCCTGCAGTACACATGGTGCCAAGATAGCATTTACTCTTTATTTATTTACTAATTCATTTATCTGTTCTCACAGATTTTAGACCTCGGTCAAACCTCGGCCACGAGGGTTCAATCAAACCTCGTCCACGACGAGCCAGGACCATTCCTGCTAACATCGATGATGATGCTACGCTACTGTACCTGTCACCGTCAGCGTGGTCTGACCACGCCGTTCCCCGTACAAGACAACTTTTCTCCAAGACACGCAAATCAAGAATCCACATGCTCTAGCTGTCATGGATCCCCAGAATCAGTACCAATATTAAAAGATCATGCTCCCCTGTTGCTGCTTTTGGTCCCTCCAGCGGCTGACAAGTGGCGCGAGCTCAGAGCTTGTTCACCTCCTTTTTCTGAGAAATCAAGACAAAGTTGTACAGTCCTTCGCTTATAAATACCCTTGAACAGTCTTCAAGCAGGACAGATCCAGGAGGAGAGAATCACTAAGAGCGACCAAAGTGCAAGTAACCTCCTTGTTTTCTCCCATTCTAACTGTATTAGAGCCCCAACTGAGGAGCTCTCCCTCTCTAAGCCTTGTATTAGCCCTCACGGCTACCTTTTTCTCTAATAAAATCTCTTCGTTGATCGCCCGATGGACGTAAGGGATTTCCTCCCTGAACCACCTTAAATCTCTGTGTGTTCATCTGGATATCCCGAACTCTCTCTCCCCCTTTAGCTTTAACCATCAGGCTTATTCCTCTGCGTACCGCCGTCTCTCAGGACTCTTTCTTTTTTGGTGTTTTTTGGGATCCCCTATATCTCTCGTCAATAGTATGAAATCAAATTGTCTAATCGTCTAGAAAAAGAGCATAATGAGCTAATTTGTGTATAATTCTATTAGCTTCTCGTAGGTAGGATATGAGGGACTACATATTTGTTGAAAGTTTTCTAATAACACTTTAATGCCTCCAGTTTGTGCTTAATAATAACGAGGCCTTCGTTAGGATTAGGGCTGTTACCGATCCAATTTCGAGTCGAGCCAATACCGGCTCAAAATCGGATTGATTATATTTCGATCGACTCGAAATCGACTCGAACTCGATTGGGTTCGACTTCGAGCCGATTTCGATTCAAATCTCAATTTTTTTTAGCTGATCTCAAGCCGGGTAAAGCTCAACTCGATCCGACTCGAGATCGGCTTGATTTATAATATATATATATATACTATATAACATATATATATATATATATATTATATAACATATATATATATATATATATATATATATATAGATTATATAACATATATATATATATATATATTATATACATATATTATATATACGTATTATAATATAAAATATATTTTAATTCAAGTTGGATCGAGCTGAGCCTACTCCGGCTCAAATTCGGCTCAAAATTATTACCGAGCCAAACTTTTGGCTTGTTAGTCGGCTCATTTAGATCAACTCGATTTTAATTTGATTTAAAATCGATTTAATTTTCGATCGATTTTCGATCTTCAATCTGTATTAACACCCTTAGTTAGAATTAGGCCTGTCAACGGATCGGATCCGGATCGGGTTGACCCCGACCCGGATCCGATTCCGATATATCTAGATCGGATTAAAAATTGGATCGGATCGAGATCAACCCAGATCTGTTCCATGATCCGCCACGGTTCGGATTTTCGGATCGGATTTCGAGTCGACCCGAAACTTTTTTTACATAATTTAACACTATTTTTTCAATGATTACAATTATTAGTTGTATATATATTCTTATATTTTTAAATAAAATTTTGATCACTAAAATTTACACTATAAATCCATTATAGTAGAAAATATAAGGATAATATATAAACATTTAAAAATCATATCACTAATATCAGTATTATATTACAATATTAGAAAACATAGAACCAACAGTTGAATGCAAATATTACACAAAAGAATTATAAGTATCAGTCATATTTCAAAATTTTCATAAAATAAAATAATAATTAATATATGCAATTAAATAATAAATATATAAATACGTAAAATAATTTTATACTTATAAATTCTGGATCGAATTTTTTTCGGGTTGGATCAGCATCGATCCGGATCCGACCCTGCAATACTTAAACGGAGCGGGTCGATTTTTCGGAATAATCGTGCGGTCAAAAATTTATTCTGTTTCATAAGATAATCAGTTCGGATCACGGATCGGATCGGATCAAGATCCGACCCATTTACATGCCTAATTAGGATATCCCTATAAAAATGCTAGAGAAGGTTCCATGAGAACAAAATGCTCTAAGGGGACTCAGAAATTTGACAACTTAAAAATTGACCACGGATCTCCGCTTTGACAATAGCCAAACGTGTGGGACCAACGCAAATGCGGACTACAATTAATTTCTCACTGCGAGTTAATGAACCGCACCTCGCACGTGTGAACCCAACAGAGGCCAGCTGGGGCTGCTAGTGCCGCGAGTTCTAGTAGGTCCGTCTTCATTTTTTGAATTTCAAATTTTCAATTTCAATTTCATCCAAAAAAAAAAAAAAATTCAATCTAAAACCAACTAAAATATAAGCAACCACGTAACAATTTTATTTTTATTCATTTTTTCTTTGGATAAATTGCCTTTAAAGCCATTAAAATTGAATAATTATTATAAATAGATTCTAATTTTTAGAATTCTCGATTTAAATCTATTACACAAATAATGAGGGATAGTTAGAGAAAACATAAGAAAAAAAGAGCATTTTATTCTTAATTTTTTATATAAATTTTTCATTAATATGCATAATTTTTTTTAAAAGTACCTCAAAAAAAGCAGGAACTAATATCAATCGAGGACCTCATAGCAATTTACCTTTAATTTTATTTCTTATTTTAAATATATATTATATGTTATATAGATAGTTTTATTAATAAATGAGGATATCACAAATTAAAAAAATCAAATAAAACTTTTTTGAGTCAATGTACATGTCACTAAAAAATTAGTCAAAAAAAATTATATAAAAATTATAATTTTTATTACATATATCTTATAATTTCTATAAGGTAAGTTGTGTGCATGAGTCATTATTTTCATAAAATTTTTATCTTTAATATAATATTAAAAATAAATAATAAATTTATAAAATAAATAAATTTTAATAACATACATATAATTTTTTAAATATATGCTGCCCCTGGTTAACACCCATTACATGATTCTATTGTTTTCCGCTCATTTGATATGAAATTTGCATGTTAACTTACTATTTTTTTTTTAATATTATTTATATACAATTTTTTTTATAAAATTTAAATTACGAGATAATATATATTTAAATAAGAGTATAATATTTAAAATTTTAAATGTATTTATGTAAATTTTTTTTAATTATTCTCCTTTTGCCAATGAACGTGCACGTTCACAACTTATATAGAGGGTTATCCCCATCATTTTCTCCAAATTATTATCAAAGAAAATTATAATTAATAATATTCATAAATTGACTGCATTTTGGTTTATCCCATCTATTTGTAGATCTAACATATTATAATGCAAATTAAAAGTATGTTGTCATATCTAAAATTAATCTTCGTTGACTCTTAATAGCATCCAAGATTCATTCGAGAAACGGTTAGCTTTTATCGTCGTCTCCACGATAAGCAAAACATTGCGTGGTTGCTGACAATCAGCCGTTCGAAGAACTAATTACTTAATGTATAAAATTATTCATTTCTAAAGCATAACAGGATAAATATTAGAAATAGCAACGAAACGAGTTTATGTCAGATTGATCAATACTCAAACTCGTCCTACTATATATAACTTAACACCATTCCCGTCCTTAGAGTTGGTTATCGGACGGGATCATATAGGTTTCGGGTCGGTTTAGTCGGTTCCAGGTCCAGTTGGATCTGAAATCGTCTAGTTTTTAGTCTGAAACCGATAGACCAAACTTGAAATCGATCTAGATCTGGCCCGGTTTTAAGTTTCAGGCTAGGCCAACAGGCAAGCACAATATTTAATTTAAAATATTAAATATATATATATATATATTTTAAAATTTTTGATAATAAATTAATATTTAATTAAAAATAATTAAATTATATTTTTAAAAATGGCAGTAACCTTCGGGAAAAATTATTGGGTGCGGACGGCGCAAAGTTCGGACGCCCAATCAGAGGGCGCCACGTGTGCCCGGACCCAGCTGTATGACACACGTGGCGCCTACTGATTGAGTTCCGGACAGTGCGCCGTCCGAACTCAATAACTTCTCAACCTTCGGGTTGTTACCAACTACACTTTAATGGGGGCTGTGCTCACGCTTGTGAGTTGCCTTCAATAATAACTATTCAGCAGGGGTGGTGCTGCAATAGATGCGTAGGCTATGTTGTAGCAGCAAAAGTTTTTCAAGGTCGAGGGTTTTCGGAGTTGGGGTCGATCAGCAAGTCGGCAACTGTGAGCAGGCGGGGTTCGGCGAACCATGCAGGGGTCAGCAGCCAAGCGAGGATTGCATAGTCGATGAGCAGGCAAGGGATTTCGGCAATTTCCACTACGACTCATAGGTTAGGGTTGGGACAGCAGACTCCATAACGCTCATAGTAGTTTTATTTACAACGGGTAATGAGTTAGGGTTGGGACAGTAGACTCCATAATGCCCGTAATAGTTTTATTTATAACGGGTATGAATATAATTTTCAAGGTCATACTTGTTCCATTAGAGATGAGTCAGAGCATATTTATCGAATACGAGTATAAATTCTTGTCCCTAATAAACATCGATCAAGCATTTTCAAATTAAGTTAGTGACTAAGTAGATCTATGCGTACCAATTTTAACTATCTAAGAGGGCGTTTGGTTCAGTGTTATCTCAATGTCAATGTTATTTAGATCTCGTGTTATCTAAATATCATTATTATTCATCAATAAACATTTGTTTGGTTCAATATTATGATATTAGAAAATATCAATGCCATATAAATTATTTTTATTTAGTTGAAAGTTATTGACATTATAATAATAAATTGACGGTGTTATCTTGAGATGTCGTCCGATTTGAGGTGACATCTAGATGTCAGCATGTAATGATATTTTTGTAATTAATTATAATATTATTTAAAGATATCATTTATAAATTAAATAATTATTTTCTAAAGATAATATAATATAATATGAAAATAACACTGAATCAAATGCCCCCTAAATACTTTTTTCGACGAGCAACCGCATAATTTGCCATAATTTGCATATTATGTGATCGTGTACGTAAAATATTCTACTTCTCCAATTTAAAAATATTATTTGTGCTTTGAGGGATTCCTCGGATGAACGCTGGGACACCACTGCATTATTTGGATGGAAAAAATCTCAATTTTATATTTTTGTTAATATTTTATATTTATTAAATAATATATATAAATTTAAATATTAAAAATCAATTTTATTTTATATTTTATATAAATTTTAACTTTAAAACAGTAACAAACCAATTCTTCATCGCACTGTGTAAAATCAGCTATATAAATTCTTTATTTTCATTATACTCTAGTAAATAATAAATTTTTATTTAGCTTCAAATATTTAAAATTATTTCTTACAGTTTTTATTATATTTTTTTAGTTTCTTTCTTCTTCATTTTATATAAATAAAATCTAATAATTCAACTTTCTTTATTGTAGTTTCTATTGGCCTATAATTTATATATCCAAATCATCTAAGTTTATTCTCTCCGAAATTATTTTCAATTGAGGTCACTCCAATTTTCTCGCAGATATATACTTTTTTTTTATCTTGATTTTCGCATATGCCTGCTCATCCACCTTAACATTCTGATTTCTGCGATATTTATCTTATTTATGTATTTCTATATTTAGACCACCATTCAACATCAATTGTTCAATAATAAAAATTAAATTTATTTTACATCCCATGCATATTCTAATAACATTCAACTCAATTTTTAATAATGAAATAATTTTATTTTATATTATAATATTAAAATATATTTTTTTATCTTAAAAAATTTTAAATATCTCTTAAATATATTCTAATTTCTAACCAAACAAGTAAACGAATCCATACAATATATTTGTATATTTTCACATATATATATATATATATATATATATATATATATATATGAATGTATAACATAGAATTTAAAAAAAAACGTGCAAAGTATGTTGGACTTGAAATTCGTCAAAAGATCTAATAATTATAAAACCTTTGAATTTTACACATCTTGAAGTGGGATACGCCCTAACCTGACTCTGTGCATAAATTATACATTAATTTGCAAGTGATCTTCTAGTTAACGAGTCAAATATTCGATATGAACTGTTAATAATTACATGTCGTACTCAAAAAAATGTCTTTTTATCGACTTAAACTCTTAAATTCAGATATTTGCATACGTTACTCTATATTTTGAATGCATGATTATGTGATGCACCTTTTCATATGAATTTATAGTAAGAATTTCATTCCATTGACTTTTTAGCACATTATGCGACACTCTAGATTTTATAATTATACATTCAAAATATGAAGTGATATATATAAATATCTAATTTTGACGATAAAAAAATTAAAAAAACTTTTATTTAATTATTTCCAATAAAGGTAATAAAAATTAAGAAAATATTTGATTTAATAGTATTTTGATATTATATTATGTTATTGAGGTGTTATTTATTTAATAATAATTTTATAATTTTTTTAATAAAATTATTTACATATAATATTAATTAAATAATTATTTTGTATAAATAAAATGACTTATTAAAATAATAAATAATAGCTTAAAATTGTTTGAAGATAGAATCTTATAACCTTGAAGCATATTCTATTTTCTATTTTATAAGTAATAAAAAACTAGCTAATAATTTTCCAAGCATCAGAGGGTCTTCAATCTTCCACCATCCAAATTATGTAGGATCTTCAAACTTATAATTTTAAAAAAGAAGACCTCATTCATTTTTATTATTGAGATTTATGTATAAAATGAAGGCATAATTAGTTTCTTAAAATTATAAGAATATTTGAAGGTTTAATATCTACTTCTATCTTATATATAAATTAAGGAGAATTAAGCAGTTCTAACAAATATCTATTTAAGTTATTTTTGTTTCTGTTGATGCAAAAAATATGTCACAATAGAAAGAAATGAGACGGTAATTTTTACGTGAAAATTCGAGTGTCCGGGGGAAAAAATCACGACGTCGTATAGGCAATTTAAATCCACTAATCGAATCTCTTCTCTTACAAAGCTCAAAGGGTCTATAAAGAGAGACCAAATGAGTACAAGAGAGAGAGATAGAGAGAGAGGGGCAGCTCAGCCAGAGAGGGGTCCTCAGAGAGAGAATCTCCCCGAACTTCTCCTTATTTCCCTTATTTATAGCTTGGAGAGGAGGGGATATAATAGGTTTAGTCTGCCACATCTGACACATATTCCTGTAAAGGACGATTAGGGAGTGAGCCTCCATGTTGTCTTAAATGCTGAGTTGACATAGTAGTACAGAGAGTACGATCTGATAATATCTCTTTGAACTGCTGTTCGACTTGAGCTGCTGTTCGACTTGAGCTGCTGTTCGACTTGAGCTGCTATTTGGCTTGAGCTACTCGACTTGAGCTGCTGTTCGACTTGAGCTGTTAGAGAAGGTTCTAACAGTTTTCAATTATTTTCAAGTTCATCATTTTAATGATTCTATTTCACAAAATAATAATAATAATAATAATAATTTGGTGCATTATAATATTACAAAAGAATATTACTTGAATAAAAATCGAAATAAATGTGAAGAAATTATCAAAATAATAGAAAGCAAGAGGATAATAAGTTATAAATTTTGTATTGGCTCTATTTCAATAGAATATATATTTTTATTACTATTTAATTCATAAATAATAAATTTTTTGATGAAAAATTTATAATTGAAATTATTAATGGTGAAATTATTTCTTTTGTTTCTTTCATGTGTTCTTAAGAAAAAAAATTTTCTTAGGAACACTACATTATATGAAAGTTAAAGATGTTTTTTTTTATTTGTTCATCTATAATTTCAATAAATTTAATTGTTTAACATGTCAGAATTTCTCCATATGGAAACATTAATTAATTAGATTAACATGAAATTGAAAGCATAGATCTTCAACTTAATTTCATGAGTTGAAAATACTTGTAATGCACTTGGATTCACTAATAAATTAATACGTCATTCCGAAAATGGGCTTGAAAACAAGACAGGATTCTCTCGTCTTATAACCTCTTACTTTATATACTGATTAGATAAATTTTCATATCAAACGGAGAAATAATTTATTTATAAGAAGTTTCAGCAATTTTTGCAAGTATATCAAGTAGTGATCCAATAAATAAGATTTGTTTCGACTGTTTAACACTTGTTGATAGATAAGTTCGTAGAATTAAATTTACTATATTTTCAAGCTTAGTTTGAATTAAGGGATAATTACCTACATGCCGCACCATTTAGTTTTATTTATGTCTTACTCATCTATCCTTAGTTAATTACGCTATGCACACTCAAAACATTATAAAATCTTACATACACACATTTTAACTTATTTCTATTATAATGAGTAATCATAATTTTTCAATAACCTAACTATAATTAGATTACAAAAAATCTGAGCTGTTCATCATATTATTTTAAGAATATTTAAATATATTTTGAATGAAAATCCTAAAACTTTAATGTTTAGGTGACAGTAAAGGAATGAGACATCCGCGATGTGAATTGATTTTAGGACAAATCTGCACTTTAGTGTGGTATTGAGAAAGAGAAAAATATAATTTTAATGATTTACTAACTGAATTTTTTTTTTCAAATACATTTTGATTAAGTTTTAACTCAAGTGTGTGTATATAAGATTTTATAATATTTTGAATGTGCATAGCATAATTAATTAAGAATGGATGGGTATGATATAAATAAAATTAAATAGTGTGGTATGTAGGTAATTATCCCTTAAATTAATTTGATTAATTCAAAATTAAGGGCTTGTAGTATGATCCAAATCTTAATGAATATTTTTATCAAAAAAAAAAAAATCTTAATGGATGTTCATACCTTAATTGTTATTAAATTCTTAATAAATCTAACATATAATGTTCGTATTATTTTGCAATGAAAGATTGTGGTGGGCCGTAGGCTTGCATGCATGTTAGACTGTGCATGCAAATTGCTTCACACGTGTCACTTGCTGTAGTTGCATCAACATGCACAACGATGCGCCGTAGAATGATTCATCAGAAGTTAATGCATCGATCGTTCGATGGACACGCCTCAGTGGAAGTCGAATTTGTACGTTAATTGGTCATTGTTCCGAGAAATTTGACGAAAATTGAGATTCTTGAAAATAACACCTTATACGCATCTAAGAATGCAAAAATATAAAGCCAATATCCGACCTCACAAGATACTTAACTCTTTTGGTTACCTCTAATGAGCAACCAATTGCTTGAGGGTGTCGGCAGGAGTTGGGTGAGAACAAAATGGCCTGCAAAAAATACACAAAAAGCGTTAAGTATCTTGTTAAAGCTACATTCTGTAGGAGTTGAATTACACAAAAAAAAGCGTAATTCTGTTAAAGCTAGCACTAAATATTTCATCTCAACTGTAAAAAATATTTATAACTATTAATCTCACTTTACAATACAAGTACTTCCTGTTTACTACACTGAAAATAATTTATAATAGCCTCTTTAATAATTATAAGTCTTAATCACATTTAAAAACCTTCATAAAATAAAACAATAATTAACATATGAAATTAAATAATAAATATATAAATACGTAAAATAATTTCATAATTATAAATTCCGGGTCGGTTTTTTTTCGGGTTGGATCAGCATCGACCCGGATCTGACCCGACAATACTTAAACGGAGCGGGTCGGTTTTTCGGAATAATCGTGCGGGTCAAAAATTTATTTCATCTTATAAGATAATCAGTTTAGATTACGGATCGAATAGGGATCAAGATCCGACCCATTTACAGGCCTGCTTGGATGCATTTTATTCTATAATGTATATTAAATTAATATATATATATATATATATCTTAAAATAATTGAAAATAAAGTTTAATTTAATTTGAAAATTGAATCAAATTTAAAAAAAAAATTAATCAAATTGAGCCTAGAGAGATCGAAATTCTTCAATTTTAATTAATAATAAAAAATTTCTAACAAAATAGAATGTTCCTCAACGAAAGCGGCTCGCCGAACCCTACAGTCTCCTCTTCCGTTGCGCGGCTTGCGCCAGTCAAAACACCCTACCGGCTACCATGGACGCGCCATTTTCCCTCCCCGCTATATATATTTGCGGCTTGGCGCAGAAGAACCACAAACCCTAAATCTCCCCCACCAAATTCAAAATGCCAAGCTTTTCATGGAAGTCACTCCTTCCCGGCTGCTTCTCCGAGACCACCGCCGCAGGCGAACGACGGAAGAAATCGCAGCCGGCGGCGCGCCGCGTCGCCGCCGGGACTTCCCCGCAGAGGATCTCCTTTTCCGACTTGAGCAATTCCTCCACTCCCCTGTCTCCACAAGATCTCTCGCTTTCGCTCGTCGGCGCTGATCTCCACATCTTCAGCCTCGAGGAGCTCAAAACCGTCACGCGAGGCTTCTCGACGAGCAATTTCATAGGAGAGGGAGGGTTCGGCCCGGTCTACAAGGGCTTCATCGACGAGGAGCTCCGGCCGGGGCTCCGGCCGCAGGCTGTCGCTGTGAAGCTGCTCGATCTGCAGGGTTCCCAAGGGCACAAGGAATGGCTGGTGAGTTGCATTGATTAACGATCAATTTAAAGTCGATTGAATCTTTTTTTTTTCTCTCCAAACACAACAATTCTTTTAACGCCAATTGAAAATTCTAGTGGTGTGAATTCAAACTCAAAATCTCTAGTTCCAAGTAAGCTCTATCTCCACTAAGCTAACAGAAGGACTCGATTATAACATGATCTATGATTATTGATCAGGCAGAGGTGATATTTCTAGGACAATTGAGGCATCCGAATCTCGTCAAATTGATCGGATACTGCTACGAGGATGAGCACCGGCTTCTGGTTTATGAATACATGTCAAAAGGGAGCCTGGAGAATCGTCTCTTTAAGAGTAAGAATCAATCTCTTTATTAAATTAATCATTCAAACTATATTTAATTGGATTTTAGTTCTAATTTAGTTGATTTGGTAGGAATTTTATGGTGGTTTTGGTATAAAACTAGGGTTCATCTGGATTAGTTCAACGCTTAAAAAAAGCTCATATATACAGTATGAGGTGTGTGAATGCTATCAAAAAAATAAAAAAAAAAGAGGTATGAGGTGTGAGATATGTTAATCTCACCAACCCCTGGGAGGGGGGATTAACTACTTGTTGAAGTTTCCACGAGAAAAAAAGGCTCTTATTTTTTTTCTTCCTATAATGTAGAAATACTCATCTCAGCATACTAATTGTTTGATTTTGATGAGTTTTAGGTGAAAAGGTTTATTAGTTGACGTAAAACATAGGATTGGTAATGCTCTGTCTCTATCCGTAAATTTGACCTTGTTGTAAAACCCAAAATAGATTAAGAATAAGCTTTCAAAAAAAAAAAAGGATTAAGAATTAGCATGCTTTTTAGTTCATGATTAAAACAGTGTCAGTTAAATCGATAATCTTTGTTATTTTAAAAATTTATAATAAATTTCTTTATATTATTGATGCATTAACATCAAAAAGCAATAAACATTAGCATAGAAATTTATTGATTTATTATTATTTTGAATCGGTCCCATGTGCAATATAGTTTTATCATCCAATTGGACTAAACTTCAACTGCTATCCAACTTTTATAACACTGGATTTGGCTGCTTCAACGGTTCAACCTACCGGAGAAGCTCATGTAAAATCAAAAATCATTATATTCATATTAATAACTGATTTATGCAATACTGTTTTAGTCAAAATTTTAAAATAAAAATTAGTAAACAAAAGAGGTAATGGGAGAATTAAATTGTGAAATTAAGTTAAAGTAGTTGTTATATAATGTATTATTATACTTAATATTTAATACAATATTAAAATATAGGGTAAGTTACATCCAAGTCCTTGAGATTGGGGAATAATATCACGCTTGTTTATGTTTTAAAATTTTTAATATCTAGGTTTCTGAATAGATTTATTTTGTCATCTAGGTCTATGATGTTATGTTAAACACTTCAAATAAATCTATTTAAACACTTCAAATTTTAAAACATGAATTTGTATTATACTATACTATATTCTCAAGAGCTTCGATCTAAAAGGCATAAATTGATGAATCATATTCACCCCTAGGTTGGTTAAGTTAAGATTTCGATGTTTGAGCTTATTCCAACCGACTAGTTGACATTGTTTTTTTATTTATATGTGTAAGATTTATACGTGTAGCTATACTTATCTAAAGTTGGTATTTGATGATTAATTGCAGAGGTTATTGCTGTGCTGCCATGGCTAACTAGATTGAAGATTGCGGTGGGGGCGGCTAAGGGCCTAACTTTCCTTCATGAGGCCGAAAAGCCCGTCATATATCGCGACTTCAAGGCTTCAAACATTCTATTAGACACGGTAATAGTTACTTTCTTTTCCTTCAGTTGAAGAAACGGCCTATTTTCTTTGAGCTTTTGTCAAAAATGTTATTCAATTGAGATATAAAAGCCCACAGATTAAATCACATTTGCCTTGTTTTGACTCACTACTGAGGGTGACCCATGCCAAACCTTGAGTTATAGACATATGATTCTATTGTTCATATTTGTTTAACCTGATCAACTAAATTTGGGTTGCTGGTTCAACAGGACTACAAGGCCAAGCTCTCTGACTTTGGGCTTGCGAAGGACGGCCCTCAGGGTGATGACACTCATGTCACAACTCGTGTCATGGGGACCCATGGATATGCGGCGCCGGAGTACATCATGACCGGTAAGTGTATGTTGTTGACTCATAGCTAGGGTAGTAGCTATGGTGTGCAAAAATGTTGGAATAATTGAGAATCAACTCAAAATTGAATTAAATTGATAAGTTCAGGTCGATTCTAAATTATATCGGGATGGTTCTAGTTTCTAAAAATCTAAGAATTGACTTTACAGTTCGGTCTCAAGTCCAACTCACAGATGTACCCGAACTGAGCCAATTTGCATGCTCATGTTGTGTGAGAACAATATATACATTGGGTACATTTGTTTAATTTTATCTACTCTTTCTACAAATAAGATTGTTATTTCAATTTGCAAGTTGTATATAAACATTAGCATGAGGAGAAAAAAATAATCCATGCAATTGAAAATTTGAAATAGAGGTGATGAATGATTCCATATTGAAGTTATTTTGTTATTATTGATTTGACTCGGATCTGCCACGAACCCAGCCCAAAAATCTCGGTTTGGGTCTGGGTCAGCTCCATCGATCCACAAGTTGGGTTTGGTTCCACGAATAATGGAACACACTTAAACTTTGATTAGGTAAAGAGCAGATTTGGAATCAATCCGATCAAACCCGAGTTGCACCCCCACCTGTAGGCCTTGTTTGGTTCGAGTTTTTTTTTTGATAATTTTTTTTTTTTTAAGTTTAATAGTAAAAAAAATTATTTTAATATTAAAAAATATGTAAAATATGAAATAATTTAAATTTTAATATTAGTATTTGTGTTAGATGTGAAATAAAGTTAATTTTTATAATTGAAATTTGTGTTGAATAAAAATTTTACCTCGAACCAAACGAGGCTGTAGTGTGTAAAATGAGTATCACTGAATTGGCCTTAGTTAAGGCCTAAGCCATACTTTTAAGAATTGGCTTTAGTTGGATTTAGCCAAATCTATTGTCAATTAGAAATGCATTTGATGACTAGGTCAAAATGAACTATGAATAAATTTGACCAAGCCAACTTGAGCATCCCTTTTTTTTAAAATAATTTTTTTTTTTTTTGAAATGTCTTGCTTCGCTTTTTTACTTGTGTTGGAATTCTGCATGGGTCAAACTTTTGTATGACTAGTGACTCGGAGAGCTAGAATCCAATTTCTCAGTTATGACTGACGAGCCAAACTCTAGTCATACATTTTAGGGTAATGCTGGCTCAAAATTAGCTCAAACTCAAAATAAATTTCGATTATAAATGTTTCAATTTCAACTCTTTTTTTTCTCGAGTTGAACTAAATACGGTCAAAATCAAGCAGGCTCTTGGCTGTAATTCAACTGGAAATTTTAGTTTTCGGACATCAATATCTTATTAACCTGAAACTGCAGCTGACATATGCTGTGACTGCAGGCCATCTCACGGCAAAGAGCGATGTGTTCAGCTTCGGTGTGGTGCTGCTAGAACTATTAACAGGCCGGAGAGCCGTCGACAAGAACCGGCCCAGTAGACAACGGAATCTCGTCGAGTGGGCCAAACATTATCTATGCAATCCACACAAGTTAGACCGGATAATGGATCCAGCTCTCGAGGGCCAGTATTCGACGAAAGGGGTCGAAAAGGCTGCAGCACTGGCATACCAGTGCCTGGCCCACAGCCCAAAATCCAGGCCCAATATGAGGACCGTAGTTGAGACCCTGGAGCCCCTCCTGGAGCTAAGGGACATACCCATGGGCCCATTCATCTTCACAGTGGGCCCAGGCGAAACTGAGAAAAACAAAGGAGATGATGAGATGGCAGAGAGAAAGGAGAACAGTAGGAGGAACATGCAGCGTGGGCAGCGGCATAAGGCGAGATTGTTGCAGTCGTCCATATGCACAGACACCGAGCTTTACAGGGCTCAGAGGAACCGAAGCATATAGTAGATTATTTGTTATACACAATTTTGTATATAATAGGAGTTAATTGACAATATAAAGCGAGCAATAGCGCCACATAATTGCCCTTTCTCTTGGTATGGGAGATCTGATAGGTATTGAAGGCAAGAAATTCTTTGCAATACTCGATGCATAAGTCAATCATAGAACAATCTTTACCGCGCTGAGTAAGAGCTTGAATGATTTGAATGAAATCTCCTTCGAGGATGGTTTTGTAGTGCTAATTTTTTTGCTAATTGAATAACTTGTTTGGTTGCTAATTTTTCTATTGAAAAAGGATTTAATGCTCTTTTAAGATTCACAGTCAGGTAATGGGAGTACATTGTTTAAGCCCAAAAAATGGGTTATTCTAGTCCTTTGTGGTGATCACGATTGGATTGATTTGTTTGTTTATTTAATTTTTCGAAGCGATGAAATATAAGAAAATAATATGTTATGTGTTCATTCAGTTTTGTAATGAATTATTTAAATTGACAGATACTCCATTCATAAGACATCCTACTGCTTAGACGGACAAGAAAAAAAATCAATTACGTACTCATAGTAATAAATTAATTATTTACATAAATTATCTACACATATTATTTTATAAGTTTTAATATTATAATAATGATATTTTCTCACAATTATCATAATTAAATCATATTTAGTATTAGCTGAAACACCAAAGTAGGGAGAGAAAGAGAGATAAAGGCCACTGCTTCCAACAAGATGTGAAAGAGGACGCAGCCTGTTGAAGGGTGATGTTGGCGATAATACTGTTGCCACAGAGAATTGAGAGATCAATATGATAGCTATAGAGGATGGAGAGGCTAATATAGCGGCCATGTGGAATGGAGGGTGGCCAACAAAGATAGAGAGAATAGAGCATATCGCTACTGATGGTTATCTAAAGAGAGAAAGGATGAAGAAAAAGAGAAAAGAGAACGAAAAAGAGTATATATAATATTTATATAAGAGAAATACATTGTAATCTCATAAATGATCCTAAATTTTAAAATCCAACTAGAATTTTTATGTGACAATGGTGCCACATGATAAAAAAAATGATTTTACTTATGTCGTACTATTTTCACATAAAAAATTCTAATTAGCTTCAATTTTGGGATCATTTATTGAAAATGTATAACATTACTCATAATATAAATAGAATATTTTAAGTATATTTTGAAAGTAAATCTTGGAAGCAATTATGCAATATAAAAAAGGAATAATTACGTACATATCACACAATTTAGTTTTATTTATGTTTTACCCATCCATTCTTAGTTAATTAAGCTATGCACACTCAAAATATTATAAAATCTTACATACACATATTTTAACTTATTTCTATTATAATGAGTAATCATAATTTTTTAATAACCTAGTTATAGTTAGATTACAAAAAATCTGGGTCGTTCATCATATTATTTTAAGGATATTTAAATATATTTTGAGTTAAAATCTTAAAATCTTAATGTTTAGGTGGCGGCAACGGAAGGAGCCATCCTCGACGTGAATTGATTTTAGGACAAATCAACACTTTAGTGTGATATTGAGGAAGAAAAAAATATGTACTATTAAGAGTAAAAATATAATTTTAATGATTTACTAACAGAATATTTTTTTAAAATAGATTTTGATTAAGTTTTAACTCAAATATGTGTATGTAAGATTTTGTAACGTTTTGAGTGTGCATAACGTAATTAACTAAGAATGAATGGGTAAGTCATAAATAAAATTAAATTGTGTGGCATGTAAGTAATTATTCCAAAAATTATACAGCAATACATACATAAATAAATTTTTTTAAGGTAATTAATATGTAGATATGATAATAATATGTATGAAATTACCCTAATAAAACTCTTTTCCCATGTAATCACCCCTGAAATTTCCTCAAACGTGTTTAATCTCCAAGAAGATTTTAATAAAGTTCCTTGCATGTTATTTCTACATAATTCTAATAGTTAATATATATGATAGTTTTGTTCCATGAAATGGACTGTTTTTAGGCAGTTATAAAAATACAAAATGAAGGGAACTTAATGCACACAAAAATGGATTAATTTAAAGCTTGACATGAACTGATCAAAACAAGATAGGACATCCATATTCCAAATTGCATTCTGGGCCTGAACAGTTAGTTGGAAGTTAAGAGTCAGATAACCAGCAGTTTAAGAGTTGAGCCAAATGCTGGCTTGCTGTTAATAGTTGAGCCAAATCCTTAAATGAATATGTAGAGTAGGACACCTCGAGTAGAGGATGTCCCAAAGAGCCAGGCTTTAGGTCAGGTGATCATCGCACAGGGGCCCTATTTGGCGCAAGGACTAAAATCAGGACTAAAATAGTACTAGTTTAAAAAAATAATAATAATAATAAATAAAATTTTTTTTTAATCATTTTATATAAATTTTAATATAAAAAATATTATTTTACTTTACATACTCAATAATTTTCAATAAAAATATCTACATTATTCACATCCTAAATCAAAATATTCGAATATTTTGGTCTAAAAAGTAAAATAAAATTAATATATTTTTTGAAAATTATTAAGTACGTGAAGTAAATAATATTTTTTATATTAGAATTTATATAGAATGATTAAAAAGAAATTATTTATTATTATAATTATTATTTTTTAAATTAGTACCATTTTAGTCCTTATTTTGGTCATCGCACCAAACAGGACTTTTTAAATACAAAAAGTGTGTGAACTCATGTCGGATGTTTTAGGTAAATCTTCGTAGATGTCTTTGATTCAGGGGAGGTCAACAGACTTCTACGCGTTATCCCGATCAAATGAAATCAATCTCTAAAACATCTTCGTGGTTTTCGAGTGACCGGATATTATAGCTTGGCTTGAGATCGGTTCATTTTGGGTTAGAGATGACAGAAGTTTTACCCACAATAGTGGCGAGGTTTCGAGAAATTATTATTCGATAGAGTACAAAAAAATCAAAGAATTGGTAGTCGTTGTTGTTGAGGCAAGGCTTCTTATCATGTGCCAAAGATGTTTTCTGAGCCGGCGAAGTGAACCATAATCGAGAAATTTTATTGTAAAATCTACTCTACAAGAACGCATTATGAAAAGTTTGAAGAAGAAATCGAACTGGAGGTTTCTATCAATTTGCTGCTGGATTCGAAAAATTAGTTCAGTGCACCATTCGAAGGAAGAGCAAAACTATCATTTTGAAATTAAAAAAAGTTTCCACTTGAGCTGCAAACGAGGGATCTTCACATATCCGAATCACAATTGAAAAGAAATCTTACATCAAAGGATGTTTTTTACGCAAAATCCAGCACAAAAGGATAAGAGATTGAAGTCCCAGAAAAAGAACACGAGAATCGAGAGAACAAAACCATTCCAATTCAGCATACAATATACATAAATAACAGTACAGTCATCATCGAATTCGTACCACAAACCCTAAAAACCACGATCGCCTATCGAATTTGCAGATTGTGCCATCGTAACCGCAGATCTATGCAAATCAAGCAATTTATTGTATTACAGATGAAGGGAAATTAACGATCAGACGCACCAACCAGTTTCCCCTCAAGAGCAGGGGCAGGATTTATCCAGGACGACGAGATCATCCTCCACCCCGCTTCGGAAAGCATAGTAACCCAGCGCCAGCCCGATGACCACCGCCAGGAAGACGCCGCCATTAAAGGACATGACAGCGAGCATGAGTAGGTAACCGATCGCGGCGTTCAGGCAGAAAAGCAACGCGGAGGCGGCCCTCGACGCCGAGTGACCAGCGATGGTTCTACGGAGGAGGGGAACCTCGATGGAGGAGGGATTTCTTCTGAAGATGAGCTTGAAGCGGATGCGGCGATCCTCGAGGTACTGGTAGAAGGCGGACGCAACCAAGAGGACCAAAAGGGAAAGCAAATAGGAGAGCCAAGAGTCAGTGCGCCATGAATCTAGCAGTATCGTGACGTTTTTCCCCCAGTAGAAGGTCATGTGCATCATCTTCGACGGCGGCGAGCGGCGTCGATTCCGGCTGCCGGCTGGAATATGTATAGGGAAGAGAAAAGGGGCGGATTCTCGCTTCAATGAAATTGTGAAAGGAGGACGATGGAGATTGGGAAGAGAAAAGGGGCTAATTCCGTAATTACATCCGGGGAAATTACATCGAGGGACAATTACAAAAGCATACCTACACTGTGAGCTCGGTTACAATTAAACCGCAATTTCCTAATGTATTAAAAATTAGGGGTTTTTACATATTAGACATGAAATTTACACGAAATTATGCATTTCACCATCAATTCATAAATATTACCACTATCACACCATATTCATTTAAATTTTACGTATTTCACATATTTCACACCATATTCTTTGATGGTGAACTTCACATTTCTAAATTGGCCTTGATCTTAACTATATTATTAATATATTAATTAAATACTATAAATAAATTAATTTATATAAATAATAATTTAAATATTTATGAATTTATGTATTTTAATTTATATATAATATTATAAAGTATATAAAATATATAAAAAATGTGAAATGCATAAAATTTAAATGAATATGGTGTGATAGTGATAATATTAATGAATTGATGGTGAAATGTATAATTTCGTGTAAATTTCATGTACTGTATGTAAAAATTCCTAAAAATTATTTCGTTAAATTATATATTACTTTCATTGTACAGATGACGTGCATTTCAAGTTTTCATGATTTATTATTTTTTAAATTAATGTGTCTATTTCACAAAAAAATATTGAACTTGATTTATAATTTTCAGTTGCGCCTCGACACATCGAATTATTATTTTTTAATCAAAGACGCACCAAATTATTAAAAATGAGAGTCTATGCCATGTAGAGGTACAAATGGAACAGTGCCAAATTAGAACAGAAATTTAAAATCGAGAAGAAATACGAATGATTATTCATCGTCTAAATATCAACAAATACAATTTATTTACAATTCTATACGAATCCTTGTAATCAAATTGTATAAGATGGTATGATAAAAAAAATTGCATAAAATATTTTTATTGTTTATTATTGGTAGTCAATACTAATAATTTTTTATTCTGATATTTATTAGAAAAATCAAACATACTTATATCACATAGTTTCAAAGGAAATGTCATTCTCATGCATCAAATTATAACAACATCATATTGTAAAATTAACATAATAAAATAAATTATTAAAGATAAAAACATCACCACTCTGCTAATTTTGAAATCAAATACGACATTTATCAAAAAGAATGAAAAATAAAAAGTAACATTAATCTATAGAAAGTGATGATATAAGAATGCATGTAATATTTCAAAAATTTAAATTTGATGTATATTATAAATTAAAATTATATAGAAAAATTTGAGCAATAAATAAAATTTATGGTATTTTAGGTCAAAAAAATATAAAAAAAATTTGGTAATGCCTGTGATTTATTTTATCTCTAAAAAAGACCTAAAATATGTGAAGTATAAAAATTAAGACTTAAATATAAATTTTATAAAATTATAATTAATGCGAAAAATTTGAGTTTATTGAAGAAAATGAATTGTGAATTTAGAGAATATCGAGAATTTTATATGAGCCTAAAAATGACTTAAAAGAAATGATATAAGGAATATTAGATTTAGAAATAAATTTTTTAAAATCTGAAAATTATTTGAAAATATTAAGGGAGATATTAGGATAATATTTTTCTTAATTTAAGTAAAAATTTATTTAAAATTTTATAATTTATTTGAATATTTATTAATTTAACAATGAATATATAAATCAAAATTGGAGAAACTTAAAGAATATGATTTTTGGGTCAAAAATATAATTTATTATTATTTATTAAAATTCAAATTTATAAAACTTAATTATCTTTTAATTTTAATTTTGAGAGAAATACTAGATTTACCTTTAAATTGAGTAATTATAGTAAATAATATTTCTATTTTCTTAAAATATCAATTCATCTTTTTTTTCCGTAACTGCGGTAGGTCCTAACCCCCGTTCTTGTAGAAAATGAGAAAGGGAGAAAGAGAAAGAAAAAAGAGGGGGGTGAGAGAGAAAGGAGAATGAAGAATTAGAGATAAGAGGCGATGCAACTCTTCTCTACAAAATTGATAACCACAAACTAGGAATTCTAACGATTTGGTGGAAAATGACAAGAGGTGAAAGAGGGAAAAAAATATTTTTATAGTTTCTTTGTGATATGAGATCGCTCTAACAATTAAAATTTAAATTAATTAAAGATAAAAATTTAAATAATTTGATTTATAATAATTTAAAATAGTTAGAATAAATTTAATATTTAATTACTTTGAAATTATGGCTGATAATTACTTAATATTTATGGCTAAAAATTTCGTTTATGTGCTTAAACAGTTTTGTTATGGATGTTTATTTATTTATAAATAAAATTATATATTGCTGAAATTTTTTGTTTTGTATATGAGATTTGTAGTATTAGTTTGGATATCAAAATATTCTGATTTTAATGAAAATTATTGATGAGTTAGATTTTGAAGTTACATATAACTTTTGTGAAAACACTTTTGACTAATTTCGGACAAAAAGTACAATGTTAGAGTCACTAATAATATCTGACAGAAATTTAAATTTTCTAACTGAGTTTAGTTTTGTAAAGGATTTGATATATCAAATGGACTCAGATTTATATGAATATTCATAGAAAAATAGAGGACATATTAGACTACTACTTTTATATAAAAATCTTTTTTAAAAAGTTTATTTTTGATGAGATTTTATTGAATGAACTCGGTATAAAATCTATTTATTGTCGTATGTAGATTAAATAGAGATTTTTTATTCTATATGATTATTATTAAATGTGAATAAATACAACTGTTGGATTATGCTTTTGAAAAATTATTCTGCTATAATAAAAAAGACATTAGATTAACATGAAGAATAATGTATGTTCTGTCCAAAACTTTGGAAATATAATGTTAAGCTTTCAAACATAATTGGTCATATTACATTAATAACATACATAATATTGTTTTACACACAGCTTAGCTTACAAAACATAAATTCAAATTTTCAAAAACATAATGCAGTCATCAACCCAGTTGAACTTGAAATTTCCTGTGGTATGAATTGCTTGACGATGCTTCAGTGGAACCTATATTGTTAGCAGTAGACGACACATACTCTTGTGAGGCAAATGGGTTTATGGGATTTCTACAGCTGTTCCTGTGATGCCCAAATAACCCGCATCGACCACACTTGTGTTTTCTCTTAGAAGTGGCTTGCTTTGACTTTTCTAAAAAGTTCTTGAACTTAGACTTCCTTGGCCGACCCCTCGGTCGAATTGTATGTGGAGGATTTAAAGAAAGAAAATTATTTGCATGATACCATTGGTTCTTCCTCGTCATTACTGCTATTGTTCCCTCATAAGCCCGTTGGTAACTGCTGCATGTAACACAAGCATAGTAGATAATTATAATTTAATAATAAATATTAACTTCTAGAGAAATAATGACTATACCTAGCCACATGAAAATATTTTGAAACATATAGGCTCCAATTTACATGATTCAAATCCCTAATAAATGCTGAAGCATGAATACAAGAAATTTCTGTGAATTGCCATTCTTTGCACGAACACTCCTGTTTATCCAAATCAACTTTATGTCTTTCACCTCTGCAAGTGTTCTAGATGCATCTTTGATATTGTAGTCGCTAATGGAGCTGTTGTATTCTCTAAGTTGCTCCACAACAGAAGGAACCAACAGGTTTTTCCATTTCTCCATGTCCTTCTTCAGCTGGCTACGTTGCTGCATAATCATCACCCTAATGCAATCAACCAAATCAACCACATGCTTTGCTCTATGCTCTGATATCCATGAATTGAAAGACTTAGATATATTATTGGTAGTATCCTTACTCTTTACTTGTGGGTTAAAATCCTTCCTAGCCCACTTGTAATTAAGTTTACTCAGATAATTAAATAAATTAGGAGATATGAAATTAATCTCAACCATAGCAGCTTTAAAGTCCTTTTCTACCTATGAATTTGCTGCAGACCAAATTAGATCACGTAATACTTTTACCTTGTCACCACAAAGTGTCTTCTTCAGATTCTTCCATAGATGTCGCATACATACTCTATGCTCAGCACTTGGAGCTTCCATCCTCACCGCATCTTCTTTCCTCTTCACCATATCTGATATGAAAGTTAAAGTACCTACATCTTGACTCAAAGCAATAATAAAATTTCTAACAAACCACTGCCAAGTATTCTTGCTTTCACTCTCAACAATTGCACAAGCAATGGGATATAATTGTCTATTCCCATTCTGTGCTGTGGCAGAAAATAGCATTCCTAAGTACTTTCCCTTTAAATGACATGCATCCAAACCAATCAACGGTCTACATTCTGCAATGAATCCCTCAACAAAAACTTTGAAATTTATAAAAAACCTTCGAAAGCTGAGATCAGCAAGTGAGTAATCTAAAACAATATGACTGCCGGAATAAGTTTTCAGAAGCTCCATCTGAAATAATGGCACTATTTCATAGCTATTTTCAACTTCTCCAAAAACAAGCTTCCTAGCTATTTCCCTACTTCTCTAGAGTTTCATATAAGAGAGATTTAATCCGTAGTCCTGCTTCAATCTCTGCTTTAATTGCTTAGGATTGATTTCAGGTCGAGTTCTGATATCTTCCTTTATCAAACTAGCTATCCAAGAACTAGTTACTAATTTATCATTCTTCTTTTTTGATCCTGTGCATTTATGCTTATCATTAAATTTTGTGATCCTCCACAGATTATATTTAAAGTCCACAATAGCTTTAACTCTCCAAGGGCAATTTTGAACACCACAAGTCACAATCAACCTTGTCTTCTCACTATACTGTGCTCTGATCCTTAATTTTTCCTTTACTACTTTGCATATTAAAGCATCTTTCAATGTCTGCTTATCAGGAAACATTGAACTTTCAACAATTTTACTTGTAAATGATATTTTTTCAAAATCATCAGAATATGAGGAATTTGAACTTGTGTATGATCGAGGTGATTCCAAACATTCTTCCAATAAATCAAGATGCATAGGATCTGGTTCTTCATGATATCCATCAATCTCAATTGATCCTTCAGTTTCTGGATTCATCATAATATCAAATGGATCACTTGTCTCCCTATCCTGGTTGCAAATTATTGATTGTTTATTCCTTGTTCTACTAGCCATAAAATTTTGAGATGTAACTTTCCCACTGCTCTTTGTTAAAACGACGACTATTTCACTATATTTGGACTCACTTGCAAGAGATTTCAACTCCATTACATCATTATCATAAGTAAGCTTCTTATACTGAATTGGTTTGCTGGCAGGAATATAATAATAAAGATCAAATGTCTTTCCTCTCAACGATTCAAATATTTCTAATACAGCTGCATGTAAATTTATCAAACCCAGATAATCAATATCAACCTTAGTAGTCTTTTGCCTTCCACCTATATATCTCCATCTATCAGAATCTCCTACTTGTCTCCAGAATCCACCAGATCTGATTTTGAATATGAACCATGTTGTTTTCATTTTTTTATGCAAACTGAACTCAAGTAGCCCTATTTACCAAAAGGCTTGAAAAATCAAAAACCTTCACAAAAAAAGAGAGATACATAAGCAGCAGCAAAAACTATAGCAATTTTAAATACAAAGCAAATATAAAACTATACACCACGATAAATAACTCAAAAAATACTGAAAAATTATTCATATATATATAATTAGTCATAATTTGAAGAAAATTATTCAAATTAATTATATAATACTTCCAAAGATCACCAACAAGAGGAGAGAGGAATGAATTTTACCTACAGATGAAGGCATACATTCAAACTTTTATTGATGTTCTTGGAAACTACAAGATTTACCCTCGAATCTTCTGCAGAATTGAGGCCAAGTAGAAATATGCCAAACAGGAGAAAAAACCTCACCTAGGAGCACTGAAAATTTGAACAATGCACCAGCACGAGTAAGTAGAAGCTGAAAGAGTAAGAGAACAGGGGACCAGGACCTTAAAAACGAACAAGAAAGAAGGGAGGAAACAGGGCGGAGAAGAGAAGGAAGCGATACCTTTCTAGAAGAAAAAGAAGAATTAGCCTGTAGCAACTAGAAACTTTTCCAAGTGAGCTCTAGGGTTTTGAGAAAACTGCAAAGACCGACGAGGATATTGGCGTGGCGTGGGAGGGCTTTGCATCATTGATATAAGGCAATCCCATCCGCATTGATGATCATGATGATGATGATGAAGTTGGATATCAGAAGCATCCTTTAAAAACAGATGTTGGAATGAATTTTACCTACAGATGATCACAAAATCAACAAAGCACAAGAAAATGACGCCTCCACTTAACCGTCCTTGATGCCCTAGATGGAGAAATATGAGAGATTGAGCTTTTGCATTGCTGATCGTGAAGTTCTGCAGAACTTCGACTAACCTCGCGATCTCTCGATCTCCATTTCACCACCATTATAACAGCTCTAATTGACTCCAATAATAACTGTAGTTAAAGAATGATTAATCGCGAGTCAGCAACTGTGACATAATCTATCAAATATGTGAAATGCAAAATATTTAAATGAATATGGTGTGATAGTGGTAATATTTATGAATTGATGGTAAAATACGTAATTTCGTGTAAATTTTATGTCCTATATGTAAAAATCCCATTTTTTTTTTGTCATTTTTTAGATTTAAATGTGATTTCAATAAAACTTTGTTCATGCTTGTAATTCCACCAAAATATGTTTTTTTTTTTAATTCAAAATTTCATGCTGCTAGCTGCTAGCCTGTGGCCGAGCTGGAGCCTGGAGCCAACCTGTCACGTGCGTCGCATCGACGCTGCCAAACATCATCATGTAATGCGACCCCACCATAACGGTTACGTACTGCGCGCGCCAACTGATTTGTTGGTCACGTGGACGTATAAATTTTGTTTGAATTGCGATATTTTTATTTTAATAATATGAGGATTGACTAATTATGGTTTTAAATTTTAATCTTATAAACAATTTAATGAAGTAAAATCAACAGCCAATTTACTGGTAGAGCTACAAAAAAATTTTCCTAAAATTTTAATGGAAGATAAAAAATCATAATCAAAATTATTGAAAATAAATTAATTTAAAATATAGGAATAAAATGTTTAATCAAAATAAAAATAATTTAAATTTTTTCACAAATTAGTGAAATCTTAAATATTATATTTATTAATTAATTTTTAAGTTTTATATTACTTATATATAATTTTGTATGCTGTTTCATATATATATATATACCATTTATAATTACACTTAATAAAATATGCAAAGAATATTTAAAATTTAATAACATATATTTAAATATTACATTTAAAATTAATATAAAAATATAAGAGGTACTCTCCTATTAGCTTTATAAAAGAGTTTACCTTGAAGTTTATATATAATTTTACTAAAAGGTTATTATTTTGGCTATTTTTTTATTTATTTTTAAGCATTATTATTTTTTTATTTCACTTAAAAGTTGAATTAATGTGATTCAAATTTGAAATTCCATGATAGGCTACCATAAACCTTTTTTCCACTATACTAGAAGAACTCCTCTTTTTTTAATTTAGGGGAATAAAAAACTTATAAAAGAATCTATCATATTTGGCATAACTTATTTCAAAGCCTAATATTTGAACTACATTATTAAAAAAAAATTCAACCATATCAGTGTAATTTTTTAAAAATTATAATTATAAAAATATAACAATAATAATAATGTGATATAAAAATATAGAAATAATTATTTACATATTATAAAAATTTTGAAACTTACCATATATATTATTTTCTTCATAAAATTAAATTATAAACCGTTATATATTTTAATAAATATGTATTATTAAAATTCTATGTAAAATATATATAAATATCTCAAAAAATATAAACAAAAAATAAGATTTACAGGCTCTTTAATTTAAGTTATATTATTATTTAGATTTATGATTTTAACAATTTAATATTTAAGTTTTTGATTTAGATATAATATTTATTAGATTTTTTTCATATTAAAATTTTATAAAATACGTAAAATATTTATTTCTCTTTTGCTCTATACCAGTCTTATGTGACATTGGCACGAGGATATGGAGATGCTTATATTGTGCAATCTGCGGTCGAAACTCTTGTGTGAAATTGCATAGCTGTTGACCTCACGGTGCAACCGGCGGAGAGCAAGATTAAAAGGGAGATGAGGGAGGCCTTTCACCTGTTAGATTTTTGAAGAGAGATAAATAATGAGAGACATAGAGAAATTTTAAACATTTTATAAAATTTTAATATTAAAAAATTAAAAAATTAATTAATATTATATTCGTTTTAGGCTATCAAACGTTAAATTTTAAAATCATAAATTTGAGTAATAATTTATTCTAAAATTAAATGCCTGAATGTAATTTACCAAAAAGAAAAATATATTCAGGGGCTGCCGGCCACGAGCCCGAATATTATGGTATAAAAAAATTTCTTTATCCGTTTTCTATCGCCAAAATATAATTTACCAGCATTCTCTCCGATCTCTCGTCCAAATTCTTTCTCGAACGAAGCGTTGCAGCCGAGAGAGAGAGAGAGAGAGAGGAGGGAGTATCGAGAGGCAGATCAAGGAAGACGAGGCGGAAGAGGAGGGGCGGAGAAAGAGAGGCCGAACGTAAATTTTCGGCAATTGGGTGACTCTCCTCTTCCGTAAATTGTTTTCACACAGTTAAACCACAAATCCCTTCGTAATTGATATCGAATCGGCCGGCAGAGTATCTTATTTCTAGGGTTTGGTTGATACGCGAAATGTTCATCAGAAATCAGGCAAACTTGTGATAGGTAGGAATGGTTGCTGAGTTTCTTTAAGTTTTATTCGATTATATTATTCTAGTGCTGTTCTGGATTTCGATTGTCGGTGTCTGTTGATGCCTGCGAATCGGTTAGTTTATGATGTTCTAGTATTTTTTTGGTAATCTTCATTGCAATCCTTGCCCTGATACGTAAATTGATTCAATTGTGGGATGCCTTCCATGGAATCTATATTCTCCAGATCAGAATAAGAGAGAGATTCTCGGAATGTATTTGATTATTGTATTTTTTAGAAAGGATTTGATTTTTGCAGCATTCGTTGTGATAATATTTTTTGGATCAAGGATTGAAAATCATTCTCTTCTGTCACTATGGGAAATGATTTTTTGCAAGAACTGTAGCTTTACAATCTATTTTGCAATTGACATGGCTGATTCGGGATCAAAAAGCTAGCCTAAATAGTTGGTTAGGGATTATTATATCGGTCAAAGTAATTTTCTTCTCTAGGTTTGATTTGGCTAGGGTTTCCTAGAAAAACTTAATGTACATTTAATGCAATAAAATTTTTTACTTCAGGTGATGGTTAACATGGGAGTTGTCTCACGGAAGGTGTATCCTGCATGTGAGAGACTATGCATCTTTTGCCCCGCATTGCGGACAAGTTCCCGGCAGCCAGTAAAGCGGTACAAGAAGCTACTAGCTGACATTTTTCCTAAATCTCAGGTGGTAGTTTCGTTCTAAAGGTTCCAATATTGAATACCTCTCCTTGTTTTTTGTCTCTTTGATTTGTTTTTCTTTTGCCTGTATTTTACTGTCATTAAAGTCCTGTGATGCAGCATCTTAGTTTTGTTGTGCTACATGATATTTTCATCAAATTGGATATCCTGCTTGTTGTGTTCTCGAAAACTAAAATGATTGCTTGTCATTTTCAATATGCAAGTTGTGATTTCATATTAGTTACCTCATTGCCATTTTCACACTTTCTTCTTAATTCTTTGATTTTGATGAACTTATATCCATTCATTATTTCCTACTCTTTATTTTCATATTCCTAACAAATTTAATTTCTGTCTGTAACATGTATATCATATCACTATTGGATCCTAGATGTTAGTTGCTAGATCTCCGCACCTAATTGATCTAAAAGCTTAAGCTTGTAGGTTATGACTCAGGAATAATTTTCTAATGTCCCCCTCATGCGCAAGCTTATTTGCTTTACTATGTGGAGTTGGGCATAATTACTTTGTTTTTACCTTATGCTGTAGATAATTTGGGTTATCAGAGTTTGAACTTGAAACATGACTCTAATATCATGTTAGATCTCCACCCAACTGCCTTAAAATTTTAAACTTATAAATTATGGCTTAGAAATAATTTTTTAATTTTAGTTTTTAGGTCTGTATACACTTTCATTTATTTTGGATTTAACATAGGGTGCATTAATCAAATTGGCTATGGAGCTTTATTGTTTGTAAATTTTACTATGGCTTTAATTATTAATTACTCGATTAGAGTTTTGGTACATGAAAGGTCTTTCGGTAGCTTACAATGCTGAAATTTCTTGGAGACTGAGTTTTTGTCCATAAAGGAACTTGTTATTAAAAGTTTAACACTCACTCATCCTGTCTAGTTTTCATTTGTGAAATATTAAAAGGTTACCAAATGATCCTTCCTTATGCTCTGATTTTGTTGTTTACTTATTTGCCTTGAAAATTGGAGCAGAGAATGATTGCTGGGTGATGAGCTAAAGGAAGAGAATTATTGGTGTAGGGAGCGACTTCTAGTAAGCTTTTAGGTCTGATGATGAATGGTGAGAGGCACAAGAATAAATCATTTTACGTTGGAAATGGATGAGAGTTCTTGAGCTGCATAAGTTAATCATATAATCTCAATATGTGGAGGTACATTTTGAGGCAAAATCATGCTGTTAGTGATGGGAAACTTCACAGTTAAATATGCTTGAGCTGGAGTAGTTCTTAGATGGGTGACTATTCTAAGAAGTACTCAATTTATGTAGTTCTTTAAAATTAAAGCGAACAATATCTCTATATTTGGGATTTGAGATGTTACATAGTATCTAAGCTAAACTCGCATAGTACCATATGATTTGATGACAAACTAAGCGTAAGCTGGTGGACATGTGATGATTCGTAGCCAAAGAGGGCTAAGAGTGATTGTTGAGTGATGCCCCAAGAGAAGAAAATTACTGCTGTGGCATCCCTCTTTCAGGTTATCACGAATAACAACTTATTTCATAGGGAAGGTCATAAATTGAGTCAAATAAATTCGACAAAATCACAAGATAATTTAAAACTTGTAGTTGAAGTAATATAAATAAAATGTCAAATTGTTTATAGCAAATAGTTGTCATATTTACAATAAGGTAACAAAATTAGAGGTTTATTATTTACAAACTATATTTGAAATCTTAGTTTATACAACTCGATTTATATAAAAATATACATCAAATTGAAATATGTAAAATTCACGTTCTTAGAACTCATCCTCCCCTTGTGCGTCTTTTTCTTTACCAATACGTGCCATAAAGGCATCAATTCACTGACCTCAAAACTGAAACAGTAATAAGTACTAACTTACTAAATAAAAATACTTGCATGCAGGCATTTTAAGTAATAACGAAAATAGCATGTTAAACATAGTAATTATTAGCTATAAATAATAAATATCCATGTTAAATAAATTTCAAACAACAATATGCTCTTGTCTTTTTATTTCTTGTTCTTTCTAATTTTTGAGCCCTGTTTTTTTAGAATACACCTCAACTGCTTCTTTTTGTGATCACGTATTAATAGGATTCTTTCTGACAATCCTCTACCTCTTGGTAAGTTGCTTTACTTTTCATGACAACCCTCTTTTAATTTATAATTAGTAGGTGCCTTGCTTTATTATAGCACGAGCATAGGCAGAGACATAAACACAGTAAAAATTTCTTTTCAATTCATTGCCAACTTTAAATTATCACTTTAAATTCACTTCATTGTTCCAAATCTACAAGACATTATTTGCCTTTTTACTTGGTAAATAACTCAATAATAACTTATTAAACATATATCATTATACTTTTGATCATTCATTTAATTTTTAACTTAGAATAATGAACATAAATCATCCAATATAACTCAGTAGATTTTCAACCATTTAATTTAACCAAATATCATGAATATAACATCATATTTCATGGAATACCAATTCAGTAAACATGAATTCAACTGTAATAGCGAACATATGGTTAAACATGCTTTTTAAATCATTCATATCACATATATACATAGAAATCAAATTAATTAATTTATTTAGGAATTTAATTTATTAAATAACTTAGAACTTCTTCTTCTTCTTCTTCTTCTTTCACAGATGCACGAGAGAGAGAGAGAGAGAGCTGCTTCCTTCTTCTCCTTTTCTCCTTCTCCTTCTTCTTTCTTTTCCTGCTTTACGCACACACGGAACAGACGAGATTAAAAACCTGGATGTTACAAGTGGCTTTTGACAGGCTTCTAGAATCGATGATGAGTGGTGAGAGGGGTATAGAATAAATTATTTTATATTAAAAAGGGAGGAGAGTTTTTGAACTATCTAAATAGCGTAATCTCAATATATAGATGCACATTTTGGGAAAAAATCATATGGCTAGTAATAAGAACTTCATAATTACTTGAGTTGGAGTAGTCCTAAGATAAATAACTCTTTTTAGAAGTACTAAAGTCACACAGTTTCCTAAAGTCACACAGTTTCCTAAAGTCAAAGCGAATAATACTTCTACATCTGGGACATTGAATGTTACATTCAATCTAGTGAAATTTATTCGTAAAATTTTCTTGTGAGATGACAACCATACATGCCTTCAACCATCAAAGTTTAATTTTGCATCACATGGTTTCTCTAGAGAATAAAGCTTAGAATAATTACAAACAAATCATATTAAATGGGAATAGTTTTGTAACATCTTATTGTCGTTTGCTGCTTGCAGAGTTAGTTATATACAATGTAACAATAATAGTGCGGCCGACTTTTTGGCGCACTATGCGACACTAGGTGATTTTTGTTGGGAAATCGATATGGCCCTTCCCAATTACTTTTGTAACATTCTCAAAATGGATGTTAAGTGACACTGGATAGCTTGTAGTTTCTTTATTATAATTTTATGGCATTGCCACTTTTCAAAAAAAAAAAAAAAATGGGAATAGTTTTGCCTTGCTGTATTATTGTTCACTGTTTAACAGATTTATACGATCTAACCATGCATTTGAAATGCCAATAGTTTATAGAACTTCTGTCCAATCACATATTTGTGAGTTATCGACTATTCAATAGGATTTTTAGGCATGTTGTTCTGTTCTTTTACTGATAAATCATTCTTATTCAGAAACTTGTATTTCCATTCCCGCAGTTGAAACTTGCGCCATCGTGTATTCCTGTTTTAAATATTTCTATATCAAAACCTAAAAATTTCTCTTTTCTCTTTTCTTTTTTACAGGACGAACAACCAAATGATAGGAAGATTAGCAAATTGTGTGAATATGCTTCAAGAAATCCACTGCGCATCCCAAAGGTATTACTTGTTTTCCCCTTTGTCTTTGTTTGGGTTTAGGTTTGTTTACTTTGTTGATTTAGAAGGGATCAAAATAGTAAATTGACTCGCCTTCAAAAGCTCATCTAGTTTTCTTTCTTCATTATGTATTTAGTTTTGGGCTATTTTGAACCTATCCTTGCTTCATATTAAACATAAGGTTTTGGTCTTGTGCAATGAGATCACTAAGCAAACTTAAGTCGCTATTTTATATTATGTCATGTCATAACACAAGTGGCATTTCTATATAGTGATGGGCTTTGAAGCAGGGGTGTTCAGTTGATAATATGTAGTTCATTTATTTTTTTATTTATTTTCTTTTTTTATTTCATATTTCTAACTTTAAACCAAACACTTTTTGGAGGGACTTATTTATATTGAATTCATTGCTATGTTAATTTAGTTTATTGCTTTATTACTGTTTGTATTGGTGTATTGGTAAGAATAATTTTTGATATAAGTAAGTAATCCTTGCACCAATAAAAGCATTAAGACATGATGGATGCTGTCCCTGCAAATGCCAGTTGGTTAGGGGAGGGATTCTCATTTTCTCTACTCTACAATGCGTTCCTTTTCTTGACAATCCTTCACTTGCTTGGACCAAAGAACCCTTGGTAACTGTAGTTCCCTCCTCTTCTCTCTCTCTCTCTCTCTCTCACACACACACACACACACACTCTCTTACCTTCGAGTCTCTCTTAGTGGTAAACCTATTGCTTATTAGAATAGCGTCATTGTTACTATAATCTTTCCTCCTTTTAAATTATTTTATTTGAAAGGATCCTCTAGCTCTTGCTATTTTATTTATCGAGGGATCTAATAATTTCAATGTGCTCTTGCTGCTGAATATTAAAAGCCATTTACATCATAATCAAATGACTAGGCTTTATCCAAAGCAGATCACAACTTATTTGGAGCAAAGATGCTATAAGGAGTTGAGATGCGAGCAGTTCGGGTTCGTCAAGATTGTCATGTGCATTTATCGTAAATTACTAGTCTCCTGTAAAGAGCAAATGTAAGTTATTCTGTCAAGAAATGCAACTGTCACGTTTTCTTGTCTACTTGGATTAGTTAGTTTGCAATGGGCTCTTATTCTCCTGCTATATCTTACGGCTGTTTTTGATAAGTTTTCCCTGCTTCATGAAAGATTTCTCTGTGCATTATGTTTTTGTTTTGCAACTATTTCTTTTATAATTTTCTAGTTCCACACTCTGTTCAATTGGGAAAGAAACAAGTAGCAGATATTGGTAGGCAGACAGTTCCCTGGATTGCAAATATGACTTATGGAAGATGAAAGCAAACCATACTGAATTCTTTAACAGACATTCAAAATTTGTGTAGGCCTTAATGTGTATCATTCATATCCTTGGGATTTTCTGTGAAATTGTTCCCATTCATGAACTGATTTTTGTTTTTTTAATTTAAATACAATGTTTTGTTTCATGACTAGGGTAAGATAGCTTGAGAGTTCGTTGTTTTTTTTTTCTTTTTGAGAACTAAGTAATTTGAGAAAGAGCGAATGAGTTTGAAAGAAATTTGATAGAACATCAACTTTAGATGCAAATGTAGGATCTAGAAGGGGGAATGAATAGATGCTTTTCAAGAAATAAAAAATAATGTACAAGTATCTTGAAAATCAATTAGTAATAACAATCAGAATTAAATCTCGCTCGAGTGCAAGTAGAAGCAAATAATAAACATACATAGAAAAACATATCGACATACATGGTTCAACACACTATTGTGCTTATATCCTCGACAACATCTTACTAGAAGATACTCAGAAAACCTTCACTAGATTCTCACCTCATTTTCACTAGGGTAATGGACAAAAACCTTTTATAATGGGTCACCATACTCCTTTAGCTAGAAGCTTTCTTCACTCGAGGGCACACTCATTGAGTCACACGCTTCACCACTCTAAGTTCACTCCCTATAATTCTTCTTCACTCGAAGGATACTTTTTCAAACAAAGGTTTACACACATCACCTTTAAGTCACTCACTTACTAAGTCGCTCACTAAGTCGCTTAGGGTTCTCTTCACTTCCTTAATTCGATTGAATAGAATTAATTTGATTCAGGAAGAAATCATACCTTAATTCAAATTGGAAGTTAGCTATTGTTCTGTCGATCCATGTAGCTGGAATTTCATATAATTTTTCTATGTAGGCTAATATGGCCATCATGTAGACAAGTGGGCGAGTGGGGCTTGCGCGAGGCGGGCGAATAGCAGTCAGACAAAGCGGTACGACACTAGAGTTGACCAACGGATGGAGGTGGCGTGAGGCCGAGCGAGATGCTAGTGTGTGTCACGTGCTTGTCAGCCTCATGGTGTGCTCGCGTGCAAAGCTCGTGCCGGTCATGTGGTGAGCTCACAAGGAATCTGGTCGTGATCCTCATGTGTGGGATCTCGTGGGCCTTGCGTTGACTTGTGTCCGCAGGCCTGGCATGCGAAAGTTGGCACTAGATCCCATAATGTGAAATAGAAAATTCGCGATAAATATAGAAACAAAGATTCTAAATACAATCAGCTAAATAAAAAAATATTTTGATTAGATAAATATGGTGAATTTCTATCCGTTCAAGTTAGCTTTAAATCTTCATCGAATCTGAATAAAACTAATATGAAAATTTTCAATTATTTTTAATCAATTTGAATTTGAATTTGAATTTGAATTTAACAATGTGGTATCATCCTGGATATTAGATTAAAGGTTGATTTGTGTCCACACTTCTTCTTTCCCTTTTGCTTCTTTAGTAGTTTAGGCGATTCACACTCTTAATCCAAAAAAAGTTTAGGAGACTCACATGGAAATGTTTGGCTTTCTGTATTCATAGCATATACTATTTTGAGAGAAATACTTCCATTGTTTTGTATCTTTCTTGGTTCACATTGTCTTGCTCCTTTGAACTTTCTTTTACAGTGCATTATTCTTCTTACCATGCAAGATAAAACACTAGCTTTGGAGTTACTCTCTATATCTTCATCTTCAGTAGAAGAGTCATAAATTTTCTTGATCAATTCTTCCTTCGCAACTAGAGTGATGTTTTTCTTTTTTTGCCACCATGATAGCTCTCATAAGGCTCTATATGACTAAAAGGTCATCGATTTTGTAGGTGTCTAGTTTTTGTGAGACTTCTATTACATCCACTTTTTCTACTCATTGTTGGGTCTTTGGGAAGGCTTCAAGTGCTGTAGATATCACATTCCTGTTTTCGAGTATCTCACCAAGATAAACAAGACCAAGATATACCCATTTAATCTTGAGTGTATCTTAGCTACAGTTTTGCCCTCCTTTATTTTGAATTTATCAAGTTGGTTCTTGTAGAGTGCTTTCTTGCTTGCTTTACCTTAGAACTACTTTTGTATAGTTTGACTAGCATCTCCCACATCTCCTTAGTAGATGAGTGTGGAGCAAGCATGACAACTTATTTTTTTATTGGAGCACACAATAAAGCCATATGACCCGGGCGTTAGCTATATACTTTTTTTCTATTAGTTTCGGACCAACTTTCATCATTTAGCTCATTGCCATTATTGCTTAGAGAGAGGTTCATATTGCATTTTGAAGTTGATTATGTTGTTGAAGTCCATCTGAATGAATGCCATCATCATCTTTTAATAGACGTGTGTATAATTAAAGAGTGGTGGCTAGTAGATGGACTGCCCTTCTTGATCTAGAGGTGGGGTGAATAGACACTTTTTGAGAAATTGTAAAAAAATCTATGCGCAAATATCTTATAAAATAATTAGTAATAGCATCAAGAGTAAAATTTAACTAAAAGTGTAAGTGGAAGCAAATATTAAACATATAAATAATTCAGTGACAATATGGTTTGGCATGTCACTATGCCTATATTCACCCATTGTGTCACTGATAGACACTTAAAAATTTTTCACTAGTTCTACCAAGATAATAGAGAATACCTTTTACGCCAAGTCACTGTACTCCTTTCTCATTTTGGTTTCATGCACTTAGGAGCCTTCTTAACTTGAAGGCAAACTCACTGAGCCACGCATTTTTCTACTTTAGATTCACTCCCTAGAATCCTTATTCACTGGGAGGTTCGCATACACCATCTCTAAGTCACCCACTTAGAGTCCTCCTTCACTTCCCAAGTAGTGATGGCATTTTGTTGTATTGTTTTTAGTAGAAATTTGTTTTCTTTGGATGGCATTCTATGTCATGATCTATGAAGAACCATTGCAGGGTACTGAAGGTCTAGAATGAACCATTGCAGGAATGCTTATGTTGCTTAGTTTCCGATGAAGGCTTTATACTGACCCCCCAATTATGGTGTTTGTCTGTGTTTGATTTTAGACTGACCTATGGAGTTTCCATTATGTACCACAATGATAATCATCTTCATCTAACTTCAAAATTTTGTTATCTGATACAAGCACTTTATGATCATTGTATAAAAGCTTGCTTCAACTTGTTCGCCTTATACTCCTAATCTTGCACAGTTTATTAATAATTTATTTTCATGCACTGAAATAATTCATTAAGCTTTTAATCACTTACAAGGATTCGTAAATCACTTACAAGAACTATATACTGATCTTCTCATTTAGTGGAAAAATTGATGTAGACATAGAAAGTGATGATAATTTTACTGTAATCAGTCAGACATGGAATTTTGTATATTAAACTATGAAAATAGATTGAAAGCTGAATAATTTGAGCATCTGCAGGTCCTTGTTTGCAAGCAGCTTGCTGACCATCATACAAACTCTGTTGGACCAACCAAGACAGGATGAAATGCGCAACATCGGATGCCAAACTCTTTTTGTTTTTTTGAACTGTCAGGTATATGTGCTTTTTAAGAGAAAAATATCCTGTTCTTTGATGGGATCAGATATTCCCTACAAAGTAGCTACTTCATGCCTATAATTTTTCTTATTACTTATGTAAATATACATGACCAATAAAATTATTCTCTGTTATTGGAGCCAACATTCATGTTGTGGTTTTCAGATGGATGGTACTTACATGTTCAACTTGGAAGGCATGGTTCCAAAACTTTGTCAGCTTGCTCAAGAAATTGGAGAGGATGAAAAGAAACAACATCTGCGTGCTTCAGGGCTGCAGGCCCTTTCTGCAATGGTAATCAGTGTGGGGTATGGTTTAAGTGGATAATTTAAATAACTAGAAAGGGCCCAAACGGTGATTGAGGATAAATTGATGAATAACTATTTCCAAAGCTCATTGCTACCCGAATTCTTATCCCACTATCAGTAACTATGCCTGATGATTAACATGTGGATCATGAATAATTATTTATTTGCATTGGAAGTTAATGCAGTTTATAAAAAAGGTGGAATTAATAGGCATTTGACTGAAGTATGGTTGCTCGAAAATATGAACTTCCATGCTAATTAAATTATTCTGAAATTCTAATTGCATGGCTCTACCCCTTTGGTATCATTAACAGGGATGTGAACTCAGGCATCTTAAACCTTCGACCGATTCAACCTTACCCCCCACCTTCATCCCAGATTTGGTTGATGTCTGTGTCGTTTGGAAATTATTTTAATAACATCCAACTTTGAACATTGGTGCTTTTGTAAGAACAAGGTCATCTATCTCCAGTATCCGGTTCTTTTTGACCAATTCATTTTTATGAAGTATTCCTAGATTGAACTATTTTTTGCCATCATTAGCTTTTGGTCAAACTTGTTGGTTGCTAGCCATCCCTTAAATCAAAAGGTGTGGTCAGTAAAATTGTCGCATGATTGTCAATGATGGCAAATTTTTTTTGCCATCATTAACATTTGGTCAAACCTCTTGATTGCTAATCATGTCTTAAATCAAAAGGTGTGGTCAATAAAATTGTCGCATGATTGCTGAATTCTTATATGCTTGTGGCTTCTTGCAGATCTAGATGTTGAGCGTTAATGATTATGCAAGTTAAGCAATTCTTGCAAATTATGTTGATTTTTATTTTTCATACAAACCTATGGGATTTATGATAAATAAGTGGCCTTTTCTGGTTGACATAGTTGAAAACGATTTGTATGCATGTCATTACATATCAGATGATGATGCCCAGGAGTCTATATATCTCTTTCTATGTTTGTTTATCTTTTTAGTCAGCAATCACATGTGTAAGCCAATATCAGATGAGCAGAACTTGGTTCTATTTTACACCGTATATAATTAACATGAAATTGTGCAGTTTTGAAGTTTCACTGCTCACAACTAGTTTTTCCTTATTCCAGGCTAATTGTGTTTTATTTGTTGAGGTTTCTTTCTCTTATTATGGTGGTTTACTGCACTTATAGTCTGATGATTCTTCCATCATCTACAGATATGGTTTATGGCTGAACACTCTCACATCTCAGAAGAATTTGACAATGTAAGTGGTATTTTATTACATCTTCAGATGTTTGGTTTGTTGAATGATTATTTTGAAACTTGATGCAGTCATGCATATCATCAGACTATTTTCAAGTTTTGCTCATCGTACTAGTAAATAATGGATATTTAATATGCATGCTAAACTATTCATTCTCATGTTTTTGTACCAGGAACTAGAAAAAATATTTGTCGATATGTAATTTTGCTATATTCTGACAAATTCCTTTATAGTAAAAAAGTAGACCTCCAATTAAATATTTTTGTTGGACCAATGTCTTTTTGGCTTTGTTTGGTAGAATGGCTAGATTGTGGCTTTTTTAGCCACGCATTGATATTTTTGTATGATATAAAATAAAGGTTGTTTATTATGTTAAAATTTGTGTAAATTTGAAATAAAATTGATGGTTATATTGGAATTTGTGTGGGTTGTGAAATTAAATTAGCTTTTATTATTAGAGTTTGTGTAGAATGTAAAATATTATTTTTTTATTATTTAAAATTTGTGTTGGATGTGAAAGTTTGTGGTAAAAAAACCATGGTTTTTTTTGTGTAGTGTTCAAATAGAACCTTATTGTACTACTCTTGAAGTTGTAGTTGTTCTTTTTTTTCTGAATGAAGAGTTCTTCAAAAGAAGATATTTATGTCCTAGTTTTCTACATTTTCACTGTAAATCATGAAAAAGTTTTCTTTTATAATTGCTTTTACATAACTGGTAGTTTCAAGTGTTTTTTATTACTGTGTTAGTGATTTTTTTTTTGAATTTTTGGGTTTTTTTCTTTATCTAGTGTATTACAACCAAGGATTATAAGCATTTTATACTTGTAGGTTGTTACAGTTGTCTTAGAAAATTTTCGAAGTTCTCATCAAAGTTTGGAAGATTGTCAAGATGGTGAACAAGGCAACCAAAACAAATGGGTCCGGGAAGTCCTCAAAGCTGAAGGTCATGTTTCTCTTTCTCCCGCAGCAACCACAAGGCTTCCCCCATGGAAAAACCTTATGAATGATAGTGGAGAACTAAATTTGACACTGTATGGTTAAGCTTCGAGGAGCCTTAAGTTTCTTGATTCACATTAGAAATCAACCATTAAGGTTTCTGTTTTTTTCTCTTGAATAGAGATGAATCCAAGAGCCCTAACTTTTGGTCAAGGGTTTGTGTGCATAACATGGCAAATCTTGCAAGGGAAGCAACTACTATGCGACGAGTTTTGGAGTCTATTTTCAAATATCTTGATAGCGGTAATTTGTGGTCACCCAGAAATGGGCTTGCTCTTTCAGTCTTGCTGGATTTGCAAGGACTAATGGAAAAATCTGGCAAGTTGTTTTCTTCTCCTTTTCTTTGGAAGTTTACCTGTTCTGCAGATTTGGAATGATTTTGTTTTATCCTTTTGCAAGTATGGCTCTACTCCAAACGTATTTTCATATTTTATCCTTCATTCTAGGGCCAAACGCTCATTTGTTGTTGTCCATATTGATTAAGCATCTTGATCACAAGACTGTCCAGAAACAAGCACAAATGCAGCTAAATATGATTGAAATAGCTACCCATCTTGCTACGCAATCCAAAGCTGAGACTTCTTTGGCAATAGTCAGCACTGTTAGTGATCTTGTCAGGCATTTGCGGAGAAGCATGCAGTGCACAATTGGCAATACAAGTATGAGCGATGATGCATTGAAATGGAACAGCAAATTTCAAGCTGCTATTGATGAATGTCTTATTCAGTTGTCTAAAAAGGTTACTTCATGTTTCTTCCATTCTAGACATATCTTCTTATAACTGAGATTCTATAAAAGTAATGCTAAAAATACTGTACTATTATCATTTCATTTTTATTAGGTTTTTCTCAATCAGGCTCTATTTAGATGTTAGGAGGAATTCTTTAGAATATAAAGGTTTTCGTCTTAGTAGATCAAAAACTGAATATGTGGAGTCCGCATTTAGTCAAAAAAGAAACATTATATTGGTGATGTGACAATTAGTGATTAAATTGTCAAAAAGAATGAGTGCTTTAGATACCTTGAATCAATCATATAAAATAATGGTGATATAGATAATGACGTTATTAGTAGGATGAATAAAATGGAGAAATTCTTTTAGTGTATTGGCCGATAGAAAAATTCTATCCAAACCTAAGGATAAATTTTATAAAACTGTAGTAAGACCAGCAATAATATTGCTGAATGCTGGCCTACAAAAAGGAAACCTACACAAATAAAATTAGTGTTGCAGAAATAAAGATGTTAAGGTGAATGTGTTGGTATACATGAAAGAATGGAATGAGAAATGAGTATATCTGCGAGAAAGTTGGAGTTGCATCAATTAAGGATAAACTTTGAGGAAGTCAGCTTAGATGGTTTGGATATATAAATTGTAGGCCGATTGAAGCTCCAGTTAGGAAAATCAAGTTGTTAGATTTCGTCCATGTACAAAGAGGAAGAGGAAGACCAAAGAAGACATGGTATTAAGTATAAAGAGTTATCTTACTCACTTAGATCTAAATATCACTGTCAAGTCATAAATTGTCTAAATATCATTTCATTTACTTTTTCTCATCCAGTAGCCTTCATTTCCACTTCACTCAATATCCTGTTATTACATGATCATATTTTTATTTCTAGGTTGGAGATGCTGGACATGTTCTTGACATGTTGGCTGTAACATTAGAAAGCATATCAGGTTCAGCTCCTGTTGCCAGGTCAACTATTTCTGCTGGTTATCGTTTGGCTCAAATAATTGCCTCCATTCCAAATCTTTCCTATCAGAACAAGGCAAGATCCTCCTTGACTTAAACAACATTTTTTCTTACATTAACAATTATGTTAGCTTCTTTAATAATCTATTGTACAGGTGTTTCCCGAAGCACTATTTCATCAACTGCTATTATCAATGGTTCATCCAGACCGTGAAACCAATATAGGGGCACACCGTATCTTTTCTGTTGTTCTTGTTCCATCTTCTGTTAGTCCTCCTGTTGCCACTTCTGAACCGGCCAAGGCATATGATCTTCGTAGGACACTCTCAAGGACGGTATCTGTCTTTTCATCCTCAGCAGCTCTTTTCGAGAAGCTAAGAAGGGACATGCGCTCCTTTCAAGATCATGCATCTCTAGATGGTCTAGATAAGCTGAATCATAGCCATGATGGTCTGCAAATTTGCAGTGGCAGCACAAAGCTCTACAAGCTTCAGTCAATGCAAAATCGGATTGTTAGTATGAAAGACACTGCTGTATCTTCTACAGAGGAACAGAATATTCAGTTGAAACCAGACAAAGAAATTGTATGTCTTTCACTGTTGTCATATTTTAGGCATCAATTCTCTTTTTCATCATAAGCAAGCTAAATTCCTTCTTACTGATCAAATTTCAGGAATCAGTGTTGCTTAGATTGAGTGGTCGTCAAATCACTCTTTTGCTCTCCTCCGTATGGTCTCAGGCTCTTTGTCCAGAGAATACTTCACAAAATTATGAAGCGATTGCTAATACATATGGATTGATACTTCTGTTTTCTCGTACGAAGGTACTTTAAAATTCTACTTTGTTGTTTTAAGTTTGTATAATAGTCTGCTTATTTCTTTAAACTTCTATATTGTTTCACATAGAGCATTATCAAATTGGTAATCAAGGCTCTAACCAAACTTGGCAATGATTTTACTGATAAGTTATTTAAACATTTGAGCCTTTCATAACTTCTAGACCATGCTATCATTTGTCTGGTTTTTACACTAATCATACAAGTCTTCTTTTCTGGTTTATTGCTACAAGTGGATTAACTTTTACGCTGAAATAATGTTCACTTTCCATTTGCTCGTTCTTGATGCAGAACTCATTTCACGATGCTCTAGTTCAGAGTTATCAACTTGCATTTTCTTTAAGAGGCATTGCCCTTCAAGGAGGTACTATAAACAACGTTTTAACTTTTGAGCATACTGTAGCTTAACTGGTTTATCGTGAATCTTCAAAGAAAACTTAGGCCCTGTTTANTTGGAGGCTATTTTGGCCATGGTCATGGCCAAGATGGCCTCCAACCAAACAGGGCCTTAAGGTCTGAAATTTTGTCTATCATTCAACTTTAAGCATGGAAAGCAAAGTAAACTCTATCTAATACTTGCAGTGTAACAGAAATGAGCCCTTGTTGTTTTATGAAATTTTGTGCTTGAGGTTATATGAATTACAATATATACATCAATATTTAGTGTTCATGTCATTTAGGAAACGCTTAAAACTGTTTATAATCACACAATGCCTTGAGGCTCTGTTTGGTAATAAGAAAAAAAAGAAGATTTGGTTGAAATTTTTAGTGATTTTTGAAAAATGTGTATGATGTGAAATAAAGTAAGTTGGTTATATTAAAAATTATGTATGATGAGAAAAAAAGTTGATTGATTTATTGAAAATTGTGTTGGATGTGAAATAAAGAGATTGTTTAATGTTAGAATTTGTGTGAGATGAGATATAAAATAATTTTTTAAGTTTTTTTAAAATAAATATAAGATTTTGGCCATGGGTAATTTTAGCCATGATTTTTAGTCCATTGCCAAACAGGGCCTGAAGGTTGAATGTTGTGATGGCCAAATTGTTTATAGGTTCCTAAGGTCCATTTTTCATGTCACCCTAGTCTAATTTTTTCTAAACATTGCATATAGGTTCCTAATTATGAATTATGAAGTTGATAGGTCCTTTCTATTCGTTCCCTTAGGCTATAGTTGAAATTACTATAAATTACAAATTTTTAAAACTTTAAATTGTATTTTTTAAAAAATTTAAATTTATTATTTTTAAATGAATGTGCTTTTGTGGGATCTCAAGTCCCGGATGAGAAAAGCAGAGGATTGCATTAGGCATTCGACAATTGGTATAAAATTTATCGAGCAAGCATAGTAAGAATCCTGTGATATCTCGTGAGGGATGTACTTTTAAGCAAATTCCATATTGACAAAGCACAAGAAAAATGTTGGGCAAATATGAAAATACACTTATACTTTTATAGACACATTTTGAGGCAAAACTGTGAGGTTAATGACAAGAAACTCCATAGTTAAGTATGCTGGGGCTAGAGTAATACTGGATGAGTGACCTTGAGAAGCTGCTCGATTATGCAATTCTCTAAAGCCAAATCAGACAATATTTATAATGGATTGGGCTATTATATATGGTATTAGAGCTTCTTCTCCGTTTGACCTCTTGGCTATGGTGGGGGAATCCTCAGCGAGGACATTGAGTCTCGAATGGGGGGTGTATGTGATATCCTGTAAGGGATGCACCTTTAGATAAACTTCACATTGATAAAGTACGGATGAAATGCTGGGTATATATGAAAACTCACCCATACCTTTGTGGACATATTTTGAGGTAAAATTATGAGGCTAATGATAAAAATTTTTATAGTTAAGCATGCTTGGGCCAGAGTAGTACTAAGATGAGTGACCTTTTCGGAAAGCTGCTCAATCATATAGTTTTTCAGAAACCAAAGTAGATAATATTTATGGTGGGCTAAGCTGTTACAAATCCTTTAAAAAATTACACTAAAGTTATTCTCTAGAAGTGACACTTTATTATTTGAATTTAGTGAAAAATATGCACTAACCGCTACATTGGTGCCTCGGTGTAGTTATAAGTAAGCAAGAGTTCTCATATCGTGGATAAATATAGGTAAAGATGCCACTCCAAGACACTAAGATAAGACTAATAACTTAGAATATAAGTACTCTAATAAGTAAAATAATGGAGTTAGTAGATATTATGATTTATAAGAGAATTAATATTTTATGCCTTCAGAAAATAAAATGGGTCAATTAGAAAGCTAAAAGAATTGATAGATTACACTTTAAGTTTTGATACTCAGATAAGAATAGGACTAGAAATGATGTAGGTATAATTTTAAATAAAAGTTTGAAGGATAATGTAATAAAAGTTTAAAAAAAAAAAGATAGAATTATTGCTTTAAAAATTATAATTGATGAGATGACTATTAACATTATCTGTTCCCCCCAAGTAGGTTTTGATAGAGTATAAAAGAAAAATTCTGAAATGATTTAGAAGAATTAATTCAAAGAATATCTCAAGAGGAAAAGATTTTATCAGAGGAGATCTAAATGAGTATGTTGGAAGTATTATCAAGGAAGTCAATAGTAACCACAATAGATATGATTTTGGAGATACCAATGAGAAAGGTAAAATAATTTGAGTTTTTCTTGACTTATGACTTTATGATTCTTAATACCTAATTCAAGAAAAATGATGGACATCTAATCACTTACAGGAGTGGACTTTTAAAAACACAGCTTGAATATTTTCTTCTAAGGAAATAAGATCGTTTGGATTATAACATTTGTAAGGTTATTTCAAGTGAAAATTTGATTCCTCAATATCAGCTAATGATATTAGATTTTAAGATGAAGAGTTGGAGAAAAAATAGCTGAAAGTGCCCTCAAATTCTATGATGGAATTAAAAGATAAGAATTGAAATATCTTTAAGGTGAGAGCTTTACAGCTTAGGCTATGGGATATTGAGGGAAAAAATTGATTTTATATAGATGACAAAGTATGTGTTAATTGCACCCAGAAAGTAACAAAATATGTGTTAGGAGAATCTAATGAAAAGTATTTAAATAATAAAGATGCTTAGTGGTGAAAATTAGATGTACAAAAAAAGAAAAGACTTGTTATAAACACTAGTTTAAATGTAAAAATAAGAAAAACTAGAAAAAATATATAGTGGATCAACGGGAGACCATAAAAGCAATCTGTAATACAAAAAACTGTAGCTTTTGAGAACTTTATAAAAAGCTAGATACTAAAGAATGTGAAAGACACATATACAGACTTGTTAAAATAAAAGATAGAGAACTAAAGATTTGATTCAAGTAAAATGCATTGAAGATAAATATTGAAAAGTACCTTTAAGAAATAGGTTATCTAATATAGATGGATGAGTTAGACCTGAGTTTTCGAGAATTTTAAAGGCTAAAAGGATGCTAAATGAATAAATAAATATTAGTGCCTATTTACATGAATAAAAGTCATATATAAGATTGTGCAAACTTTAGAGAAATTAAATTAATGAGTATACTTTAGAACTTTGGGAGAATATGATCAAGTATAGATTATGTAGTGATACTAAGGTATCGCACAATCAGTTTAATTTTATGCCAAGTAGATCCACTATGAAAGCTATTTATTTATTGAGAGTTTAATGGACATGTTCAAGGGGAAAAAAAGAGATTTATATTTTATTTAATCGATTTAGAAAAATTTAAGATAAAGTCCTAAGAAAATTGCTTTGAAAAGTTTTGAAAAAGAACAGGTTTGTACTGCTTACATTTATGTTATTAAAGAAATGTATAAGTGAATTGTTATTTGTATTTGAACATAAAGAGTTTGACTAAAGATTTTCTTATTAAGTTGGATTACATCAAGATTAACTTTAATTTTATATCTTTTTGCATTGATTATGGAAGTCCTGATTAGACACATTAAAGAGAAGGCATTTTGTGTATACTTTTTGTAGATCATATTCTTCTTATTTATTAAACTAGAGATAAAAATAAAACGAAACTCATGCTATGAAGGAAAACTTTAAAGTTCAAAAGTTTTTATGTCAATAAATTTAAAATTAAATATATGGAGTGTAAACTTAGTCAAGATAAAAAACACTTATAGTAGGGAGGTAACAATTGATGATCAAGATATCAAGAAGAGTAAGCGGTTTAAATACCTCAAATCAATTACAAAATGATGATAAAATAGATGATGTTATTAGCAGAATTTAAGCAGAGTTAATTAAATGGAGGAATGTATTTGGTATTTTATGTGATAGAAAAATTTCACTTAGACTTAAAGGTAAATTTTATTTAACATTAATAAGACAAACAATATTATATGATATTGAGTGTTGGTTTATAAATTAAAATATACAAATAAAATAAGTATAGAAAAAATGAGGATGCTAAGGTAGATGAGTAGGTATACATGAAAGGATAAAATAAGAAATGAGTACATTAGTAAGAAGATTGGAATAACTTTAATTGAGGATAAGTTCAAAGAGAGTTAGTTTAGATGGTTTGGAGGTATATATTATAGGCTGATTGAAGCTTTAGTAACCAAAATTGAATTATTAGATCTTGCCCATATAAAAAGATGAAGAGAAAGACTAAAAATAATATAATAAGAAATCATATAGATTGACCTTACATACTTACAACTATATGAGGTGTTATTATTTGATATAGTGCAATGAATTTTGTCCATGTACAAAGAGGAAGAGGGAGACCAAAGAAGACATGGCAAGAAACTATAAGGAGTGATCTTAGTTACTTAGACTTAGATAAGAATTTGGTAACTGATAGAGCGCAATGGAAACGAAGGATTCATGTAGCCGACCCCACCTAGTGGGATTAAGGCTTGGTTGTTGTTGTTGTTGTTGTTATATAGTGCAATGGAAATAAAAGATTCATGTAGCTAACTTAACCTATGGGATAAAGTCTTAGTTGTTATTATTGTATTTTTTTTTAAATGAAGATACTATTCAACATGCTAGCTATTGACCTGTCTCCATCATTAGAGCAGTGGGCCCTAATCACCAAGGGGATGCATTTGCTTGACATGTCTGCTTGGCCAGTACAACAGTCCATGGGGGCTTGATTGTTGTACTCCCCAGGCAACAATTGATGTTTAGACCCACATTGCATGTAGTGAACAAGCGGTCGACTGGCTTGTGACATGGATTATAAATGGGGATGATAACCCTATATTTTCCTTTCTATACTTTTAATTTTTATTTTCAAATAATGCAAAGGTGTTATAATAATTTCAACATATGTAACACGAATTATATACAAAAGAACATGTCAATTCGATAATTTATAACTCAGGGTCCTAGCATCACACTTCAAAAGTCATCAACGTAATTGCAATATTATGGGTGTTTGTGTGTGTGTAGCACATTCAAGCATAAAATGCATCGGTTAAATATTACCATTAACAAACTCATCTAAGGTTAGTTAACTATTTTGTGATGCTGATACATACGCCTTTGTGTGAGAGATGCCTACAGACAATTGTCCAGGAGGCTTTTTAGTGCTACACGGATTCCACAACTTCGTCACAGAAACCCAAGGGTAGCTAGGTTTTGTGAAAGTTCATTTCATGATGGCAGGCAGTGAATGTAGATGAGCACTAGGTGGGCTAAATATAGTCGGAACTTTGCAATTATTTGTGAAGAAATAGCTATGCTTTCAAAGCAATGGATAGAGTAAAAGTGTAGGGGAGGGGGGATGTGTAAACATAGCAAATCTAATTTTGATAAGATCCCAAAAAATGGACCTATATGCAATTTACCTTTAATCATTAATACTCCAACATGTTTATATACAACCATTAAGGCAATTTACAAAATAAAAATCTCATTTACTAGAAGAGATCTCTTGAAATTTCATGTCATTTTTATTGTTGAAACCAATAAAGTCTAGGACTGTCCCTATCAAAAAAAAGACTGGGACTGTAGCTGTAACTCCCTCTCTTGATTGCTAAAGTCCAAACCTCAAGGTTTTGTTGTTATTTGAGCCCAACCACAAGCAAAGGAGCTTGTCTTTGCCTAAAAATCTAGGTAAAGTATGGGTCTCTGGACAAATTACTTGTCAGAAAGAAAAATCAATATCTTTGCACGACAACAGTAATATTCTTCAAAAAACTGAAAGAGAAAGGAAAGCAGGATGAATGAGGGATCGTAGTTGAACTGTTGAGCAAAACGGACTTGGTAGGTAACTTGTTTTTTTTTGATAGTGACTTGGTAGGTAACTTAGTGCTTGATGAAAATCATCTGTTCTGACGAATATATCTGCTCAACTTCTACCGCACATCTTCACTTTTATCACCTTTTAGACAATCCTTTAACATAAAAATGGAATCAATAACTTGTAACAGGGACATAGAAAAGGATGATTTTCATAAAGATGATAATGTGACTGGAAGTTGATGTTTTGCCTAGTTTTGTGTGGAGGGGCTGATTCTGTACTTATCGTGTGGACTGTGAGATGCAGATTTTTCTATACTTGTTCAAACATGGAATTTTTTGAGGATGTAGCATTTAATTGATAACTTGTTAGCAATTTTTGAGTTTGTTAACATACACTGTGAAAAATAATTCAACTGTTATATTCATGGAACTATCCATTGTGATTATGGATTGCATCACTCAATTTAGTGACTGAATAACTTGTTAAGGAAAATAAATAGCTTTGTAAAGAGTCATATCAAGGCATGCGTTCTTGAGCTTGCTAGCATATCTGGGGTGCAATATATTATGAAAATAATGTGATTTTCAATTCAAATAGGTATTGATGATTCAGACGTGCATTGCCTCTCTGATAATTAGTTGCTGATTTTTATTTACTGTTGTCAGGCTCACTGCCTCCATCACGTCGACGTTCTCTGTTCACTCTTGCAACATCAATGATTATCTTTTCTTCAAAAGCTTTTGGTGTATTGCCTCTTGTTTCAATTGCAAAGTCATCACTCAATGAAACTACGGTATTTTGATGCATCTCACCTTGGATGTGTTCTACATTTTCTTATCTGTAACTTCTTTTGAATAAAAGGCCAACTATTCGATGTTTACATGAGATAGAAGCCAGAACTGATTCTGTGATTTTCTCGCATTCATGCTATAAAGAAATTGTTTCTGACCTTTTATGAAAGAAAGTGATGTTGGATTTTTTTCTTCACAACTGGATGTATCTCTTTGGTTTTTTTTCATTCAATTGTAAATGGAATTAAGCACTTTTTCAACATAATTTTGCAGATTAACAACAAAATGAGTAGCCATGTTTCTTGTTTTGATGTGCTTGATGATGTTGCTTTTAATGTTAATTTGATTTTTTTTTTCTATTGGCAACTCAAAATACTTCAAAGTGGCATAAGTGTCTTCCATGTTTTTTGTTTTTCTGCCATTGTGTTATTCAATTTTTATATTCTAATAATTTCCATAAAATGTGATTCTTGTGCCAGGTTGATCCTTTTCTTTCTCTACTTGAAGACTGCAAACTGCAGGCTGTGAACGCTACATCCAATTTATCAATAGCTTATGGTTCGAAAGAGGATGATATTAAAGCCTCAAATTCTCTATCAGCAATCAAATTAACTGAAAGCCATTCAAAAGAGTCTATGGTTTCTGTAATTGTGAATGGATTCGAGGGCTTGTCAGATGTAATGCATGCACTATTTTTTTGTTTTGCAACTTTCAAGTTGTTCCAGTTAAAGCTCTTTTCATTATTAATTTAGTAGATGAAGCTGTTCTTATGGGCTTTAGTGTGCTTTTGCAGTCAGAATCATCTGCCTTGAAAACACAACTTCTTAGGGACTTTTTACCCGATGACTCATGCCCTTTAGGAGCTCAGTTTGTTGACATGCCAGGGCAGATGTCACCGGGCCCTAAATCTGAGGATGAGGTTCCATTCTTTGGCTTTAACTATTATTTCTCAGTTCTATTGAATTGAAGAACATGCATTATATGACATTATACTTGAGTGTTATGCAGGTTAATTCATCAGCTTTCCCTGTAGAAGATGATGCCTTCGCAGAAGCATCTGAGAATGTAGCAGACACCAAAGCCCAGTTGCTACTGGATGCCAATCTCCTGAGTGTCAATCAGCTGCTAGAATCTGTATGCTGAACTTTTAATTATCATCATCATCTTGATTGACAACATTTGCTGAAGTTGTTTGATTTAATTTGCATAATGTAGTGGTGTATTCTTATCCAAACCCAATTATGTCACTTTCACTAAAGTTGACTGTTTGTAATATGTCTTTCAACTTTCTGTCCACTTTGTTGAACCTTAGGTGGCCTTTTAGATGTTTCTTGGGATTCATCAAATTTGTGCTTTGCTTTTCCTGGTTAGCTTTTAATCTGGAAATTGCTACTCCAAAATGAAATTACATGAGAACATAACATCCTACTTATTGCTAATTATGAATATGTTGTTTCTTTAAAAGAGTAAACCCCTCAATTTCTGTTAATTACGATGTAACCATTCCTTTCTCGTTTTCCATAATATTGTAGAGAAAAACAACCTTAATATACTTGAAACTTGATGCACTTCATGGGTACAATGTTCTGTTGTCAACACTGTATGCTTCTAGAGCACTATAAATTAAAATCAGATATTCATATTTTGAGCTCTCACCATTTAAACCCTCGTGAAAAAAATGTTTTGAGGAATATGCCTACTTCATCATACTTGTGTTATTTTCTATTGAACTCTTGAATACCACTGAGCAGCACGTATTCATTTAACTCATGAATACTCTTTAAATGGATACTATTTTTTTTGTTTGATAGAACTTACAAATGGATACTTTGTGATGGACAATTATTGCCTTACATATCATGATATTTATATATGTACAGTTTCAACTACATACTGTAAATCTGATGTCTTTCTATTATACTTTCAGCATTTCTCTGATTTTCTGTAGCTCTGATAACCACTGAAGCAACAATTTAGATCCCAATTGAAATGGTCATGTTTTTTTTATGTATGCTGATTAAGACTGAACAATATAGGTTCTGGAAACAGCTAGGCAAGTAGGAAGATTATCAGTATCAACTACACCGGATGTGCCATTTAAAGAAATGGCTAACCATTGTGAAGCTCTTCTTGTCGGTAAACAGCAAAAGTTGTCTGTTTTCATAGCCTCCCAGCAAAAGCAAGAAGTTCTTCTGGCTGAAAATAGCACAAAACCATCAGCCTACCCCGGTGCAGAAGAAATACTAACAGTAAGCTTTGCGTCCTTGCGTTTTAGTTTTTATATCTTATTTGGTGTTGATCTGTTGATCCTTTTTAGGTGCTTACTTTGAAGGTTTTGATCCTCTTAACAAATATTAGCACTTTGTCTAGTTAACTTTGCTCCACACTCTTGCTAGCTTTTTGTACCTGTTCATATAGGCAAAAAATAGTATGTGAGGGGAAGTATGAAATTGGTAGCCTTCTCCACCTAAAGAAAGATATAAATATGGCGGAGGATATGAAGTAGTGTACTAGCTGATGTAGGCACAACTAGAGGCGTTAACTCAGATGATGGAGATGTTCTATCGGAAAGGCTTTGATACAAAATATAATGCAGGCTTGAAAATGAAGGACCTTATATATGTGAAATGCAATGACTGTGATTAAAAATCGCCACGAAAAACATCTATTCAAAATAGTTCTTGAAATGATATGATTTTAACATTCATGTATCCTAATGAATATTTGTTAGGCATGCAATAAGAATTTTCAATAATAATTTAAAAATTAGAATAATCGTATAACAATCCAAATCAATCAATACATGTAATAAATTTAAAATTTAATAGGAAAATTTGACACATCAATCTAAAGAAATAACAGATGAAAATCAAAGAATAATATGATATTGTAATATAGTCCTATAATCTATTGATGAAATATAGAAGAAAAAGATGTAATTTGAAAATAAAAAGAGAATAATACAAAGATAAATAAAGAAGAATATGGAAAAATTCATAAAAAGGATAATTAACTCAAACCATACACTCGCTTCCTATGATCATACCTCAAACCCGAATGAATGATAAATATGATCTCTTTTCCTTGTGTGCTAGGTTGTATCCTATCCAAAGGTTAACAAAGTCTCCAAATTTGAAACCTCTGTGAAATTCCATCTAAAATCTCCAAAACTTGTCCAATTTGGCCCCTTTAAATACTCGAAAAATAGTTTAAATTGAGTTTTAGTTCAATCTGGACCATTAGATTCATTAATTTGTTAAGATTGAAGGGTTGAGATAATCAGTTGAAGGCTGGACTAGTGGGAGCATGAGTAGGTGTCCGATCAAATAAGGGAAGAGCACATTGAATCAGATTATGCCATATGGCTAAGAGAGTGCATTAAATGATTTAAATTAAACCAAACCAAATTTAACAGTTTGGTTTTGTTTATAATTTGACGGTTTAGTAAATGACTTGAATTTTCAATTATCTCAGTAATGCGATTTGAGTTGGTTTCATTTGTTTGAAAGTTGAATCGTCTGAATTAATTGATTCTTATGTATAACTTTATCCAACCGTCCGTAACATTTCTATTGGGATTGATAATTTTAAATTGATATGTTGATACCGGTTTTATGTTTAATATTATATATGCTTTATGTATATATTTTATGCCATAATATTATATATTCTTATCTTTTCGTAATATACTTAGTTAAACTTTTCTAATCCCATATAAACTCAATATTTTTTTAATGGTAAAACTATATTGTTTTTTGCTCAAACTAATTTTTTTTTAGAATTAAGATTTTTCAAATTTAAAATGTATATAAGTGAATAATATTTCTTATACTAATAAATTATATTATTGTAAGAAGTTTTAAATTTTTTTATTTTTTTTTGAGTTAAAAATGTAAATGGGGAGGAAGATATGCTCTTAACCGAATCAAATTAAACAAACCAAATTTTATTTGGTTGGTTTAGTTTTTGGTTTATAATCTAATTTGGGTGATTTGTTGTTTTTTAAAATTAAAATAGAACCCGATTTTTATTTTTGGTTTGATTACCAAACCGACCAATTGCACATCCTTACACGTGGCTGCATAAGTGCCCTGGATCAATTGAGAGGGGCAGGCTTGACAATTTGCGCCAAGTAGCACAATCAAAGCTATTGAACTTCAGGAGTTGACTCTTGGTGCAAATCAAAGCTATTGAACTTCAGGAGTTGACGACTTCCATGGATTCCATTGGATGACAACTAGGACATCTCCAAATGAACGTGTAAAGACACAATTTCCCTCAGCCCACCATTATAACTACTCGTCAACTTGCACATGTCCCAACAAACAACTCTAAGGAAAACTGTTGGTCCTTCTATTTGCATCAACCATCAAGAAAAGCTCAAAGTTCTTATTTCTAAGTCCAAGTATATCTTTTTTCTCCTTTTAGCAATTTTTTGTAATGCTTTACACCATAGAAACAAATGCTGCTGCAGATATAGCTAATGTCGTTGCTGCACCTACATTGCTAGAAAGTAATCTTTCTAGAGGCAATAGGAAAATCAAGCATAGAGGTGAAACACAAGACTAGAAAGCTGGAAGGGCAGCGGAGTCTTGTGGAGTTGCTACAACTGTCTTGGACTTGGGTTGCCAACCATACCTTTAGCGAGTTCGGAGAAGGTCATGGAATACATAGGGAAACAGGAACAAATGAACTAGAATGCCCCACCTTTTCACATAATGCGCACTTTGGAAGCCAACTCCACTGCATTCTCCACAAGTTCATGACTTCTACCTCCACGCGCCCACAGTCTCGCCCTACCCCTTTTCCCCCCTCCTAGTGAAATATATGTAGCCACAATAAAGCAAGCAAGAATGCAAGTAGCAAGGCAGACGGATACAATGGAAGCATACAACATACTTGTATAAGCATCAGATAGATAAGACATCATGGTGCTGCCAAGATTTGTCTTAATAGGTTCAATTTGTGGATAGACGTTATGGAGGAACATAGCGGTAAGAAGCTTGTCAATGTTGTGGCACGGACATTAGCATTACTTAGAGAAGATCTCTGGAATCCTCTGCAAATGAATGGAATACACCATTTGATTGATGGAGTTGGGATAAGTTTCAAATAAACTCTTATTCTCTGGAAATATCTCAAGTATATTTTTCCCAGGCTTGTGTTGAGCAAGAGAAGAAACATTAGAAGGTACTCATCAAAGTGGGATCATTAGTTTGCTAGAGTAAGGATTAAAGTTGAGTATCAAACTTCTCTCAGGCTTCCCTATCATTTTCAGACATATCTGAAGCCTTCTTCATCAAGTGCTCTAACTTCTCTTAATCCTGACCCATGAACCAAACTTTAACTATGAAGCATTGTTCTTTGCTTTCAAGTTTCAACTTTGCCATAGTGATGATCATGGATCTTAAGAGAGGTGGTACAATAAGGATAGAAATGACCGAAATTGAGATCGCTGAAGACGCGCGTGGCCAATGAAATGTTAGATTAAGGAGGCCTCTATAGATTTGGAGGAGGGGGCAACATCACATGGTTCTGATCTTAATGATGGCAACGCGCAGGGAGTGGGGAACAGCAACATGACACAGTGAGGAGAGCTGGAATGGCATGGACGTGGTTCAGGATGTGAAAGCGGTGATTGACAAAAAACAACATTCGCCAACTCGGAGAAATTTAGTGACCTCATCTATTATGAGGCAGTGGAACTTAAGTGAGGTGGTACAACGACACTAGAAGAAGAGATCGTCGAAGAAATAGCCGAATTTATGTTGGATTGAGGAGGCCACTGTAGATTTGGAAGACATAGGGTGGACCGTGGACATCACTGCATGATCCCCAATCTCCTCCAGACTGATAAGAAATTTTGAAGTATTGTTTCCAAGTAATTGTTTTCATAGCAATGGTGTGTACTTAAATATGTGGCAATGTCTTAAAATTAGTTTGTTTTGAATTGTAGACACAACAAAATTAGTTTGATGTGTAAAACTTGTGGTTTTTAAAATATATAAATAGTATGGTTTAGGTATTCAGTATGTCGTATTTCATTTGCTTGCAGTTGCTTTTTTCGTATACCTCTTGACCTTAAAGAATGCAGGGCGGTAATCCATTTCTTGACCAAAATATCAATGCATGCCCGAAGCCAATCTCCACCACCTCACTTACCTGCGCTGCTGAGTGTCAGAACCAGCCCCAGTTTCTGAGGCTCCCAGCATCAAGCCCATACGATAACTTCCTCAAAGCTGCTGGCTGCTGAAAGCTTTTTCAGCAATGTGAGGTGGAGTCCTTACTCATTATTGCTTTCAAAATTTTGATTCTGGTCAAATGTTTTGTGTTAGTGTTATCAAAGTGATTATATTTCTATTTGTTATGTACTATACAATTTGTTCTTATAATAATATTATTATTCTTTCCCAGCCAATTTGGCTGGAGAGAAGGTTGTGGTAGTTAGGAATCCCTATCAATTGAAATTAAGGTGCCTGATAACGGAACTGTAATATATATATAAGGTTGACATTGTTGTATTCTTTGAGTGTTCATGTGTATGATGATGTAAGAACACCCTTGTTGGATATCTGAATTATATTGGTTTAATATATACTAGATCTTTGCCATCTGGCCTTTTAATTTTTGTTATTTCGTTTGAGATGCCTTGATATTTAATTACTCTTTGCATTCGCAGGCGACTGCTAATTCAAACTTTAGTCTATGTGCGCTATGCAGATGTATCAGGGTTTCGAGTTAGAGCAGTGATTTCTCTTGATTTTTTTTATTGAGATAATTACCTACATATTATCAAAAATTTTAATATTACCTGCTTATTATCCTTTTTACAAAAGTTGAAGGGGGCATGTCATGTATTTGAAAGAGGGTGTAGTATTCAAAAATTTGAGCGGCTTGTATGTAAATTTCCTCTCTTTTTTTTTTGAGCTGTATAACTTATATAATTAGGAGTCTGTTTGTTTGTAAGGTTAAATTTAACAATGTTAAAACTAAATTTGAATAGAGATCTTTTTTTATTGAAAATTATGAATGATATGAGAGATACATGAGAAATGTGATATAAAGTTAGTTATTATGTTGAGATATGTGAGGGATGTGATATAAGTTAGTTATTATTTTAGTAATGTGTGTAGGATGTGAAATAAAGTTAATTTTTAATATTAAATTTTTTGTTTGAGTAATATGCTGGTTAAGATTAAATCAGGTTAATTTTTAACGACTAAATAAATGCGGCCCTGTGATTATTTCTTCTGAACTTTGTATATTCTGAAAATGAGGCATTACTGTGATGTTTGTTTATGCATTTGATCACTCAACCATTCTTAAGACATGCATAGTACTATTTGCTGTTAAATTGCATGGGGCGTTTGGTTATTGCCGATAGGTCCCCACCGTTCACCAATCATTATATTTTTTGAAATCTTTTGCTTAAAGATCTTTTAACTAACTATAGGAATCTATTACGTTTCTATTTTGTTTTACTTTTAGGCCCTTGGAAATAAAAATTTAAAAAAAAATATTAAAAACTTAGTAAAAATTTCAAAAATTATAAAATAAATTATAAAGATCAATCAGTAATTTGTTCTTTTTTATTATTTGGTTCAATGTTATTGTATGTTTGTATTATTTGAATAAATTAACTGGCTAATCCGATAATTTTTCATCCAGATTTATTCGATTTTAGGTGAAATGTAAATGTGTATTTTGCTTGTGTGTATTTAATGATCGTTAACTACATAGCTCTTTTACATTTGCTATGTTAATTGGCTACACCTTTTTAGTGTCAGCTGTATTCGTCGAGAAATTATTGAGTGTTGAACATCCCACTTGTACCCAGTGAGAAGTGGTGGTTTGTGCTTCATGTATCAAATGAAGCATTTTATATGAAGCTTTGTATAAGATATAAGAAACATTAAAGATGTATTTCTCTTATCATCTGCCTTTTATTTTTTACCAAAATATTGTTTAAGTTTCGTACTTATTATACAAAATAAAAATTAAATGCTTCATATGACATACAAAGTGCAAACGATATGAATTCCTTACTGTTGTAAAGAAAGAGTGATCCTCATCAGCTCGGTATTTCCCCACATTGTGTCGGATATACGTTGGGATGTTTAGGCTTAATAATTTTTTGTATCTGTCGAGTCTAGCATCTGCATTTTGGCCCAATATCGAATCACCAAACTTTGATATTTACATGAAAATAAAGAAACAATCATGCATATTTGCATATGAAATGCATTATTATGTACACCATTCAAAATTTTCAAGCAATAGGCTCAATATTTGAAACCTATTATTCACTATTTTTTATAGAATTTATTCACTATTTGCATACGCTTAAAAGATGTAACAAGTCTTGAAAAAATTATTGGGTTCGGAGAGCTTGACACGTCACTTTTTCATAAACCAATTAAATGGCAACAGCTGGCAACGGGCGGCCCACTACAGCTGGGTTCGAAAATCGATGTGCTTGTTATAGACATAAATGTGCTTGTTATAGACATAAAAAATGCTTGTTATAGACATAAAAGTGCTTATTTATATATATTTAAGCTTATGACGAGCACATTTAGGCATAAAAGGTGCTTGTTATAGGCAGAAATGTGCTTATTATAAGCATAAATGTACTTATTATAAGCATAAATGTGCTTGTTATAAGCATAAAGGTACTTATTCTAGGCTGTTATAAATATAAAGGTGCTTGTTATAGGCTGTTATAGATATAAATGTGCTTGTTATAGGCATGAATATGCTTATTATAAGTATAAATGTGCTTGTTATAAGCATATTTATATACAAAATAAGCATCTTTATGCCTATAACAAGCACTTTTATGTCTATAACAAGCACATTTATGTTTATAACAAACACCTTTTTACCTATAACAAACACATCAATCTCCGAACCCAGCTGTAGTGGGCCGCCCGCTGCCAGGTGTCGCCATTTAATTGGTGTATGAAAAGGCGACGTGGCGAGCTCTTCGAACCCAATAATTTTTCCAAGTCTTGGGAGCACACGCATGTGATGGTCCAGGGCCTATCACGCATTGCCATGTGGCAGTGGTCCCCACGCAAAAGTACTAAAAGGTCCGTAACGGTTATTTCAAAAAAAAAAAAAAGTTCGTAAAAAGTTTCAGAAAAAATTCGTATATAAAAATTTCTGTTTGAATTAAATTTTAATATTTAAATATTTACAAAGTATTTCGCACTTGAATGCATAATAAAATGTATATGTACAACCGAATCACTCAGGCTTTTCCTCATTTTCATATTGTGTATAAAATTTTTGCATGTAATATGTAAATAGTAGGTTTTGGATGTTATATGTGCATTGATTTTTATTTTAAATTTTATATAACTTGCTCAATAAAATTAATTTTAAAAAATAAATAAATAAATAAATATTATTAATTTAATGTTAATATATATATATATATATATATATATATATATGATGCAACCTAAAAACTAATTTTAATCTAGGCTAAAATATGTAATATGTTTAAAGCACCTTTTGGTATTGTTACTTTTTTTTTTCCCCAAATTTTCCACATCTTTACAGCATTTTCAGCTCTTTTTTAGCACTTTAATGTATTTTTTTGATTTTTTTTGCCCCTTTTTTTGACTTTTTCACATTTTAATTGATGCAGGGCTATTTTTGGTTCTCCTAAAGACCCATTAACAAAATTTTTATATTTAAGTGAAAAATGACTTATCGCATATATTTGGATCATTTGAATTATATTTATGTCATGATGCCTACAATGTTGTACATATTTTGAGTCAATTGGGATATGTAGGTCATGTTAGGATCAAATGAGTTTAAATTGAGTCAAATTTGATTTAAATAGATCAAAATATAGGGACCTATTATCATATGCATATATATTATTATTTAAATTATGATATATATCTATATATAATATAATGAAGGAGGTAGTTGGCTATAGTTCTTTTGAAGGTTTTATAAACTTGATTTTAATTTTGACTTTGACTAAAAATTGATAATTTTATTTTAGGTAATTTCTACTTCAAATTAATAATAATGATAAAATATACAAGTATTGCTCCGTAAAATATTCAAAATTTTAAAAGTATTACTATTTTTTTTTTAAAAGCACTTGAGAATTTTTAACGAATTTTGACTAAAATGAACAGGTAATGTCAATTAAATTCAAAGTACTAAAATTTTGGTAGTAATTATAGTGTTTTTTAGGTAGGTACTAATTTGAGATACATACTAATCGAAATTAATTTAAAATTAAAATAATAAAAAAAAGTTGGGTGGAATTTGAAACTATGGTCCTCTCCCTTAAGTGTTTAAGGTTATTGTTAAATAAATAAATAGAAAAATTAAATATTATATTTTCATTTAAATATATGATATAATTAAATTTTATTTTAAAAATATATTTAAAATTATATATGATATATAGATATTTATTTTTATTTTTATATAAAAAATTCCATGATATTATATTGTTCACAAATGTGGAGAATTTGAACACGACATCCATGCCAAGCATAAGAAGACGAAACTGATGAGATTCCTCATCACCTTACTATTTACATGACCCACCGCACCTCAAAAATCGTGCCAGTTTAAAAAAAATATATAATTAATATTTCATACTTATATTTACCATATTATAATATAAAATAGTGTAAATTGCACAGGGTCCTTGAGGTTTGAATTACGTTGCAAATAGGTTCTATATTTTGAAAAGCTTAGATTTGGGTCCCCGAATTTGTGTTTGCGCCATTTAATCCCTTAGTTTAAATATCGCTTTTTTGGATGGTTCAGTTAGACAGTAACGGTTAAATTTATTTGTTGGTCATATTTATATGGATCAAAATACTCTTATAACTCTCTCAAAATATTTTAGAATAATATGAAAAATGAGTAAAAAAATTGAAGGTAAAATAATAAAAAAATAGCAAATTTCAGACGTGGGACCAAACAGTAGCGCAAACACAAACTCGGGGACCCAAATCTAAGCTTTTCAAAAGATGGGACCTATTTACAGCGTTATTCTAACCTCAGAGGCCCCTGTGCAATTTACCCTATAAAATATTACGAGCAATTGGAAGCATGTCGGATCGGATTAGGGTTGGGTTGACCCTTGACATATCAGAATTCAAATATCAAATCGAATCGGGTCATAATTGACTCGGATCCTCATAGGTTGAAAATTAGATCTGATCGGAACTCGAGTTTTTGTGTTTGATTCGTAAAAGTCATTGTTTGAAGTACTTACTATAGCCAGATTTAAAATTATGTTAAATTTAATAAAAATAAAATAAAAGAAAAATATTATATTTTTATGAATTTGAGTATTTAAATATAAATATCAATATTTACATAAAAGTAAACCATAAAAACAGATTCACACGGCCTAGTAATATAATCTCTAAAATTTTTTAGTAATTAATCATAGTGGCACAACAGCTCTCTCTATTTAGGCCTCCCATAAAAGAAATATTAGCTATATCACATATTTATATGAATAAAATTTAGATTACATAAATATGTTGAATTTTACATAGGTCGGGTAAATGACGATCCAAATCTGATCAATTTATTTATAAACGAATCAGGTCATAAATAGGGAGAGTTAATCAGTCAAAAAAAGAATCTATTTGAAAGTTTAAGTGAATCTAAAATCAGATCGATTAATTGATAGGCTTAGTTAGAAGTGAGTGTAGCTGGTTTTCAGATTATAGTCTAATTCGTAGAAAATTTAGATAACTCGAATCTAGTTATATGTATTATTTTTCAATAAATTGCTCATTTATCATATCTATGTATTATATGTGTAGTTACATTTTTATATCTATAAACTATAATAAGATATATATATATATATAAATATAAAAGAAATCTTAAAATTAATTTAAAAATTTTACATATGTATATTTATATACATATAGTTATTATAAACTAAACCTATTTCATTAAAATAAATTAAATTAAGATTATGATGTAAGGGAGACAGGTCACATAAATTACGAATAAATTTCAAATAAATTTTGAATTTAGAATAAAACTACCATTTCTTTGTGAGACCATCACATATAAAATTATCTTTCTTTTACTTCCAACAATAATATGAATCATATTTTTAAAAAATATAAAATAATATTACATAGCTAAATATATATTTGTGTAATTTAAAAATAATTTTATATAATTAAAAATTTCTTTGGATAACAACGAGTAACAAAAATTCGCTATGAAAAATTTCATCTTAAATATAATTTAAAAATTTTACATATGTATATATAGTTATTATAAATTTAATTTATTTCATTAAAATAAATTAAATTAAGATTGTGACGTGAGGGAGACAAATCATATAAAATACGAACAAATTTCAAATAAATTTCGAATTTAGAATAAAACTGTCATCTGTTTGTGAGACCATCACATGTAAAATTATTTTTCTTCCACTTCCTATGATAATATGAACCATATTTTTAAAAAATATAAAATAATATTAAATAGCTAAAAATATATTTGTGTAATTTAAAAATAATTTTATATAATTGAAAGTGCCTTTGGATAATCACGAGCAACAAAAATTCGCTATGAAAAATTTCATCTTGGTACTTCTAACCCAAAAAAGTTTTCCACTGGTGGATCTGTAAAATAAAAAATAACTCTAGATGAAGTTATATCACATAAAAAAAAATGCAAATAAAATTGGACAAAGAAAATTGTGCATTCAATTAATTTGAGGTCAAAGTTTTACATTTGCCTTTTTTTTCTTTGATTCATACGTTTAGTATATTACCAAAAAAAGAATTTGCTTAAAATAAATTACAGAATAAATTACATACTGGTTCTCAATATTATGATATAACATTGCACACCCTTACTTTTTAAAATTTTTAACTTTTAGGTCTCTTAGCCACACTAAATATATCAATTTGATCTTCTTTGTCGCTTTTAACATTAAATTTTTAATAAATAATTATTGTAATCTCATCTCTTTTCCCCCTTTTTCCTTCCCTCTGTCTCTACCTGTGGACGAGGAAGGTAAAAAATGGCTTAAGTTCTTTCTCTTTCTTGTACATGCGATAGGGAAAGACAAGAAGAAACTTGATGTCTCTCTCTTGCCTGATCTCTAGCGATCAATTAAATAGTTTGCGACTAATAAGTGGTTGTGAAAGTGGCGTAGAGCCATTCCTACCACAATGCAGTAATTAAAATATAATTAGTTATCAATTCAATTGCTAAACATTCCACCAAAATAGGATTGGTGATTTTTTTTACATTCACTATTGTATCGCTAATTAACGACTATTTATATAACTATCAAATATTGATTGCTGATATTTGTAATTAATGTATTATCTTATTTTTGTAGTATTGAAAGGTAGGAAATAAGTTGATCTCACTTTCTTCCCCCTTTCTCTTATGGGAAAAATAAGAAGAAGCTTAGCCTCTCTCTTTTATCTTTCCTCTCCCCTACAATAGGGAAGATAAGAAAAAGCTCGAGCCTTTTCTCTTTCTCTCTCTTCATTGTTGCAGTTGGGAAGGAAAGAGCTCAAGTTCTCTCTTTCTCATTCTCTCTTTTGTGGTAGGGGATGCCACGAAGGAACTCAAGCTTTCTCTCGTCTTTCTCTCATTGTTCTCACTGTGGGGAAAGGAAGAGACATGGGCTCAAGAAGAGAAAAAGGTGAATTATAAATTTAAGTAGTTTATTGAATTGATTATAATTAAAAAATAATTTATTGAATAAAAGACTTATTATAAACTCAGTTTCTGATTTTTTTTCTCTAAAAAATATAGATGAAAATCATCTAAATGGATCTAATTGATGTAATTGAGATAGATAGTCCATTCATGGACCCAATATAATTGGAAATTTCGAAATGTAGACTTGGAAGATATTATGATATAACTTCAGAGATCTGAATGTAATTTACCTAAATTATAATAAAATAGCCCGTCGAGCTCATTCATTGCGATAAGTCTATTTTCCCATATCCGTACCGTTTTCCACACTGGTTTCAGCGTCCCGTATACCGTACTCTCTCTCCCCCCTTCGCACGCTCCCGTTTCCTTCTCCGATCTCTCGCCTCTGCTTCTCCAGCCGTTCATTGGAAGATGGGCTTCGCGAAGGAGCATCGCTTCCTTTCGGAGATCGGCCTCGGGCCGCGGAATCCCGGCTGCTATGTGAACGGCATTTGGCGCGGTAGCGGTCCGGTGGTGGCCTCGTTGAATCCCGCCGATAACCAGGCTCGTTTTTGATATCTCAAAATTTTGATCGTAGTTTAGGGCTCGACTTGCAGAAATGTGTTGATAAAGCCCTTTGTTGAGCTTTTGCTTGGTAATCGATTCTCTTCGATGACTCTATTCATTTTAGGTTATTGCTGAGGTCGTGGAGGCCTCCGTGGAGGACTATGAGGAAGGTATGAAGGCCTGCTCGGATGCTTCACAAATATGGATGCAGGTGAAACTAATTACGTTTTGGGGAAAATGCTACTTGTTCTTTCGCGTATTTTTTGTGGTAGAAGTGATGATATCTAATTTATTTGTTCGTATTTGTTAGTTGGTATGATCCGAATTATTGGTTGTCGACATTGTTTTCTCCTGTGTTGCAATTACTTTCTTTTTAAGGTTACTCTAGTTTTCTTTCAGCAGATCGGCTATTATCTTTATGTAAGGTGCCTTTGTTTTCTCAAATTGTTAGCTTTAGTGTGACAAGTGATTTGTGCTTATGCTTATTTCTCAGAGATTTATCTGAGAAGTATGGCTTTGCATGTTCTGAGTTGACTTATGCAAGGTCTCTGCTACAAGTAGCAGTAGTTTCCATTATTCTGGAATTTATATATACTTGCTGGATAATGCTTCGAATCCTATTCAGTTAGCAAAAGAGGCCAAATAGGCTGTTGTATGGAATTCAATGGGCTGTATATGCAAGTCACCACTCTGCTGGCCAAAGGTTTTTTTTTTTTTTTGCTCATTGGTTGGGAACTGTAGCGGAGAGGTAACAGTTTCTTCTCTCGCACTGCAACTGTCTCTGCTGTGACTCTTGTCTTTAAGTAGTTGATTAGACAAACTGTTTTTCACTATGTTTATAATGTCAAACATGTGAAATTGTACTAGGATCACCTATCTAAAATTGGCCTTGATTTTTTTCTTCATGCTGATTCTCTCTTGATATTTCTGGCTAACCCTCAGTTTACTTTTGTAGATTAACCTCTTGATTTACAATCTTCCACTTTGCCCTTCCCTTTTTCTTTATAATCAGGGATTTCATACTTGCTTTAATACTTTACATTAGACAAGGTGCAGATGAGCCTCATAGTTATAAATATCTGTTTGGCTAAATTGCATCCCTGCTCCATGATGCTTTCTTGCAATTTGAACTTGAACAAACTTGTCTATTATGTATCAGGCATAGATGTTGAGTTTCTTTTTTCAGATTTTTTTTGTCTAATCAGCTTTATTTTGCTGTTAGTTACCGGCTCCAAAGAGGGGTGACATTGTTAGGCAGATTGGCGATGCATTAAGAGCAAAATTACTGCACCTTGGAAGGCTCGTTTCACTTGAAATGGGAAAAATTCTACCTGAGGGCATTGGAGAAGTTCAAGTTAGAATCACTAAAACTCTCATTATTTATCTTGCTGAACCATTTTTTAGAGGATTTATTTACTATAATAATTCGTCCCTCTTTAGTATGTGCATGGTGATATCTTTTATAAATTGTTTCTTATGTCCCTTACTTTTGTTAAATTATTTTCATATGCAATGATTTATTTTTGTTTGTGTGTAAAACATCAAGGAGCTCCTATCGATGTTCAATTGATTTAATTAGGAACTCTTTCATGCCTCCAAGTAATATAGAAGGTATTGATTCTGTGCTGTTGAAACTACTATCAAATCATAGGGGGAACTCCCATTAAGAGGAATTAATGCCTCTTCAGATATTTAGACAAGTCACAGAATGATGCTGAAGAGGGTGATAACAGGCTTTGAGTGTATATTTTTCCATGAATATGAAGGCCACAAACTGCTTGTTCACTTAGATGGCTACCTAGTGTTATTCACGAGTAATTTAGTAGTTAAAGCTTGAAGGTCATGATATCTTAGCAAATCATGTTTATTACTGTGTTATTTTTCGCTGGTCTTATTCTATTTAGGAAGTAGGAATTGCCAATTTACGTGGTCCTTTATGTGTCAAGGTGGAAACTGTTTAGTTTTATTGATGGTATGTGTATTGTATTTTTTAATGTTGTATTTGGGACTAATGTTACTACTTGATTCAGACTTTTACATGGGTGAATTCCATTTTAATTCATCTAAAATTGACTACTTATTCAAATGGATTTGGAAATGGTATATAGTAAAGTTTGTTTATGTGGCATGTTCAGCCACGCGTTATGATGATTTAATATATGAAACAGAGACATCTCAGTTATTTCTTTTGGCTGGAAGGACTGTAACCCATCGTTACTCGCTCTAAACTTCAGCATGGGATTCTGGCCTATTCTGCAGTGCTAATTGAAGTAGATCTCTCGTGATAGTTCTCTTGCAAATTCACATGGATGAAATTTATCACTTTTCTACTTCTATTGTTTGTAATCAACATAATGAATTAGTACATTGATCATAGTTACTATGCTAGTCATTATTTTTCTTATCTGTTCTGTGTGATTATGAAATCCTTTTTTTCCCAGGAAATCATTGACATGTGTGATTTTGCTGTTGGGTTAAGTCGGCAATTGAATGGCTCAATTATACCATCTGAACGTGAGAATCTCTTATAGTCTTGGTTTTGAAACTCATAATTATATTACAACAATGACAATAAACCAAGCCTAAAATTTCTCACCATGTGGGGTCGGTTACATGAATTTTTTATTTTCATTACACTCTACCAAATAATAAATATTCATTTAACTTCAAATATGTAACATCATTTTTTATAGTTTCTTATTATGTTTTTTTAACCTTTCTTTCCCTTTTTTAATGTGGGTAAGATTTAATAATCAAAATTTTTATTGGAACTTCTATTGGTCTACAATTTATATTGTTAAATTATCTAAGATGACCCTCTTTGAGCTTATCTTCAATTGAGGTCACTCTAATTTTTTCAAAGATATACTTATGGGTATACATAAAATGACAAAATTAAAGAGTATATTTGTGATATTTATTTTATTTTTGCATTTATGTTTTGTAAACTAACATTCAGCATCATATAACATCGTTGGCCTTACAATTGTTTTATAAATTTTTTCTTTAAGCTTGAGTGAATTTTTTCTATTACACAATACACCAGATTCATTCTTCCACTTTATCCATCTTACTTCGATCTTGCTAATTAGCATCATTATTTATTTCACCGTTATTTCTATGATTGATTTAAGATATCTAAATTGTTCGCTTTTCCTAATGACTTGATTATCAATTGCATCTCTCTATTACAAGTTGTTCTTTTTTGATTAAATTTATACTCCATATATTCAATTTTTGATCTGCTAAGATGAAATAAATTCTAATATATTTCTCCATAGCTTGAGTTTTACCTTAACTCATTTTTTAGTTTTATTAATAAAAAAAATGTCATCTGTAAAAAGTATACACTAAGGCATTTTTTTTAATGTGTTTAGTCAAAACCTCTATTATTAATGCAAAGAGACATGAACTTAATATATTCTTACTAAAATGGAATAAAGTTTAGTTAAACTCCCTTGTGTTCGAATACATGTAACAACCCCTTTATATATGTCTTAAATAACTAGAATATAAGCTGTGCAAACCTTTTTCTTTTTTAAAACTCTTCAGAATACTCTTTTTGGGACTTTATCATAAGTTTTTTTTAAGTCAATGAATATTAAATGTTGGTCTTCATTAAATTTGTCAATAAATGAATAATTTTAATTATACTTTTGCCTTGCATAAAATCAAACTAACTTTGTGATACCTTAGTATCATAATGTAATGTATGTTCGATCACCTTCTTTCAAAATTTTAAAGTATGATTCATTACCTTAATTTCTTTATAGTTAGAATAATCTTGTGCATTGCTTTTATTTTTGTAAATATGTATCAATGTACTATTTATTCTTTCATTTGATATCTTTTTAATTTGTAAAATTATATTAAATAACCTAGTGAATTAAGAAACTCCTTCATCTTTCATATATTTTCAAACAGTTATTGGAATGTCATCTGGTCCTATTATTTTTCTACGCTTTATCTTTTTTAAAATCTCCCCACTTTCAGCTTTACTTATGTGCTAGATGTAAAAATAATTTTATGTTCGTTTTGGATGCTAAAATCAGTAAGATTAATTTTATTATTACAACCATTATTGAAAAGCTAAGAAACTCATAATTACATTAATCTTGGAAATTTATTGCATGTTTGATTTTATCCTTAGTCACAAACTTTTTCTTTATTGGACCTGCTTTCAAGTCACCCTTTTGATATCTTTATCCACATTTTATTTATATATTTATTTATTTGTCACAGGTCCTAATCACTTGATGATGGAGGTGATAATATCCTTTTGGAGGCTTAGATTTCATCTGTTTTACACAACTCCAAATTATTTTGTACAGCTAATTTTATGACTTTTTATGTGTCTCATGTGACTCAGGTTTGGAACCCTCTAGGTATAGTAGGTGTTATAACTTCTTTCAACTTCCCATGTGCAGTTCTTGGTAAGTTTTTATTTTTGTTTTCCATGTAATATATGTTTATTTGAAGAGAGTTGATACCTTGCGATTTGTGCCCAAAGTACGGAAATTATGTGGATATGAAAAGAGGCAATTTTTTATAGGCTACGGTCGAATTTCAAGGAAAATAGGCAATTTTCGTATTGCAATGCAAACAATGAAATTGAATACAAATTAATTGTGCAGCTTTTTTATAGCAATACGAATGACATGAATTGTGTTGAAATACAATTATTGTATTCTTTCACTAATTTTATTTTGTTTTTGTACACAAATGCAATCTAATTTTATTCCCTCACTATATGTATATACACAAATGAATATGTATTATATGTTAAATCTCTAGTTACCAATTAACTTAAAAACTTAAGCTTCTAGGTTATAACCTATGAATAATTTTATATTCTAACACACCTCTTATGTGCAAGTTTATTTACTTTGCATCGTGGAGTTTAGCATAAGTTTTTAGTTTTTACCTTATACTTAGGATAATTGGGGGAAACTAAAGTTTGCACTTAAGACCTTTGGCTTTAATACCATGTTAAAATCTCAAGTTACCAACTAACCAAAAGCTTAATAAGTTATAGCTCAAGAATAATTTTATATTTTAATGTAAGTGCATGTTGCATACATATAAGTAAGTACATGCATACGTAAGTACATATGTGTACATATAATTGTGTATGTAGATATTAAATATATACATACATTCTGAAATACATATATATATATAAATACATTTTGTAAATACATTTTGTAAATACATTAACTGCACATAAATATATTCATGTGTATAAATACATGTGCACATGTATAAATATATATATGCATTCATGATATTGATGAAATTATGTACGTATATATATAAATATATATATGTATATGCATAAATATATATATGTATATGCATAAATATATAT
>JAEMOT010001813.1:533033-553624 GCA_019297695.1 Apostasia ramifera | reverse complement strand
TATATATATATATATATATATATATATATATATATATACATAAATGCATAAATACATACGTGTATGTTGAAATACAAATGTATATATGAATACATACACAAATATGTATATATGCACATTTATTTATATGTTTATAATTATGTGCATACATACTTGAATGCATATGTACATACTCAAATACATATGCATATATTTAAGAAAGAAGTTCATGCAGATGCACTTGTATATGTATATATGTATATTCCTATGTAAATTAATATGTACATAATTAGATAAGGCATACATAATGATATACATGCATATATTAATACACATGCACATATATGAGTATTTATTTATTTATATATGTATATAAGTATACAAATACATGCATAGATATATAAATATGTGCGTACAATTGAAATTGTATTTGAACATAGTTTGTTAGCTTAATTTATAATTTAAAGATGAAATCATATTCGAATACAATTTGTATAATTTAATTTGAAACTCATAGTGGGAATCTTATTTGAATATAATTTGTATAGCTCAACAATTTGAATTCCATAGCTGAATAGGTATTCAAACACAATTTGCATAGCTTAATTTGAATCGCATAGCCAATCCCTGTACTCATACAAAAGCTAAAATTCATTCTTCTCTCTCCTCTCTGTCTCCCACTCCTACACAGCGTGCACAAAGTACCCCTAAGAATGAGTTTTATTTGAAAGTTTGTTGCTAAATGAGTTGTGACTCGTGCTTTTGAAGAGAAGTAATGCATATCAAAGACTACACGGCATACAAATGATGCAATGCTTTGCTTAAGATGCATCTGGGCTTTTAAGTCAAGCCCATGGCCTCTGATGTACTTCAAATCCTTTAACTTAGCGTCCCTCAGTGATTCGGTCCTAGTAGTTCTGTTTGGAACAAAACCAAAAAGGGCTACTTTTTTTTGGCCACGATCAAAAACTTTTCTTTCATTAAATGAATATATAATTTTTTTGATATCCCCATTTTACTCAATTCTCAATATATCAATCAACTTTATTTGACTTCCTACACAACCTTTAACATAAGTAACAAATGTTATTTCCCATCCTAGACGCACCTCAAAAAAAGCCAAGAAAACCATCCTCCAAAGCTTTTTAGGTTTGCTACAAATGGAGAGTTTATATTTATCAGGTCTTAAAGATCTCATATGATTAGCCTGCTAATCTCTCTCTTCTCTTTTTTATTTTATGGAGAGATAGAAAAACTAAAGATTTAATTAAAATAAAATGTATTAAAGATGAAGATTAAAAAATACTTTTTCATGAAAGAAGATATCAAAGATAGATGAATGAGTTACTTTCAACAGCTTTTCAATGAAGATTGTGAAAATTCAATTGATCTTACGAAACTCAGCACCCCAAAAGAAAATAAAAATTACTCTTACATCCGACGTATTAGTAAAGCTGAAGTCTGGAAAGCTTTAAAGAAGATGAAGCATAAAAAAGCAGTAAGACCAGATAATATCCCAATAGATGGTTGGCAGTGCTTAGGAGATGAAGGGGTTTCTTGGCTCACTAGATTGTTTAATATGATTTTGAAGACTAAAAGGATGTCAAATGAATGAAAAAAAAGTATATTAGTACCTATTTATAAGAAAAAAGGCGATGTATAAAATTGTGCCAATTATAGAGGAATTAAATTAATGAGTCATATTTTAAAATTTTGGGAGTGGGTGATCGAACAAAGGTTACGCCATAATACTAAGGTATCAGAGAATCAGTTTGGTTTTATGCCAGGTAGATCTACTATAGAAGTCATTCATTTATTAAGAAGTTTAATGAAAAAGTTTAAGGAGGGAAAAGAAAACCTCCATTTGGTTTTTATTGATTTGGAAAAAGCTTATGATAAAGTCTCAAGAGAAGTACTTTGGAGAGTTTTAGAAAAGAAAGTGATTTCCACTGCTTATATTCAAGTTATTAAAGACGTGTATAAAGGAGCTGTTACCAGTGTACGGACACAAGGAAGTCTGACTAAGGATTTTCCTATTACAGTTGGATTACATCAAGGCTCGGCTTTAAGTCCGTATCTTTTTGCTTTGATTATGGAAGTCATGACTGGACATATCCAAGATGAGGTGCCTTGGTGTATGCTCTTCGCAGATGATATAGTCGTTGTTGAGAAAACTAAAGAGGGAGCTAAACCGAAACTAGAGCTTTGGAGGAATGCTCTAGAATGTAAAGGTTTTCATCTCAGTAGATCAAAAATTGAATATATGGAGTGCACATTTAGTCAAGAAAGAAATATTTATATTGGAGATGTGACAATTGGTGATCAAATTGTCAAGAAGAGTGAACGCTTTAGATACCTTGGATCAATCATACAAAATGATGGTCAAATAGATAATGATGTTATTAGCAGGATTCAAGCAGAATGGGTAAAATGGAGAAATGCTTCTGGTGTGTTGTGCGATAGAAAAAGCTCATCCAGAATCAAGGATAAATTTTATAAAACTGTAGTAAGACCAGTGATGATATATGGCGCTGAATGCTGGCCTGCAAAGAGGAAACATATAAATAAAATAAATATTGCAGAAATGAGGATGCTAAGGTGGATGTGTGGATATACACGAAAGAATAGAATGAGAAATGAGTATATCTGAAAGAAAGTTGGTGTTGCACCAATTGAGGATAAACTTAGAGAAAATCGACTTAGATGGTTTGGACACCTAAATCGTAGGCCGATTGAAGCTCCAGTTAGAAAATTTGAGTTATTGATTTTGCCCATGTAAAAAGAGGAAGAGGGAGACCAAAGAAGACATGGCAAGAAACTATAAGGGAGTGATCTTAGTTATTTAGACTTGGATAAGAATTTGGTAACTGATAGAGCGCAATGGAAACAAAGGATTCATGTAGCCGACCCCATCAAGTGGGATTAAGGCTTGGTTGTTGTTGTTGTTGTGGAGAGCATCCAATTGTGGTAAGTGATAGTCCGTAATCCTTAAATATGTCGTGATTTTATTCTGATATTGTAGAAGGCTACTTCTACTGACCTTAAATTTTGGTTTGAAAAAAATTTTGCTTTAGAATGAAATTTTTTAACCCATCTTGAGATGCTTGTATGGTGAAACTAAAGTTTGTTTATTTTATTAAAAGTTGTGTAACTTATGAAATAAAGCTGATCGTTGTATTGAAAGTTGTGTAGGATGTCTAATGAAGTTAAATTTTTATGTTTGAGTTTGTTAGGATGTGAAATGAAATCAATATTTTATTATTTTAAATAAATGTATGAGTGGGGAAGAAAATTGCCAACTATGGTTGTTTTAATTGATTGCCAATTTGGTGACGTGAGTTGCTATATTTGGTGTGAGAAATCTTTTTTTAGATGATGTGTAGGTTAAAGTTACAATAAATCCAGTGAAGAGGAGGCAATGATGAGGCACTATGAGCATTATTGATTTTCTCTTATTTTCAATTCTTTGTGTTTAAGTCTATTTATGTCTTTTATTTTATTTTTATTTTTATTTTTATTTTTTATTTCTATTTTTTATCATGTATTTTATTTTTGATCTTTTGTTTTCTCTCTTTTTTTTTATTTACTCTGACCTTTAATATGTTATGTTCTTTTGGATGTGTTCCCTAGCATTCTAAATTTTGTGCTGCTATTTCTAAATTTTGTGCTTTCATTTTGTTTTGTCGTTTGTTTGCTCAAAACTCGTGAGTACAGTGCTATTTAGTTGTAATGTAGATCCAAATCCAGATAACGCCATGAAAGAATTCAATTATTTTATTATGAGAGGGGTTGAAAGTTTGTTAGATTTAGATATTTAATAAGGAGTTTACTGTTTCTTTCTTGTTATTTTTATTTGGATTTTGATAATTAGGAGGGTTAGTATCTTTATTATTAGTAATTACTCTTTTATTATATTAGTTTTTTACCTTTTATTTTTAATTGGGCTGGAACTCTATAAATAAAGTGTTGTACCTTTGTAATTGGCAGCTTTGGAAAATCTCTACTTCTCCCATTTGTTATGGTCTCCCTCCCCTTTTTGTTAATTCTTATTCCTTTTCTCTTTACTGATTCGGCATCAATTTGCTCCTTGCATACAGTTTCTTATGTTTGCTGGATTCTAAATTTTTCTGCATTTTGTCTTACCGTTTACTTTCTTGGTAATACATCAGAAATTTTTTAGTTTCTTGTCAAAACGTATTCTGTGATCAGAGCTCCGTGTTCACCTTATCAAGTTTTAGCATGAACAATGTTCTGTTTCTTTAAGCCATGAACCATCATTCACATTTTGATGCATTTTGGTTTATGTAGGATGGAATGCATGCATAGCTCTAGTCTGTGGAAGCTGTGTAGTCTGGTAAGAAGCTATATGTTTGATTTGCTCAGAGCATTTCATATTTGACAAAGGTACTTTGAATGATTGCTACTTCCATGCCTTACAGGAAAGGTGCTCCAACAACCCCTTTAATTACAATTGCCATGACTGAAATAATTGCTGGAGTTCTGGAAAATAACAATTTACCTGGGGCTATATTCACCTCATTTTGTGGTGGTGCCGATATTGGTCAACTGATAGCTCGTGACTCACGAATATCTCTTGTCTCTTTTACTGGAAGTTCCAAGGTGCACATTCTTGGAACATCATTATACTACCAAGGCAATTGTAGTTGTTCAACTTTTGATATTTTCCTAAGGTGCATTTTTGCATGATTTGGAATGCTTGACTATGATTATAGTAATGCCAAGTATTAATCATTTTAGTGTTAGTCTTTGGCAATCCTTCCATTTTCCAACTCTTACCTACTTCTCACCTTATCTGTCTGCTTCTTGTTTATGGGAGGCAAAGCTCGAAATAGGTGTTTTGGAATCTCCTTTCCCTAGATCAATTGCTAGTCTGATTTTTTAACTTCTGTTTATGGATTGGACTGCGGGTTTACTCTCTCTCTCTCTCTCTCTCTCTCACACACACACACACACTTACACACTCATCGAAGTTTCATCAGAGAATGAAGAGTTGTCTTGGAGTAAGATGAACAATAGAGAAGAACAAAAAACTTCTTGAATCTTTTTAATTCAATCTTAGGTTTTACATTGTTTCTTTGCTATTTAAATGAGGCATTTGTTAGGTCAAATTTCCTGATTGAATTTATTCACCTGTTGGTCCCATTTCACCACTTGCACTTTGCCTCATGTACAATGGACTATTTTACAGTCTTTTGTGTTCCTTGACAGTGTTATTTGCATTGTTTGGGAATTGACAATTTGTCGCCTGGTTAGGTGAGAGTAGGTGTTTGAGATGTTATTATTGTTTCCTCAGTGTTTCCATTAGGATTACTGATGTGGCCTTCTTTCGAGCGATTGTGTGAGGACTTCTTCTCTAGATCCAAGTGATACCTAAGTGCCAAGGTTGGGTTCTAGACTGTCGGCTGAGATTTCTTAGAGACTTGATTTTGGTTCTCATCAATGCTATTCCCTTTTGGTGACTTTGCTTTTGATGAAGCTTTTATTTCGTTAACATTTCTTTTATAAGGCCATTCTTTTTGTGCCCATACTCTTCAGTGTCTTGCTTTTAAAGAAAATTTTCTTCTAAGTGTTTTTCTTCGACGGTCTTTTTCGCTGAGAACTCTTTGATGGCTAGAGAGTGTCTTCTTTTTAATGGCCTTGATCTTCGTCAGAGTTAACCCTTTCGATGGAAGATTGGATATTCTTGTGAAGTTCCTTTCATACTTTTCCCTCTTTCTTAATTAGAGCTATTTGAAAACTAATGCAAACACCTCAGCTCCATATCTCCAACCACACCACAGGTAGTTCATGATTTAGCATGCCACTCTCCAATGATGCCTTAAGACCAGCAAAATCAATTCACTTTTTCTCTCATATTGCCTATCAGATGTTATTTTGGTTGCTTTAAACCTATCTTTGACGTTCAACTTTTCCCTTACATCCTAGAAACTAGCAATGTTGTGTAATGAACTTATATGATTGCTCGTCCAAGTACAGGTTGGTCTTATGGTTCAGAAGACAGTGAATGAGCGATTTGGCAAATGCTTACTTGAACTTAGTGGGAACAGTGCAATAATTGTCATGGATGATGCTGACGTTCAACTTGCCGTTCGTTCTGTTTTGTTTGCTGCTGTTGGTACTGCTGGACAGCGCTGCACAACATGCAGGAGGCTGGTAAAAAATCATGAATCTGTATCAATTTTATGTTTAAGCACTCAAAAGTTGACTATTACTTGTCATTTTTGTTTTGCAAATTGATTGTAGCTACTTCATGAGAGCATATACCAGTCTGTTCTTGACCAGCTAGTTGGTGTATATAAACAAGTTAAAATTGGGGATCCATTAGAGAAAGGTACCTTATTAGGACCATTGCACACTGCTGCTTCAAAGGAGAATTTCGTACATGGGATTGAAGTAATAAAATCTCAGGTTCTTCATCCCTTTTACATTTATGTTTATTATCTTCTATCTGTTATCCCTTCTGTTTTCTCATCTTACTGTTGCTGTCATTATCTGTTTTGTCCATCAAGAATATTTCTTCCAAACTTATGATGATACAAGTTGCTTCATTTTTTTCCTTAGTGCTTTTTGCATGCAGCACATTACAAAACACAGTAGTTATGTATTTAATTTATTCCTGCTTCAAAGGAGAATTTCGTACATGGGATTGAAGTAATAAAATCTCAGGTTCATCTCTCTAATGTTCATGAATATTATCTTCGATCTGTTATACCTTCTGTTTTCTCATCTTACTATTGCTGTCATTATCGTTTTGTTCATCAAGAGTATATCTTCCAAATTATGATGGTACAAATTGCTTCATTTTTTTCCCTAGTGATATTTGCATGCAGTACATTACAATACGTTGTAGTTATGTATTTAACATAGTGATTGACATATTTAACAACATGATGAGTAAATTTTTAAACTGCTTGGATATAACACCACAACTTATCGCATAACAATGTGTAATGACTGTTATATTTGAGTTGCTTAAATTTTCTTGGGTATCAATGTGAAGATTTTGGTGTTAGAACATATACCATTTACACAGATCTTGAGTGAACTTATCTTAAAGAACAACTAAAAGGATGAACAAAATATTGACATCCCCCTGTTTGGTTCATGCCCAAGTTGGGCATAACTACTTTTTTTAAAAAATAAAGTGACTTATACAATTCTCAATACATCAACCAATTTTATTTAATATTCTCACAGTTAACTAACTTCATTTCTTATCATATATATATCTCAAAAAAAGATTTATATTTTTTTTATAAAAAATTGAAAAAATAGCCATGCCCAACTTGGGCATGAACTAAACAAAGGCTTAGCATGCTTATCGGACCGAACCGGACCAGTTCCAGTTCAATTCCATGGGACCTCAGACCTCAGACTGATTAAGATGAGTTGATTCGATTTTGTCTGGAACCGATTATGGAGCCCTTGAGCCGAACCATATTCAGTCTGGTTCAATGTTCTGGACTAGTTCCCGAACCGATCCAGTCCAAATTTTTTAGTTATTAATTATATACATATTGGAATCTTTTTTTAGCTTAAAAATGTGTCATTTCTCGTTGATAGATCAACTTTTACAACAAAAGTATAAAAGCAATTAAAAACGATAAATTGAAATAAGATTATATTAAAAAAAAATTTAAAAAAAAGCTTTCATAGTTACAAAGAATTTTTCTTGCATAGTTCTTTTCTTCTTTTGAATTGTTGTCTTTGAACTCATCCACAAATTTTGTTGTTAGTTTCTTGACTTGGTTGAAAATCAATCTGGTAGACAAGTAAGCATACATAGAGTGAGAGTGTTTACCTTTAAAATTTAAAATCTGGCTGGAAATAAATTTTTGAGCAATTGCCTCCTTGGAGGATATTTCGAAGACATAATTATTTTGAAGGCATGATATCTAGATGGAAATCTGTTGAAGAAGTATCATAGAAGGGATGAACTTTCGAAAAAATGATCAATTCGGAGACTTGAAGAATATTTTGGGACGATGAGCTTTTATCAAAGAGCAATGGTCTTTCGAAATACGCCTTCAAATGGAATAAGGTAGTGTGAAAAATAGTATCTATCGTAAGCAAACATGCGGGTGGTGAGTTCGAAGTACACTTTCGAGGAGGTAAGTTTAGTAAAACCTCTTCAGAACAGAACTTTGTTATAATCCAGCTGTGATAATAAGAGTTCATAGTGGAACCTATAAATACCCTTTACTTCACTGTTCTACGGGACAAATCAGTGGGATTTGAACTACGAGAAGAGATTCTTACTGCAGAGAAGAAGATATGAAGCTTGTGAGACGATTTGTCGGGCTCTGCATCGGCTTTCTTCTTCTTTGAAATTCTTCTTCCGCATCTTCCACTTTCTTGATTGCTCCTTGATTTATAGTCAAGATTGACTAGATTCAGTTGCAAGATTCTTGAATCCTGCCAAGTTCATGCTTGATAAAAAAAAAACTTGTTGATAATCCTCTGGCAGAATTATGATTGGAGTGTTAATTGTTGTCCAAAAGATAGCAATTGCTCCCCATATGGATGAGAAATCTCCTATAGAACTATAAGAGCAATTAAAAATCAAGCTGTCATGCTGTAAAAAATTTCTTAAAAGATTGAAAAAATAGGAACGGAGGAGTTAAATTGGAAGAAAAGAAGTTGGAGAAAAGGATTACAGAAATATCTTTGCTACTATTGATGAATAGCAAGCAAAGCTTGTTTGGTAACGAAATGAAATCAAAATAATAGTCCAGTAAACTCATAATAATTTGAAAAGGGCAGGTAAGCATAATTAAGAATCCTTTTTCCTTTTGAAAAAAATGAGATTATAAAATTAGAATTATCTCAAATCTTAATTGTGCCAATCTAAGCCTTCAAATTCGAATATTTGGACCTATTTCGAACCTTAAATCTCTGATTTTAGAAAGAGAAGTTTCTGTAAAAAGGCATAAAGGAAGATTATTGAATGACCTTTATTTCTATTTCTTTGAATCATATTATCCTTGAATGTGAGGTCTTAGAATGGGGAGGAAGGATGTCCACATCATTGGCAAAGGGACATAATTTGTTGATTTAGAAAGTAAAATAAACAAGCCATGATCCATTATGAATTCTATGATGGAACGAGTTCTGGGTAACAATCATAAACACAAACCTAGATAAGTGAATTTGAAACAAGAGGGACTACTAAAAAATAAATGGCAAGATGCTTTCCTCATATGTGACAACATATTAATAGAACTATAAAATCGAAAAAAAACCTTGCCACTACTTTAATTCATTCAGACTGCTAAAGTTTACGTTAAGAGAGAATGCAATTAATTAGCTGATCTAACTCAAATTAAATTGTCATAATCTAAATAAATCATTAATTATTGTCAATCCAATTCACTTTGAATACTAAATTTGCTATTGCGATACTTAAAATTATTTGAGTTATTGCATAATTAATTTAGAAAATTATTGTGTTTATTTGAAATAAATTGAACATTAGAATGACTGATCTTAAATTCACGTTCCAATCTCCATCTGTTCCACTTTAAACCTACTATGTGAATAATGGTTGAGAGCTGATGGTATAAAATAATACTACTATGGAAAGTCTGAAATCTTTACTGCTGGTGATACCTTTTATTTTTTTGTCCACCACTTTTACAGGGAGGAAAAATCCTTGTTGGAGGATCTGTCATCAAATCAGAGGGAAATTTTGTCCAACCTACCATTGTTGAGATATCTCCTGATGCACCTGTCGTCAAGGAAGAGTTATTTGGTCCTGTCCTTTATGTAATGAAATTTCAGGTGACCCGAGTGACTATGTTTTTGCTTGATTTCTACATCCTGCCATTTTGTTATTAGTGAATTTCGACGATGTGATTGTTTCATCCTTTTAAGTTTTACCTCTACTGTAAATGTCTAATGGTTATTCTACAGACACTAAAAGAAGCAATCGAAATGAATAATTCGGTTCCTCAAGGTTTGAGCAGCTCCATTTTCACTCACAGACCAGAGATTATTTTCAAGTGGATTGGGTATATTCGAGATACGAATCTTATTTGTTTGTTGTTAATCCTATATTATTGTCACCTGTTATCCATCTAATCATATCTGGAAATTTGGGATTTACTCACTCATATGACCTCCTTTGGTGATTCCTATTCAGTCTGATGTTATTTTTTAGCAGTTTTCTTATCTGAATTTATTTGTTAACCGTATGTGATATTATGCTTCATTCGCATTTCTCTGTTAGTTTTGGCAAGTTAACTGAGCATATTTTGTAGGGTTTTTGTAAATTCCTCGGCAGTGATGGGCTTGAGATTATCCAATGCAACCGATCTCTTAGTTAGGGAATAAATGATGGCTATAATATTTTGTCCTCTTATTTGACATTATGTGAAATATATCTACTGTACTTGGTTACCATTAACTAGAATGGTTTCTGAAGTACCATCTCAAATCTCTGCAGCCCACTAGGCAGTGATTGTGGTATTGTGAATGTTAATATACCAACTAATGGTGCTGAGATTGGTGGTGCTTTTGGTGGTGAAAAGGCTACGGGAGGTGGCCGAGAAGCAGGAAGTGACTCTTGGAAGCAATACATGCGGCGTTCTACCTGGTATGTTTCCTGCCCTATCAATGTTGAACTAAGATGTCACTTTGATTGACTTTCATGTATTGTTTCCTTTTCACATTAAAATCATGTTTGGTATTTTATTATTGTTTCTTTCCTCAACTTGACCACACAGCCTGTTTTGACATTTTCGAAGATGTTTATACAGTTTTTTTTTTACTTTGAAAAGGTGAGCTATTTTTGTATTGGTGTAAGCAAGAACCATGATAATTGAGTATTAAGGCTACGTTGTTGGTTGCGTTGTTTTAAGCTCTTACCAAACACATCCTTATTTTTATAAAATGAACGAAACAAGCTCAAGTTGCCTCCGAACAAGACCTGGAAGCAAATTCAGCTTTTTTATTTTGAAAGGTAAATTAAGCTTTTTAGAACATTTTATTAGTGTTGATCTCAATGTCAACTCTATCGGATACCTGAAATATTTTCAGCTCAATATGGGTAAAAATATATTTTGAATGTTTTGTGTTACGTCTTTCTGAGTCAAGTTTTCCAGTTAGCTCTAATGAATAGTTGTACATTTATTTGCAGCACTATCAACTACGGAAGTGAGTTGCCTTTAGCACAGGGAATAAATTTTGGTTAAAATCGCTCATCAGCTTCAGGTCTGCCTGCCATTCCTTCTTTAATATATGTGCATAAATGGCTTTGTTTTGCGGTTAATTCTCACTGATCAAATAGATTTGATGAAATTTAAGCATGCTAAACGTGTCTTGTTTATTCACTAATTAAAACTTTTTAGGCTCTAACCAACCATACCTTCAAAAAGTTGAAAGATTCAAAATTTTTCAAATTTCTCAGCCCCAAAATGGTTAGTCGAAAAGTTTGTTTCCTAGTTTACCTTTAAACTCGTTGCAAAATTTTTTGGGGGAGTTCTTTCATAAATCCTGACCTACACTGTGAATAGATCCAGCTAAACATTTTGGCCTAGTAACCTGCCCATACCTAAACATTAGAGGAATAGTTCTCTTGTGGGAATGAAAATGATAAGAACATCTTGATGATCGATGATTCAGTTTAGATCGTATTTCTTGATACCATGGATGGATAGGATTAATGTAAGAGTATCTCCATTTTATTTTTATTTTATTATTTTGGGTAAATAGCAAATAAGTCCTTTTAGTTTAGACTTATGTGCGTCTGAGTCCCTTTAGTTTTCAAATCAACTAAATTGATCCCTCTAATTTGAGAAATAATGGAATTAGGTCCTCAGCCATTAAATCCAGGAGTAAAGGGATTTTTTTTCTCCTTTTCTATCAATGCCACTCTTGTGCCCCTAGCACTGTCGTTCATGTTGCCGCTCTTGGTATCATTGCCTGGGAATGACACCAGGCAATAGATAGGGAGAGGAGTGAGTAAAAAATAAGATTGAGGGGAGGGCAAAATGTCCTTTCACCCATGGATTTAATGGTTGGATGACTTAGTTGTATTATTATTTCTAAAACTAAAGAGATCAGTTTAATTGATTTGGAAACTAAAGGGACCCAGATGCATATATGCCTAAACGAAAGGGACTTATTTGCTATTTATCTTATTATTTAAAGAGTCAAATCCTTTTTATTTATTTTTTTTAAATTATAAGTTTATTTTGTCTCACATAGTTTTATTTTAACATAAAATTATTCTTTCTATATATAAGACTTGTACTTAAACATTTGATTTAGCTTCATGATAAATGGAACTGCCTTTGGTTGTAGTTGACCTTACAGTATGTTAGTTTAAGAATTTTGAAAGGATCGGTATTATGGAAGGGAAGGGTAGTGATGCGAGGCGGAAATAAATATGATATTTTTGTTTAATATCAGCAAAAGAAAATAGGAGCTTATTTCAATTAAGCTCAAAATATTTTCTAAAATATAATTTTATGATAAGTAAAATTTTAAATTCCGCTAATTAAATTATTTTAAAATTAAATTAAAGTGGATCATAAAAGAATAAGGATTTATCAAATTTGATTAAGGCGTATCAATTTAATTTCAACAAATGAGATCTGAGATTCAAAAATTAAGGACAAATATCTCACAATTAAAAACCGATAGTAATTAAATCCCTCGATTGAATTTAGGATCTTTTGATTTAGAGTTAAATCAAATAATCAGAGGCATGCGATATAATTTCAATTGAATCGAAAAATAGCAATTAAATGATTTAATAAAATATTTACCTTAATTTATGGGAAGCAACAACTGGTTTGAATTTGATAAGCCACGGGCGGAAGTGGGCTGTGTGGTCTTGGGCCTCACATGCATGGTCAAGCAAGCACAGGCTCAGCTTGACCTTGGATGTTAGCTGCGAGAGGCGCATGGATGGAACTATCGAGTAAAGAAGCAAGTAGGCCATGCGATGAAGGACGCGTACGGGTATTGGTCACATGCGTGTGGGTGCTGCCCGCTAACGATAGTCAAGCGTGTGCGAGCGCCAATCGCGGGCACTGCTCGACGTGCGTTGGGGAGTTGATCGCACGGCGTTTGCAAGGATGTACCAGCAAGCTACTCCCAGGCCAAGCTGCAAGCTACTGGTTGGACCAGCAGATTCAGCAAGGTTGCACCAATGCCGTCAACGAGGCGAAAGGTAGTGCTACACTGGCAGGAAGATGAAGATTGGCTTGGAAGATTTTTTTTTTTTTAAAATGATAACTAAACTATTTGAGGATTTTCACTAAAAGTTAACTCTACAGTTTCCTTCACCAGAATATCGACCTCTTAACCCAGATTTAGGCACTCAAAAAATTCTGAACTCATTTTATTAATCAATAATAACTAACTAATGCAATGTTGGGGACCTCTTTATATAGAGATATCCTATGAAAAAAAAATACAATTCTAAATGTTGAAAATACAATACTAAATTAATCTGAAATAAATATAGAATTAATTCTATTACAATAATATAAAATCAGCTCCAAATATGGTAGGTCTTTAAATTTCTCAAATCATCCCTAAATCTTCATCAAATCAAATCAAATCAAATTTGTATATAATTAATATAGAAATCTCTGATTAGCTATAACTAGTTTGAATTTAAATTTTGATATTATCGTGGCTATTAGATTATGCTTAGTATCCCCACTAGGTAGGGGAAGTTAAGCGAGAATCCTTAAAACCCTCATTATTCTTTACTTTCCAAAGTCTTTCCCCCTGCTTCCTTTAATCCCTAGTCACGTCCCCTCTATTTTTCTCATTAAATTTGTTATCAGAGTATTGTCCTTTATCAAATGGTATAAATTAATGCGAATCAATGCTCTATTATAAAATTGACGTAGACCAGACATTTTGATACCAGAATTGATGTAGAATAAATTCTCTGATATTAAAATTTATATCATTTGCCTTCAGGTTTATCAGTTATTTCTTTGATTTTCCAATCATTCGCATATTGCAAATATCACCAAGCAACGCCACGAATTTAAACCATCTTATGGGCAACACTCGACATAAGGTGCATGTTTACCCAACTAAGTTCTTTCTAGGGTTGTTAACGATTCGATCTCGAGCCGATCCAACCTCGGCTCAAGATTGAATTGAAAGTTTTCGATTCGATCTTTATTCGATCCAGAGAATGAACCAGGAGAGTTCAATCCGATCTCGATTTGAACTAGGTCTGGCTCATTTGTTATCGATTCGAGCTCGATCCGACTTTCGGTTAATTTTCGATATTTTATTTGGATATTATGTACAAATATAATTTACAATAAATATGATTTAAATGATTATAGAAAAATTTTTAATGAAAGTTTAATGAAGCCTTCTAATAGACTACTGAAAAAATTTCATACTAAATCTAGTTACATATATAAATATATATGTAATCTTTTTTTTTCAATCGATCCGATTTCGAGCCATCTCCATCCGATCCTATGCCGTCTCAAAATTGCATTGATAAAATTTTTGAGCAAAAAAAATGGCTTGTTAGTCGGCTCATTTAGATCGAGCTCGATTTGATTCAAAATTCGATTCAATTTTCGAGCGATCTTCAATCTTTGAGCAAAATTAACAGCCTTAGTTCTTTCAAACTTTTATTCCTACATTTCGACGTTGTTTGAATTTTGGTGTAATCTTTCTTTAATTTTTTGAAAAAAAATTAACCAAAAAGTTGTATGCTTTAAGGTTATAGCTAAAATTGTATGATTATAGTAATCATTTTGCTGCTTATATTGGGGGGATCAGATCTTGATTGTCTTTTTTTAAGGGGTAACTATATACTCACTTTTGAGATTTGTTCATCCTCTAATTCTTTTATAATACATTCAACTTCCCTAATTTCTTTTTTGCACCACTAAACAATTTTTTAAATCGATGAACGCATAAAATTCAAAAGTGAGTCATCTAAAGTCTATAGACCATTACATATTTAACATCAAATTCATTAGTAAAAGCCACAGAAGATATGATTAATACTTAGAAGATGTGGAGGCTAATGTGTTACTAGTTATAACTTATAGGTTGTTTGTTTGCAAGGTTATTTTTGATTGATGTTAAAGATACTTTTTGATGTGATATATTTTGAAACTTATAAATAATTTGAAGTTCGTTTTATTTTAGGATGTATAGAATGTGAAGTAAGATTTTTTATTTTGAGATGTGTAAAATATTGTTGATTTTAATGTTGAAGTTTGTCTGTGATTTAAAATATTATTAATTTAATATTAAATTTTGTTTATAATCTAACCTATGAGATTAATTTTAGGGTAAATTACGTCAAGATTCTTAAGTTTAGGATATAATATCACGTAGGCTAATGTTTTTAAAATTCTAACATATGGGTGTTCGACTTTTGATATAATTATCAATTATTATTAAAATTTTGTCAAATTACTCTTCTACCCTCTCTCTCTCTCTCTCTCTCTGAGGGCTGGGAGCTGCCTGCCGATGGATCCTCCCCACCCCCACCCCCCTCACTCGACTCACTAGAGGTAGTCGACGTGCAGAGCCGCCAATTTTTTGTACTCGAGTGTGGCTGTGCAACACTACTGCGTGGGTGGGAGAGAGAGAGAGATTCTAATATTAAAAAAAGATCCAATTAATAATTATATCAAAAGTATAATCATGGACTTGCGTAATATTATACCCGAAACTCAAAGACCTGAATGTAACGTACCCTTCATTTTAATCCAAGTTGAAGTTAGCTTGGGCAATATGGTGCATTTGTAGTTTCCTCAAACCAGTAATCAAGTTTTTAAACTCTTTAAGAGTTCCTTCTAAATCAATTCTTTTTGGTTAAGGTTTTTAAAATTGTGAAAAATTTTAAGGCTTATCATTTTATGATTTGAGTACAATTTCCTCTTTTCTCAATCTTTACGGGTCTTAGGATCATCCTTATAGCTTTTATTAAGATTTTCATAAATTAGGGTGCCATTACATCTAAACTACCTACTACTTCAAAATCAGCCAATCAAAATAGGAGCATTTACATACGTGATATTTTTTAAATACATAGTTCAAATTCTCCCATTAAAAAATGCTATTTGATGCTAACTTTATAATTTCCTATGTTATTTGGGTTCTTATTTCAAGTCCGAAGAAATATGAACACACTTGTAACAAAAAAAAAATCAGTGAAATACACGAATGCATTGACGAGAAAAAACATGATACAGACGTCTCATTAAAAATAAATTTAACTTTCTATTGGACTCAATAATTTATCCATATTGTACTCAATAATTTATCATGATTTTTAGTACTTTTCCCTCTCATTCCTTGCGGTTACACTTCTGCAGCAGCAGCAGTAAATTTGGATGAAATCGGTAATCTGCGAACTACATTGTGTTCATCCCCTTCAGATGCATTACATTTTGTCTGCTTCTTTGTAAGCCATTCTGCGTCCACACTGTTTTTGTTTCTTTGCGCTATAAACTTAAAACAAAAATCATGCGGCATGTGGCTGTCAGTTTAATTTAAGTCCGAAAAGCTGAGACGTCGTTATCAGAAACGAAAACACAGGAGGCCTGCTGCGCTCTCTCTCCTGACTCCTCTTATCTGCTGCCTCCTGCTACCTAACGAAGTATTTATTACTTCTTCGCGTTTTCACGTGAATGCGTTGGCAAAACGCAGCGCACCTGCTTTTTAAAAGTGATTTTTTGGCTTTCTGATCTTCCTCTTCACTTCGCCAGAACACTCTAACGTGAATGTGAGAAAAAAAGACTCGGTGCTTCACGGTTCTCCGCCGCTTTTGTTGGTTCTGTTTTTTTTTTTTTTTGAATAATTACCTAACATACCATTTAATTTTATATATGTATTATTTATTCATTCTTAGTTAATTATGCTATGCATATTCAAAATACTACAAAATCTTACATACATATATTTTAATTTATTTTTATTATAATGAGTAATCATAATTTTTTAATAACCTAATTATAGTTAGGTTACAAAAAATTTGAGTCGTTCATCATATTATTTTAAGGATATTTAAATATATTTTGAGTGAAAATTTTAAAATATTAATGTTTAGGTGGTAGTAATGGAATGAGACATCAGCGGCATGAATTGATTTTATGATAGATCAACGTTTTAGTGTGGCATTGAGGAAAAAAAATATGTACTATTAAAAGTAAAAATATAATTTTAATGATTTACTAATAAGATATATTTTTTTAAATATATTTTGATTAAATTTTAACTTAAATGTGTGTATGTAAGATTTTGTAATGTTTTGAGTGTACATAACGTAATTAATTAGGAATGGATAGGTAATGTATAAATAAAGTTAAATGGTATGATATGTAAATAATTATCTTTTTTTTTTGGGGGGTAAATTGCTTGAAGGTCCATGAGTTTTATAGCGTGTTTTTAAATCTGAGGTATTTACTATCCAGCTCACTGAATGTCAATGCCAATAAACTTGAGGGACGAGAAATCATGAAACCATGAGAATTAAGAAAGTGGATAGTTTGTTTCGTAGGGAAAAAACATTTAGTCGTTCTTGGTAGTTTTGAATCCGTTATATTATTAAAGAGATTACAAGATATGTGTATTGGAGTACACAGAGAGCGGAGGAGCTTTCTTCATTAAATTGTCGGAAACACACTACATCATTAGATGTCTACGATGAGGATCGTGCTAGGGATCTAGTGAAAGAGCCGATGTGAAGTGAATTATATTTCTATGTATTTAGAAGAGGAAAAATTATTGGGTGCATTCATCTCAACACGTGAGATTTTCGGATATTTTTTTACACTATTTTGCATATACGTGGTAATAATAGACCTATATATATGTACTTGTACTAAAACAATGTAGGCTTATATGAAGTAAATATCATGTTATATAATGCAAAAATAAGCTTATATATTACAAATTTTGCTTCATACAAATCTATTTTTGCAATGTATATATACTTGATAATTCATATAAGTTTATATTTGCTACATATATGTTTTTTTTTGCTACGTATATAATAAAATATGTGAAATAATATAAAAAAAAATTGATGGTGTGAAAACACTGTTAAGAGTGTGCAGGAGTGGTGGGTTTCACCTACGCAAGTGGTGAGATTTTATTGGGTTTTGAATATCCCATGTGTTAGAATGTCTAATGATTTTTCTTAGAAGAGGTCTAGAGAAAGGAGCCTTCTATGTTCTAATTTTCTTGGTATTTTTTAAATAAATTTGGAGGTGTAGAATGATAAATTATATTTGAGCAACATTATTTTGTACCTTTCTTTTGGTGATCAAAAAAGTGATCAGTGGTTAGTCACTGATTCAGAAATGAAATGTTGCAAGATATCTAGTACATATCATTTGTTCTCTAAAATTTGTTACGCAACTTCTCTCCATACTATTGGCCGAGATTTACCCCATAATCTTTGAAATAAATTCTTAAGGATGTTTATACAACCTAAATTTAGGCCTCGTTTGGTTTAAGTTTTTTCTAAAATACAAGAAAAAATAATTTATTTTTTAAATTTAATGAAAAGAATTTTTTTAATGTTAGAAAGTATGTAAAATGTGAAATATTTTTAATTTTAATATTCGTAGTTTTGTTGGGCAAAAAAATTGCCTCGAATCAAACGAGGCCTTAAAGTCCAAGGTTATGATCTTTTTATAGATCCTTTTATCATGGGAATGGAATTCCTTTAATAGCCCTATAAAATGAAAAATTGAATTATTTTGATATTAAAAGAAGTAATAATTTAAAAGTAATGATGAGGATCTATGAACAATTTTAGCCTTAATGAAAATTTGTTTTTTCAAAACCTTCCTTATTTATGGCAAGGTAAGCTTGTTAAAAATTAGAATATTATGAGGCACAAAAGTTTCCAAATTTTGTAATATATAAGGAAAAATTAAATATATTATGCATATATTTAAATGCTATCATATTTATGTGTTAAAAATTAGAATATATACCATTTTTAATGATTTGCCATACAAATATTTGATTGTTCATGAATGTATAAGAAAGGTATTTATATGTAGATTCTAATTAAAACGGATAGACTTAAGCATAGGAAAAATTAGATAAATAATTTTATCAAAAAAAGAAATAGATAAATGATTGTTTAATAATATATATTTACTATATATTTTCGTAGTTATCTAGTATACGTGATTATCTTTTTTTTTTTTTCTTTTCCTTTCCATTCCCATGCATATGTCAAATATATGTAATAATTGCTCGAAAAATAATAAGAAAAAATGTAAATTGTCATTATCCTGTGAGGTATGCGCATGCAAATCACGTGGCAAGCTGAATTGATTATTGATTTTTTTTTATTTCAACCTTTTTTTTGGCATGTGTTTGAGGACATTTTCCTAAAAAAAATTATCATTTAAAAAATAAGTTTACATCTAATTCTATCAAAATTTAATATAAAAAATTAAATTTTATTTTTCATCAATAATTACTTCAAAAAAAAAATGCACCTACATTGAAAGTAATTGATCATTTGAATTTCAAGAAAATTATCTTACATTTTCTGTACTAGGCTGGCAGTAATTATTTACAGGCTGTGTATGTTTTCTTGTCAAGAAGAGTGACAATTTTTCAGAGTGTATGTTTAGTTAAGAAAGAAATATTTATATTAGAGATGTGATAATTGGTGATCAAATTACCAAGAAGAGTGAGCGTTTTAGATATTTTAGATAAATCATATAAAATGATGGTGAAATAGATAATGATGTTATTAGCAGGATTCAAGCAGAATGGGTAAAATGGAGAAATACTTCTGGTGTGTTGTGCGATAGAAAAATCTCATCCAAAATCAAAAGTAAATTTTATAAAACTGCAGTAAGACCAGCGATGATATATGCTGCTGAATGATAGCATGCAAAGAGAAAACATAGAAATAAAATAAATATTACAGAAATGAAGATGCTAAGGTGGATGTGTGGATAAACACGAAAGGATAGAATGAGAAATGAGTATATCTAAAAGAAAGTTGGTGTTGAGCCAATTGAGGATAAACTTAGAGAAAGTCAACTTACATGGTTTGGATATATAAATCGTAGGCCGATTGAAGCTCCAATTAAAAAAATTGAGTTATTGGATCTTGCCCATGTACAAAAAGGAAGAGGGAGACCAAAGAAGACATGACAAGAAACTATAAAAAGTGATCTTAGTTACTTAGACTTAGATAAGAATTTAGTAATTGATAAAGCGCAATGAAAATAATTGATTCATGTAGTCGACCCTACCTAGTGGGATTAAGGCTTGGTGGTTATTGTTGTTGTTGTATATATTTTCTAGACTAACTTTAATTTAGTTTTATTAAAAAAAAATTAATTTAGTTTAAAATTAAATTTATAGATTATATTAAATATAAATTTTAATAATAAATTAATAATATTTTATTTCTTATATAAATTTTAATATTAAAATCGATTTTGTTTCGTGACCTACATAAATTTAAAATAAAGAGTTATTTTTATTTAGATGATTGGGTATATCTATAATATAATTTAAAATCAAATCACTTTTGTTAAAAAGCAATCTTCTAATTTGCATGGAATTATAAAAGGGATTAACGCAATATGGTGGGAAAA
>JAEMOT010001813.1:498490-532955 GCA_019297695.1 Apostasia ramifera | reverse complement strand
TATATATATATAATTTTTTTTTTCGTATCATTCATCACTAAATTTTAAGCAGAGTTTAGTTGTAGCCTTTCATTCTCCACCTGTAGAGCAAATCGAGTGATCTCGTAGGTTATAATTTTTTCGTCCTTGCAATCAGTATGACAAAGAGCATCTATCGAAACACTTTAAATCCTTCTCGATACATGATAGTCGAGAGCTGATAATAGATAAGTTCTCGTTCGATGCAAAATTCAACTTTAAAGACTTGATCGAGTCAGCTCTTTGGAGAAACTGCATTTAAATTATATTCCTTATAATTTATATGTCGAGAAATTATTCAAAACGTGCAGCCCCCCAAATGACAAGAGCAAAAAAACGATAAAAATAATTTTGGAATTTAACCAATGTGCCTGCCTTCTCTTTCAAAAATAAAAATAAAAATAAAAATAATTAATTAATTAATTGATAACTAAAAGGACAAAGATTTTTTTTCCCTTGAGAAGAAAAATCACATCGCTGATTGAAATACGTCCACATACATGAACGAGAGACTCGTGTATAAATTAAACTGCAGCATGGCCAATTATTTTCTTTCATTAATTGTCACAATTATTAATTCTCTGATGACCAGAGATTTCTCTTCATGATTTTTATTCACTGTGAATTTGGTGGAATAATGAGCACATGTTAATTAAAAATATTCCTAATTTATTTATTTATTTATATTTTTTAATTCAAAGGAAAGATTTGCGGATATCACAATGTAATCCGAAAGAGTGAGAAGAAATTAAAGAGAGTAGGATTGATCCATAGAGATATCTAATATTGTAACGAGGGTAAATTGCACAGGGGCTCCTGAAATTAGAATGACGCTGCAAATATGTCTCACGTTTTGAAAAGCTTAGATTTAGGTCCTCAAGTTTGTGTTTGTATTGTCGTTTGGTCTCACGTCTGAAATTTGCTGATTTTTTACTATTTTACCCTCAGATTCTTTACTCATTTTTCACATTATTTTGAAGTATTTCGAGAGAGTTATAAGATATTTTGGTTCATATAAATATGACTATCAGTCAAATTTAACCGTTACTGTCTAATTGGACCATCCAAAAAAGCGATATTTAAACTAAAGGACTAAACGACAGCACAAACACAAACTCAGGGACTCAAATCTAGGCTTTTCAAAATGTGGGACCTAGTTGCAGCGCTATTCTAATCTCAAGACCCCTGTGTAATTTACCCTTTGTAACAATTACGTGCTTCTTTTATTGAAGAAAAAAAATGCTTCACAATTGATCTCCTAAAATATAGTAAGATCATGGAATGCAGCTAGATAAGTCGAAACGTCGTAATCCTGACATGAGCGGGCAAATGTGATGCTCCGGCTTGCTTTCACATAAGTTCTTCAAGATATAATAACGCAAGTTTACTTTAATGACACTGAACGGTCGAGCTCAATGTAGTGCTTCTCCATCAAATCTCAATTTTATTAGCAATACAATATAGTTACTTATTGTTAATATAATAAAATACTCTAATGTGTGATTTCTGTGATCATTTTATTAGCAAAATCTGTTTTTTGATGATCATATTAGCAAAATATTGGAGTTTAAATGTTTAATGATTTTAAGAATTTGAAACATATATGTAATTTCTCCTCCCTTTTCATATTTATTATGTTTAGCTCCTTATTCTTTTATATTGCCCTAAATGACAATTTAAATAGTTTAATATATCATAAGGAACTTCAAACTATAAACATTACCTCATGACCATCATAGTCCTTCTAAATAAAAAAAATTATACTTAAATTCACACAAACATATATATATATATATATATATGTATATGCTTGTATGAATTTGAGTGTGATTTTTAAATTAAAAATATAAACATGTAGTTGATATAGATTTTTAGGATCTCTGGTAAATAATTCTTTATGGAGCTTTTTCTTCTTGTATACTCTCTAATATACGGTCCAATAATATTAATAGGATATGATATCCAAAGAAATTAATAAGATATGAAAATCAATTTTAATATATTTATAGCATTTATTACTTTTTGAGAAAAAAATAATATCTCACTACGTTAAACTAAAGGTACAAATAGAATGTTTTTGACATGTGGCTCCAGCATTGCATCACAGCCATACACATGACGCTCTTTCATTTTGAAACATCATGCATTAACCTTTGGAGCTGTGTTTGCCTCCAAACATCGTGAGTGATGTTTGGAGCCTTCCAAACATCCTGCATGACCGATGTTTCCAGCTCTCCTAGCTACATCGAGCACGATATTTCTCAACTATACACATCGCTGTCAGCGTGCTCTGGCCGCACTGTTTCCAATGCAGCATGCTTCTTCCAGACACGCAAACCAAGGGCCCGCATGCTCTAACCGTTGTAAGTTCCTATAAGGCGCGGACCCCAAGAAGACAAACTCTTCACCCATTATTTTCAGCCCCTCCAGTGGCCGACAGCGGTGGGACCACCAGCGTGGACTCAGCATTGTTTATACTTTTTTTCCTCTGGAAGACCCGGGCGGAGCTCTCCTTCTACCCGCCTATAAATATCCTTGAACAAAGTTTCAAGAAGGAGGAGAAAAAAGGAAGGAGGACGAGTCGCACAGAGATCTTCTTCTTCTTTTTCATTTCCTCCCTCTGTTCAGGGGAGCCCCTTTTCTTTCTGAGCTCTAGTCATGTCTGTGCTTCGCCCAAGCGGCCTCCTCTTTGAGATATAGTAAAACGTTTCGAGCTCGTCCCGGTGGACGTAGGGGATCTCATCCTTGAACCACCTTAAACCTCTGTGTGCTGTTCTGGATGCTCTTTTCATTTTGAGACTTAACCGACAGGCTCAGCTCTCTGCGCGCCGCTGTCCCTCGGGGCTCTCTCTTTCTCGGTGTTTCTTGGGATCCCCTACATTCTACGTCTGGCGAACCTCACCGAGCTGGTCACTGACCTCACAACCCAGCAGACTGTGATCCTCAAGCAAACTCAGCCAGTTTTCGTCGCCGTCCTACAACCAACACCTCTCCCGCCGGCTGTGGCAGCTCCTCCACCTCTCCCACTGGTCGTGGCAGCCCGTGATCCTCTCCCACCGGCTGCAGCGGCTCCTCCACCTCTCCCGCCGGTCGTGGCTGCCCGTGATCCTTTCCCGCCGGCTGCGGCGGCTCCTCACCTCTCCCGCCGGTCGCGACGCCTTCTATTCAGTCATCTGGCTCCTCTCGGCCGCCTAGACACCTCATTCCTCCTCAAAAGGTCCCTTTAAATCCTCTTCCACCATGTCCACTGCCGCAACTTATCTTTTAGTGAAGCTCAGACCCCCTTATATGGACCTGATCCTTTCTTTGGCCCGTTGGATGGTAATGCTCCTTTCTCTAATGCCATCCGGCAGGCGCCAATCCCGGAAGACTTCAGGCCACCCCGCCTTGAAGCCTACAGGGGTGCCACCCATCCCTGCGAGCATATTCAGGGAATCGAGGCTGCAATTCGTTATCGCCAGCTCGACGAAGCCACCAAGTGTCACCTCTTGGCTAATACGCTAAAGGGGGCGACGTTCAGTTGGTTCATCAAACTCCCCAGGGGTCACATCTCCTCTTATGAGCATTTGAAGTGGGAGCTGATCGCGCGCTTCATCGGCTGAACCCGAATGGTCATTTCTGACATGGTGCTCGCTAACATCAAACAAGGCGAGAAGGAAAGTATGTGAGACTATACCAACCGCTTCTTTGCCACGGCGGCAAAAGCAGAAGATGTAGACCCTGTCGTGGCTATGCATAACTATCGGAGGGGCCTCAAGAGCAGCGACTTGTCCAAATCCCTCCAACTGGTTAAACCTTGAAGCTACCCAGAGCTGGTTGCAAGGGCTAGCCAGTTCATGCTCCTAGAAGACGCAGGAAATGGCGCACCCAATATTTCTGACCCTAGAGCTGAGCAAAGGGTGAAAAGGAAATATCGAGACAGTGAACTTGTGGATCCAAGGGATGGAGAACAGGCCTGATCCTCGTCCATACATCATCCATGATGTTTAACTCACTGGCATGAGCCTCATTCCCTCCATCTTGATTTTCTGATAAAACTTTACTGGGTGCTTCATCCTATGATTTACTGGATTTCTTATTCCATTCACGACATTACAGAATTCATTTCTGGAATTCGTATTTTCGGCATCCTGGCTTTCTGAAATTCACGCTTTCTGGGAATCATTTACTGCCAGTCTTCTGGAATTCAATTACAACAGTTTTGGATCTCTATCTTTTGAGCCAATATCATCGCTGCACCTAACATCGTACACGATACTTGCTCTTATGCCGAGTTATTCTAACACTTCTACTTACGGAGGTCACTGAGCCTAGTTACGCATGGCAGGCGAGGTCTCCTATCAACATTTGGAACCTGTCCATAAGCCCATCCGACTAACAGAAAGTCTGAAGGCCTGCTCGTAACCTTAGGACAGTCCATGTTATTTACTCATGATACAGGTCTCCCTAAGCAGAGTGCCTTCGCTTCCCACTAAGATCTACCGCTCTAACGGAGGTCAGCCCTTGCCTCAAGTACAAACATCGGCCACGATATTTCAGACGATCTAAGTCCTTTTGGCATTGGGTCAGATAATCCCTCCTAGGCAGGACCTCTACTACTATTATCATTACTTCTTTTATATGCAGATATGCGAAAAAGAGTATGCCACTGATCTCCCCATAAACAGAGATGGCTCTGGGCCTGCTCGTCCATCATCAAGATAAGCCCACTTATTCTGTTTTGACATCTCTCTAACTTTGCTCTTTGCTCTTTCCTCTTTCTTTGCAGGAATCATGGAGGCAAGAGGGCGCCACCCTGACTATCCATGCAGATCTGAGGCAGCACGTCCACCACTGTCACGGTTCGCATGCTAGGACCCACATAAATATTTGCGCCCCTGCATGCGGGGGGCTGATGTTGATATGTGGCTCCAACGCTGCATCATAGTCATACACATGACGCTCTTTCATCTTGAAATATCATGCATTAACCTTTGAAGCTGTGTTTGTCTCTAAACATCGTGAGTGATTGGAGCCTTCAAACATCGTGAGTGATGTTTGGAGCCTTCAAATATCGCGAGTGATATTTGAAGCCTTCCAAACATCCTGCATGACTGATATTTTCACCTCTTCCAGCTACATCGAGCATGATGTTTCTCAGCTATACCTATCGCTGTCAGTGTGCTCTGGCCGCACAGTTTCTAATACAGCATGCTTCTTCCAGACACGCAAACCAAGGGCCCGCATGCTCCAACCGGTGCAAGTTCCTATAAGGCGCGGACCCCAAGAAGACAAACTCTTCACCCATTTTTTCCAACCCCTCCAGTGGCCGACAGCGGTGGGACCACCAGCGTGGGCTCAGCATTGTTTATACTTTTTTTCCTCCGGAAGACCCGGGCGGAGCTCTCCTTCCACCCGCCTATAAATATCCTTGAACAAAGTTTCAAGAAGGAGGAGAAAAAAGGAAGGAGGACAAGTCGCACAGAGATCTTCTTCTTCTTCTTCTTCTTCTTCATTTCCTCTCTCTGTTCAGGAAAGCCCCTTTTCTTTCTGAGCTCTAGTTATGTCTGTACTTAGCCTAAGTGACTCTTTGAGATATAGTGAAATATTTCGAGCTCGTCCCAGTGGACGTAGGGGATCTCATCCCTGAACCACCTTAAACCTCTGTGTGCTGTTCTGAATGCTCTTTTTATTTTGAGATTAACCGACAGGCTCAGCTCTCTGCACGCCGCCGTCCCTCGGGGCTCTCTCTCTTTCTTGATGTTTCTTGGGATCCTCTATATCCTATGTCAATAAATATATAATAAAAAGTAAATCGAAAAGAAGAGTACTAAACTACTCATGAATACACAAATAATTAAATGAATATAACTTATTTAAATATATATGTATATGTAATATATATATATATATATATATAAGGATACATTCATACAAATAAATATAATTTATTTAATTGAATTTTATTGGAAGCTTTTTATAAATAAATATTAAAGACCACAATGGTCTATATAATAAATTTTGGGACCTATCTGGCATGTTTTTAAAATTATGAATCTGTGTAGTAAGTCGAGTAAACTCCAAGAATGTAAGTAAAATTATCACTTTTATTTATGTAATATTATTAGCATATAAAAATTTTAATTAAATTGATTAGCTTATTTAATAAATTTTTAGTGAACTGTGCGATGAAAAAAAAGAAAATATTTTTTTTGATAAAAAAAAGAAAAGAAAAATATTGGGATTGAATAGAGCATTACTGAAACTCAATTATCGAGTGTCGTATGTGTAATACGAGAATTTGATGACACGTGGTGCCGTATAATTGGATTCAAAACGGGAGAACAGCTGGCACCGCACAACACGAAAGGCCAGCGAAGCTCCAGCTCCGCTGGCTGACGTGTGTCACCGAACTGCTCGGATGTGGGTCCCGCATCCCTGCAAACATCAATCATTCACGTGGGGCCCACGTCCTTTTTTTGTTACTTATCACCATCGGCGAAATACCCGGCAAAATCCGCCCCTGCCGATTTCGCATTGAGCGCAGGCGAGAGAGAGAGAGAGAAGTTTTGGGAGAAATCAGTGGAACGAAAAAAAAAACAATCAATCGAGCGCGATCCGGCAGAAATTTTGCTCTGCAGATCTGCTCGTTCCATCCAGATATTCGGTGATTCCGGCCCTGAAATGTCTCTGGCAGAAGATGCCTTTCCCTTCGTGATCGGGGCGGCGGCGGCGGCGATATCGGAGGCGGAAGCTTGCGATACCTCTGTTGTATGGGAGAAGGAGCGGTAGCTCGATCGTCGGAGATTTCGAGTATTGATCAAGATCTGTCAGAGATTTCGATTCCCTCGTCGATCCATTCGAAGGCGATAGGTCTCGAATTTGCTGAAGCTTCAACGGCTGCGCTGGGGATGATGACGGTCTCTGCGGCGGAGACGAAGCCTCCGGCGGCGGCCCAGGTGGAGGTGGAGTTCGCGAAGTGCGAGTGCTGCGGTCTGACAGAGGAGTGCACGCCGGCGTACATCGCACGGGTGAGGGAGCGGCACCACGGCCGCTGGATCTGCGGCCTCTGCGCCGAGGCCGTCGAAGACGAGATCCGCCGCGCCGACTGCTCGATCTCCGCCGAAGAAGCCCTGGATCGCCACATGACCTTCTCTCGCGACTTCCGCTACCGATCTGCTGCGCAGCTGCCGGTGGACTCCGCCGAGCACCTCATCGCCGCCATGCGCCAGCTGCTGCGCCGCAGCCTGGACTCCCCGCGCTCGCTGCGCTCTGCTCCGGCGAGCCTTCGCCGTATGTCGGCAGAAGATGGTGCAGCCGGAGTGCCACGGTCGTCGCTTACGCGGTCCGGTAGCTGCTTCTCCACCATCGCCGGCTGAGGGGGACGAGCGAACCAAAAGGCGAGCAATCCGAACCCAAGTACTTTCTATGCAGATAAATTAAATAAAAACAACAAAATCTCATGCCATGCCAGTAGATCTATAGCAGCACTCAACAATTTGGCCCTTGATTTTGATCTCCGTTCAAATCTGTCAGTGCAAAACTTCAAAAAAATCTGTCAAACAATTATAATTTAAAATCTTAATTTATTTAATTTTTTAGTAGACTAAATTTTAAGCCACTGAATAATTCAGTAAATTAAAATTTAATTTGCTAAATAATCAAGTGAATTTGAACTCTAAATCATAATTGAAAATTTTATTAATTTTCAGGTTTTAATTTCATTAAATATTTTTATGGCATTCTTCAAGTTTCTTTAGTGTATATAAGAGTATTTAGGCATTAAACACATAGAAATATTCTATTTGTAAATGCATCATATTTTTGCTCTTTATATTTTGAACAAGTTAAAATTAAATTTTAAATAATTTATAAAACTTTGTTTCATTAGAGCTAAAAAACTCAATAAATTTTTCTAAAAATATTTTCATCAATATTTATATTTATTTCACATTATATATAAATTTAAATATTATAATTCTATTTTATTTTTACATTCTAATTAAATTTTAAATATAAAAATTTATTTTATTTTATATTATATATATTATTTATTAAAAAAATTAATTTTATTTTACATGCTGTGATGAGAGAGAGAGCGTGTCTCCTCTTTCCTCCGGCTTTGTGCAGCGTTTTTCAGTATCACCTTTCTCGAGGAAGCCTTTAATGGCCGCACTCTGAGCCTTCTCTTTCCTGCTTCAACAGTTGATACTTCCTATTAAAAAATATATATATATATATATATATACATAATTTTTATTAATAAAATAACTCTGTTTTATATTATAATACTAAAATATTTTTTATTTATAAAAATTTAAAACTTCTTAAAAATACATTCTAATTAAACCAAACCTCAGATATTAATATTTAGAATTTTTTTTTTTTCAACTAAAAATTTGAAACTCTATTTGTTATGATAGTAATTTTAGCTTTCAAAAACAAAAAATAGCTATATTATAAAGCAAAAAAAAAAGCTTTTATGAACAGCTATTTCAACTATAAATAACTTAAAGTTAAAATATTCTCAAACATTATAATTAATATCTCACAATTATCACTATCAAAACAAAAATATCCCACGAAAACCCACAATACTTTTGCCCTGATCCAGCATTTTATCACCCCTAATTCATTTCGTCTCATTGCATATGTACTTTTGGTCTCATTAGCCTCCTCTCAATCTTGCCGTCCTCTTCTATCTTGCCAGCATACTCTCACCCCTTGTGTGACGTTATAGTCCGAGGAGGAGAAACAATCAAGTTGATCATTAGTCAAATTCTTTTTTTTTTCTTTACTTTATAATGAAATTTTATTTTAGATTGAAAATCAAGTCTTTATCTGTAGGTTTTTAGCAGCTTTATTTTTCCTCTGTTCATCTCAATTCGATTCAAGATGAGATAGCTCTAGCCTTAATCAGAATTGAAATTTTAAAAAATAAAAAATTATATATTTTTTTTAAAAAAATAGTAATTGAGTCAAGTTGATTTGATTGACCAAGGCTCGTAGCTCAAATAAATAAACTCGAGTCAAGCAAAATATCAATCTGAACATCAAAGATTGTCAAACTTCGAGTCAAACTCTTTTGAGGCAGGATAGATATTAATATGGGTAAATTATATCCAGGTCCTTGACATTAAGCATAATATTAGGTCTATGATTTTAATTTTTTTTATAATTTTGTAAGACAATAATTAGATTCTTTTATAATTTTGCTTTCAAGATTATTTAAAATATCTCTTTCCTGATTCCCTTTCTCTTTTGTAGCCTCCCTCCACAACGGTCAAGCATAGAGGTATAAAAGAAATTTTATATTTTAATTTTATTTAAAAAATAATTTATTAAATTATAAATATTTTAAATGGACTTATATGTTGTCTTTAACGTAACATCAAATATCATAAATTTAAAGATCATAAACTTAACTGATATTCTGTCTTAATATCATAAACCGGAATGTAATTTACCTTTTTTTTTAAATATAAAGCAGAAACTTCAACTATGCGGTCAAACGAAGAGTAATATATGCGGAAACTGTTCTTCAATCCTTTCGCAATAATTCCCGCACACTTTTGTCTGGTGGGCAGTTGAGGCTCCAGAATATTCGGAAATTAATGAGTTCTATTGTTTTATTTCCAATTATTTTAATTGATTTGACAGGTTCAGTTATATTGACCGCCGCTTATGTTTTTTTTTTTTTTTTTGATAATTACCTACCTGTCATTTCGTTTTATTTATATATTACCCATTCATTCTTAATTAATTACGCTATTATAAAATCTTACATACACACACTTTTACTTGTTTTCATTATAATGAGCAATTATAATTTTTCAATAACCTAACTATAGTTAGATTATAAAAAATCTGAACTGTTCATCGTATTATTTTAAAGATATTTAAATATATTTTGAGTGAAAATTTTAAAACTTTGATGTTTAGATTGTGATAAGGAAAGGAAACATCCGTGACGTGAATTGATTTTAGGACAGATCAACGCTTTAGTGTGATATCGAGGAAGAAAAAAAAAAGTACTATTAAGGATAAAAATATAATTTTAATGATTTACTAACGAAATATTTTTTTTCAAAATAGATTTTGACTAAAATTTAACTTAAGTGTGTGTATGTAAGATTTTATAATATTTTGAGTGTGCATAACGTAATTAACTAAGAATGAATTGGTAATGCATAAATAAAGTAAAATGATGTGGCATGCAATTAATTATCCCTTTTTTTTGCCTCCTTGTTTTTAATTTACTCAAGAATAATGACTATTAATTTTCGTGCTATTTTACCTCAACTTAAATCCAAATATTTTAAAATCAAATTTAATTTAATTCAAATTAACTAAAATTAATTTTTATTTTTTATTTAGTTATTCATTTTTTATATAATAAGTATTATGTATAATATTTAAATTAAACTTATATGTATTACACTATTATGTATGTACTTATATGTAAATCTCTTTTAATACGTATTTTATATAATATTTTTATGTATAAAAAATATTTTAATATGTATCTGAAAAGTATACATGCATATATATTATTTCATAGATATTGAGTCAATTATAAGTTGAATTAATATTATTTTAGAGAGTTGACGTTAAGTAATAAAAAAATTGAATCGGGTTTGAATCGAGAAAAATACGTGCAAGTTTTAAGTGAGTTTTGAATAGTTTACTACAAATTCTTTCACCATAGAAATTACGATAATATGATTTAAATCTAAAATCATTTAGTACCCAAACAAACATACTCGTCGTAAGCTCCGGTAAACTAGGATAGCATATCTATAGGTCCGTAAAAATCACTGTACAACTCATCATGGTTCCTAATATTTATAAAGAGTTTTCAATTGGGTTCAATTAAATGCCATCCATCAAACTTTTCGTTAAATATTAACAGTGAAAATTTTAATTAAGAAAATAAAATTGTTATTTAATATAAAATTACTGTTCTACCCTTGCTTGTCGTGGTGGCTGTGCGCAACAGCGGATGATTGCCGTGCACTCAAAAAATAGCCGTGGCTTGTGCGCAAGCAGCACGCCCCGCGATTGCGCACACATGGGCCACGGGCGCTGCTGATTGCTCGATGGTTGCAAGCGACTGCCTTGCTCGTGGCTCGTGTGTGCATGCGGGTCGTGCGCAATGCAAAGCGCGCAAGCCGCATCGCCTTTTGCTAAGCTTGCGGCAGCCGCACATTGGCCATTCATGGTTGCTAGTCTATCATTGGCATTCCTCGGTATGCGTGGTTGCTGGCCGCAGCCAGGGAAGTTGTAGTGAGAAATAATTGATAGTATATTTTGGAAATTGATAGAATAAGTGAGGGTACTTTCGTCATTTTGAAAAGACTAAATAGATTATATCATGAAAGGGTTACAATGATCAATACAATGATTTTTGGTGACTAATATGATATGTTTTGAAATTTGTAAACCTATACAAAAATTGAGTAAATTTCAGAATCCTAAGTGAAATTATCTCAAAATTAAATGTTATTTAAAAATATGCAGATGTAAACTATATCTAGTATATGAAATAAAATTATTTTTTAAAATTATATATTTTAAAACAATTGAATTTTTGTCCTTGAGATTTTGAAATTTTAATATAATGTGAAATTAAAGTTAAAAATAAACCTCATGAATTTTAACCTGACAAACACACCTAAACTTCTGAGGCTGCACATGAAACATCTTTAATAGGAATGTTAGTTGTTTTTTTTTTGGCATAATTTTAGTGTCATATTACAGGTATGTCGTTTTAAAAAAATATATATATAACTTTGAAAGCTATAGAAGCAGTGAAATTGATTGTGTGAATTATTTTAAAATTGAAGTCGGACAATACATAAGTGACACCACCCTTTGAAAGGTTTGTGAAAATCAATGCGGATGCTTCTGTCAGAAAAGACTCGCATTTTATAGGTATTAGTGTGATCATCACAAATCACATATGTGTTGTACCATTAGCAGGTTGTAAGTGCATCAAAGGTCCTTTTTCACCACATCTTGCATAGTGCATCGCAATCCATGATGGAATTATGCTCTTAGCAAATTAGCTATAACAGCTACATCATAGAATCTAACGTCATCAATGCAACAAAGGCCACACTCATTGAAGCACCTTTTTCTCCAGAGGATTTGATCTTGGATGACATTCAAAATCGGACAGCTCGAGCACAACAAGACTGAGTGATCTACTAGCCCTCGTATAGAAAATATAGTGGCATATTATTTAGCTTCCTTAACCTGAAATTATCTAAAAAGATACTATACCTCTTACTTTAAACTTTTCTACGTAACAATCCCCCAAGGAAAGCTATTTGATCATATAAACGTTTTATTTTAGTTAAAAAAGAAAAAAATTGAAGTCAAATTTAATTGTTGTGCTTATATACGTGAATTTATGTGGTGCACAAGAAAAGTAATTTCAATGCAAGTTTTTTTATTAAGCCAATCAATTTTGAAATATATATATATATAATCATTTATTCTCTATTTATCCAAAGCATAGCTAATTGATGGCATTTAAAAATTACAAATTTGACACTTTACAATCATCTCTCAGCACAAAATGTCAAGCTCATGATATTTGAGGGAACAAAAAGGTTTATTACTATTTCACAAAATGACAATTTCCCAATGTGACATGTCCAAATTGTCAATTTTTTTTCTATAAAAAAAATTTGTCAATTTTTTTTTTGGTTACTGCAGGTGCAAATAAGACACAACACAGAAAAACAATATCAAATTTTCATGATGAAATCTTTATTAATTATATCTGAATCAAACACTTCTAACATTTGAGATGAGATATGCATATATCAAATAAGACAGAACCCTAATAAAACATCAGATCACTGTAATAAGAGAAATTTAATGAGATAGATGCCAGATAAGAAGATACCCCAAGAATAGTCGAACATCGGCCCAGCTCAACGAGACAGAATCATGCAGTGATTAATTCAGTGAAACACTTCCTTTCGCATCGTATATAATTTTTTTACACAACTTCATTATTTATCTCACATGTATCTGGAAAAAAAATTCCAAAAAAAAGTATTTTCTAAATACCAAACAGACCTTAAAACAATCATATCTGGAAAAAAAATATGTGCAGGTGCAGCCCTTCATTCTTCTCTTAAATTTTTTTTTTTTATTTTCACAACAAATATAAAATTGTACAATTAAGCTCTCAAGAGGAGTTCATAACAGGTGCTGTTATTTTGACCACTGATTCTCTTCAAAGCCTCGAAGCACCTCCTGCTTCCGAGGAAGTCAACCCTTCGGTACTGCACGTAACCCTGGTGCTGTTATTAAGCTCTCAAGAGGAGTTCATAACAGGTGCTGTTATTTTGACCACTGATTCTCTTCAAAGCCTCGAAGCACCTCCTGCTTCCGAGGAAGTCAACCCTTCGGTACTGCACGTAACCCTGGCCAACTGATTCTTTAGTTGCATAGATGGATCGCAGCCGGTCAGCGTGTCTTGAGTCAGTGTGAATGGCTACTTGTATCTCCTCGGCTGACAGGTTCTCCTGAAAAATGATAGCACTAATGAGCATAGAAGTAACAATCACATTTCAAAGAACTTTGAAATGGAAATTAAGAGCAGATTCAGGGACGGCAACTTTAATTATAAGACAAGATTTGCTGAGAACTTTTCCGGTCTTTTACTCGAATCACAATCTACTCCAACAACTTCGACGCAATTTTCGATTCATTTTTATGACAAGAAAAAATTTGAGTCGATATCATATAGAGGAAAACGACAAGTGAGACCTTCCTTGCATGGGGCAAATTAGGAAATAATGTGTGATCTCAACCTTTTTATTCCAACTGGGCAAGAAACCCTTCACTTCTTACCATTTGGTTTGAACTCTCGGCTTTTCATTCTGTCAGACCAAGGGTTTTGGTGATTTTTAGAGACGAAGTTGACTTTAGGAGAAAGGTTCATAAGCCCTCTCGCCTAGACAGAGAAACAGTTATGCTTCAAAATCTAAAGTGTCATGAGAGGCAAAGAAGGAAGAATTAATGGTGCTGTTGAGGATGTAGCATCATTTGGAGAGGATTTTAGAAGAGCTACTCAGTGGAGAAAGCCCTTTAGAGATTACACCAGCTTAGATTTGGCAACCTGTACTCAATGGCTATTTTAGGTTGACAAGAAAACAAATGGTCGGCACTCAGTCAGCGGGATGCAAAGGATGCAGTCGAAGCCTGAGACAATATTGTACTGTCTTGGGCCCTGTTTAGTACGAGGACCAAAATATAAAAAATAATAATAAATAATTTTTTTAATCATTCTACACAAATTTTAATATAAAAAAATATTATTTTATTTCATACTCAACAATTTTCAATAAAAATATCAACTTTATTTCACATCTTAAACCAAAATACTAGAATCGAGTATTTTGGTCTAGAATATGAAATAAAGTTGATATTTTTATTGAAAATTATTGAGTATGAAATAAAATAATATTTTTTATATTAAATTGTGTAGAATGATTAAAAAAAAATTATTATTATTATTATTTTTTAAACTAGTACCATTTGGTCCTAATTTTGGTCATCGCTCCAAATAGGGCCTTGGTAAATGATGATCCCAAGAAGTTTGCAGATCATCATAAGAGAAGTGGTCGACACTAAAACAAAAACTTCGGATGAAAATCTTTAAAACGATAGTTATCTATTTTTTTCCTAGTTGAGATAAAAAAAAGTTCCACCTCTAGAAACCCTAGTCGCCATACCAATTGCCTCGTTATTCTTACTTCAACTATTTCTTTGTTCCCGGTTCTTCTCCTGCCTCAGTCACTGCTCATAAATGACAAACCAATTCATCTTCGGGAATGGTAATTACTAGGAAAGGTTCCTCCATCATCTATCCGGGATTTCACAGAGAGACCTTGGTGATGGAAATAGTTCAACGGAAGGCTCGAGATGTAGAGGTTGTAGATACTTGCAGAAAGTGAGCAGCTGAAATCGAACCAACTAGTTTCGCAGTCTTAAACCGAAAAAACAAGGATGCTATACCGAACTAAAATCGAGGTTCGAATCAGAACCGATTATGTTCAACATAAATTACTTAAAAAAATATAATTGAAAAAAACTTTAAAAAAAATCAGTACCCTAAAACACTCCAGACCAATTAAGGGTATCAGTAATCGGTATCGGATTCAGAATCGGTTGCTAACCAAGTTGGATAGGTATGTGCAAGTTGGGTCTAAAACTAATAGAACAGTCTAGTAAGCACCCTAACACACAACTTAAAGGATGCCCTAGGGGTTGAGTGAAAACCTCGTACAACTGAAAGGATGCCTCAAGCGACTGATTGAAAAACCTCATATGACTAATAATTTTCCCAAGTAGTTGAGCAAAAAATCTCAGATGACCAAAAATTTGGCAGATGGCTTGATTGGAGGAAATTAATCTGAATTTAAAATCTCCTTCCTAATCTATTTGGGTAGGAGTTTCAAATTTCAGATTAATATTTATCTAGTTTTCTTTTCTATAATTTCTAATTTAGTATGTTGTAACTCTTTTTTATTTTCACATTTATTTTTACAATTTGAATTTCGATTATAATAGGCCTATATAAAGGCATGGACTAGTACTGTTTCTTTCTAATTCTAAAATAATATTATTGTGTGTTCTGAAATAGTGTATTATATCCCGGTGAAAGGAAGGGTTAGAGCCTTGGGTGAAAATCTCTAAATACCTCAAAGAAATTCAAAGTATTTCCCCAACTCTATTATTTGGCATTGTTTTGAGTCGATCTGAAAAACTAGGGACTCCAGAATAAATTTCAACCCTAATTAGTATTTCCTACGCCCCCTCTCAGTTCTGCTCGCCATTCGCTTCCGCCAGGCCCCCAACACGCAGTCAGCGCCGCAGCTAGCCTGTTGTGCCTCATTGTCTTTGCCGTCGGCATGATTCCTGCTGGCGAACTCACCGTTTGGCGATGAGCTTGATTCTGCCACCTTCTGGATCTGCCGGCCACTTACTCCTGCGACCCTCGTCACCTTTGCGACGTGCATCCGACATCTTATTCCGCGTCTTCCGCCACTACGGATGCGTGACCCTTGACCCATTGCCTCACTTGTGCTTGTCTGGCTGATCAGTTGCTGTGACTTACTGTTGGAGCTTTGGATTTTCTACCATAGGTATTTCTGAAACCTAATAAATATTTCAAGTATTCTGTGAAATCTGGTGATGATTTCTATTATTGAATTGCTTGATTTGCTTATCTATGCGATCTTGATATTAGTGTGTGATTAACTTGCTGTTGGTAATATTTTATTGTGAGAATATCCCCCTTTACTATATACCTTAGCTCTAATCTATTGATATAATATTGTATTAAATTTATTGATAAATTACCCAAATATTATTTGAACTTGTTTCTTAAATATTTAAAATTAATTTGCCTGCAAAATTGAAGTCATTTTGATCATCACATAATTATCATTGGTATTTATTCTTGTGATATTTTATATTATCTGTTAATTTTATTTACTAATCTCTATTTAGGATCGCATCGCATATTGTCTCGCATCAAAAAACTAAAAAACAGTGAAATATCAAATGAATCCAAGCATTTCCAAAGTGAAAGGATGTAAGTAGAAACTTCAGAGTCTAAGGTATGTGCTTCCAAAGCTTAGACTAATATTTTAATTCGACCGCCCATGATGCTAGTAGTCAAGGAAATGAAAAAAAGCAGATTCTCTGTTGGATGGTTCCAAATTCCTGAGAAAGGACAATGAAAGTCAAGGTTTACTTCAAAATTCACAGCAAAATAACAAAGATGATCAGAAAAGCAAGAAAGTATAAGCATACACCTGATAGAAGGCGTAAATATGATCCAGAATTTCTAGGAAAGTGAAGCCGCCATCCTTAAAGAAGGTACTGGATGAAGGCCCAAATTCACCATACCGATCAATTGGAAAAAGTACAGTGAGGAAATGATATTTAAATATCACCTCCCCCTTCTCACTGTGCAAAAGAATAGCAAAAACAAATTATCGGAAGAAAAATGCAAAATTGTCTGATTTATTGGTTTTGCAATCCCAATAGCAGGCATGGAAGAATTATTGATACCACAAAAAGTTCAAAGGCTAACCATGCTCAACTTTGGTGCCTTGCAGTAATAATCAACAAACATTTATGTAGCCTAACATAGATGCGCATGGCACAGTTAGCTGTAGCATTTGGTGTACCTTTCTCTTAGCGGACGAGTAAATGGCTCCATCGATACTTCAGAATCCCTCCCATCACCTCTTGCATCGTAAAATACCGAGGTGGCATCCTCCATCTCTGAGGATTCAGTAAAAATGCAAGCTGAAGATGTTGGCTCTGACACAGACCAGCATACTGCTTCTAGCAGGCTGCTAGGAGTAATAGGGTGAAGTGGCATCTGACATGACTTGTATTATTTTAAAAAAAAAGAATGTCACTCTTACCAAGGGTCACTTACAATTTAAAATCATACAATCACTGTTCAAAATACTTTCAAGTAATAGGCAACAAATAGAAACATTATATGTCACAGAGTTGCATAATACATGTAGAAAAGTTATCATGAAAGTAAAGATAAAGGTAAAATGTTTAAAATAACCTAAAAAAGAAACATAAGAATGTCATGCTAATCCACAAACACAGGCCTCAAGGAAAAATATACAAAAAGTAAATAGTAGACAAACTCACTGAAGATACAATTCTTCAAATAAAGAAAATAATGAAGGATTGAGCAAAATTTGAAGCAATGGATGCAGCAGGAATTTCCCAGCAATAATTAAGATTTGCTCTACTTTTATGGTCTTTGTAGAGTCTGATTACGAAAAGAAAAAAAAAAAGATTGCTTGTTTACTTCAAAATCAATGTGTATGATAGGGTGAAGAGGAATTTTCTAGCCATGTTGGCTGGGATGGGATTCCTAGAACATCAGAGAAGATGGGTTGGCATGTGTGAAGGCCAGAAGATAAACCTTGAAAAATCCTCCATTATTTTTAGCAAAACAACTTTCAAAAACAGAGAACTAACATTAAAACAATGTTTGGAATGCAAGAAATTCAAGAATGGCAGTATTTAGTAATTCCTGGGGAGCTAGATCAAAGCCGGACCCCCAGGGAAAATTATCCTAATCAACATCACATTAACATCCATCCCTATCGTTGAGAACTGTATAGTGATTAGATAATAATCACAAGGCCTTGTATGTAAATATACCAAACCCTATATCTCTAATATATAAATAGGTAGTAACGGGCTACCTAAGTGAGGTGAGTTTTCCTTATTTCTCATGATATTAGAGTCGATGGTGCCCTACGTGCATTGTTTCACCAATTTCCGCTGGACCTCGATGCTGGCAATCCTGCAGGTCTAACACGCCTCGCATCACGTCGTCGACTCCTCCGCTAACCATAGGATCCTTTGCAACGCATGACCTCATCATGATCTTCCCTAACACTAGCTCCACATTATGATGTGGCTCTTCTCATCATTCGCCTGTTTCGCCAAGGATCACTCACGCCACATCAATTCCCTGATTTACCAGTCTGTCACCTATCAACCAATGCGTGGATACCACAATGTCGTTGTTGCGCCGTATTCTTCTCCTACGTGCAGTTGCATCTCAATCCTTTTTGACATTGCTCCTAATGTGTGACTCCTGCTTGAGGTCCTCCTCCCAGGCCTATGGCTAACGTTGTGCTGATCCAACTTTCCATCAAAGCTTATGCCCGCAGAAATCGTACCTAGCTAGATCCCACTCCAGCTACCACACATGGCCTACTGCCTCCCACGCTTATTGTTCTCCTGCAAAGTGTCATCTCCTGCAAACTCTCGTGCAACATTTCTCTATGGTTCTCTCTTGTTTCAGAGCTATTTCTCTCTGCATTGTGTTGTTCATGTCTAGAATTTTTTTAGCACTTCTATCCAGTACACCCAAACCCATTTGCAAGTGTTGGAATCTTCCTCGTCTGCATCGTTGACATCCCAGCAAGCTCTCATCATATGAGATGGTTGACCAAGAAATGTATGGTTGCTAACAGATGTGCAGGACCTGGATGCCATGAATATAATCACTATGATGAACAACCTACTGTTACAGTTCCACTGGAGTCTGGAGTGCTTTAAACTTCTTCAATTCGAAGCTACTCAAGTAGCCACAACTCTGGTTACCTTTCTTGTGCAAGATGGCTCTCCAACAACTTGCCCCATTCTGACATCTATCTCCTCACATTCAATACATAATTCAAATGCGCTGAACAAAAGAATAGTTATCTAGTTGGGATTACATATACCTTACTGCTTCACATGAGAGTTTCTTTACAGTTTTGAGATGATACAATCCTATGACATATCCTGTCAATCACATATCATCTTCTATCCTTCATGATCAGATTCCATTCTCTATTCTTTTTCCTAAAGATGTAGCCTACAGCCTCTCTTTTAGTTGCACATGCTTTGTCCATATTTTATCTCCTCGCAAAGATGGCTCTTGAAGACTCGTCTACCCCTCCATACTTCTCCAATCCTGGATTCTAATTTTCTCAGTCTTCCTATTGCTTTCAGGAAAGGTACACGATAGTGCACTACCTCTTACCCTTTATTTCATTATAATTCTTAAGCTACTTTATCTTCAGATATTTTGCCTTTGTATCCTCTCTTTTTTCAGTATCTATTCCTAAGATATTTACAGAGGATCTTTCACATCCTGGATAGAGACAAGCCATGGATGAGATGCCTACATTGCATTTAAGCGATATATGGGATTTGCTTTGACTTCTTACAGGAAAAGTCGACAGTTGGATGCTGATAAGTGTACACAGTAAAATGCTCCCCTAATGGCACTATTAGTTCATCTCAAAGCTAGGTGGTGGCCAAAGGCTACACACAAATATTTGGAGTTGACTATGTCGCCAAGGCTGCCTGCCTGCCTCAACCCGCTTAGTACTCTAGCTACAACATCTCGCTGTCATCTCCACCAGCTAGGCATTAAGAATGTTTTTCTACATGAAGACTTGGAGAAAGAAGTATATATGGAGCAACTTTCAGGGTTTGTTGTTCAAGGGAAGTCAGGCTTAGTCTATAAATTGAAAAAATCTATATATGGATTGAAGCAATCTCCCATGGTATAGTTTGGGCAGTTCTGTACTACTTTACTGTAGCATAGCATGATTAAAAGTGGGTCAAATCACTTTGTATTCTATGACCTCAAAGATTATGAAATAAATCCTATTGATCGTATATGTTGATGATGTTATAATCACGGAAAATGATACTAAGGTAACATACAGGTTGAAGGAATATCTACACTAAAAATTCAAATCAAAGATTTGGGGGAGCTACAATACCTCTAACACATTGAAATGGCAAGATCAGAGAGAGATATCGCCATTTCCTAAAGAAAGTATGTCCTGGACATGTTAGAAGAAGCTGGTATGTTAGGGTGCAAACCACTCTAACACTCCTATGGATGCAAATGTTAAGCATGTACCAAAACAAGGGGAGCCTATTTCAGATATCTTCATTACGATATTGTGTTATCTTAAAAGTACTCCAGGGAAAGATCTTTTATACCAGGATCGAGGTCATCTACAAGTGATAGGCTATACTGATGTCGATTAGGTTGGATCTCCTACTGACAGATGCTTTATCTCTGGTTATTATGTATTATTTGGTGGTAATTTAATCTCCTAAAAAAGTAAGAAGCAGAATGTTGTTGCTTGGTCCTGTGTTGAGGCAAAATATAGACCAATGACAATAGCTCTTTGTGAACCGGTATGGCTTAAACAATTAATGAAGAAGATGGGGATCTCTCAGTCATGCAATTATATTGTTATAATCAGGCAGCCATGCATATTGCATTCAATACGTATTTCACGAAAAGACAAACATATTCAAATTGACTATCACTTTATTAGAGAGAAGGTACAATCTAAGGAGATCGTCACTACATTTGTTAGCTTTAATGATCAGTTAGCTAACTTATTGACAAAGTAATTGAGGAGTCCTAGAGTGAATTATACGTGTAACAAATTGAGTATATATGATATATTCTCCAGCTTGAAAGAAACTATTGAGAACTAAATTGTGATTATAGAAGTCTTAAAGGCCTACATGCAACAATTACTACTTGTATATATATGCTATTGTTAATGAAAAAAAGTTGAGCGAGTTCCAATTCACACACAATATGAACAACAAGAAGGTAAATAATTAACTTACTTGCATTCGATGAGCACGACGATTTCTCACACCAATTTTTGCCAATTCTATATTCCTTTGTCTTTTTTCAAGGGTATGTTCACTTTTTTCATATACATGAGACTTCCTAGAATGTAAAACAATAGGACATAGACTTCCATCATTGGTATCCTACAAAAGAAATAAGGACAAAAGTCAAAATATAGAAGACCATTTAGGTGTGAATATGTTTAAGTCAACTATGACATCATCAAACTTTAAAGAGAAACTTGTCATATAAGCAGTACACAAATACAGTGCCAACTGATAAATGGCCATCAAACTTAAATGAAAATAAATTATAAAATAGTGTCAACTATTTGAACATCAAGTTACACTATTGATAACCATTAATAAGGAATTATAATGCTATATTCAGACAAAAAGAAAAGCATAAGTGTAATATAGTATTCATATCCCGAAGAGATTAAATAGAGATAGGAACAATACAACATAATAACACAAAATCCAAAGAGGCTAAATAAAGTGGGCATTTTCCATCATGCCACAAAAAAACCTTCATATGTACATACAAAACACCCCAATTTTTATTATTCATAAGCTGTCGAAAACTTTTTATAGTAAAATTGTCACCCTACATCAAAACTCCATCCTTAGCTACAAAATTTCACCGATCGAGCGGTGGGAAGCATCAAGAAGCGAGCGGCCTCCCACCCCTGATATATTCAACTGCTCGACATTGTCATCCTGCCGCTAGAAGCACCCGCAACCCCCGGTTAGTGGGCGAAATTTTATGTAGAGGGACAGAGCTTCAATGCATGATAGCAAATTTGTTGTATTAAAAAGTTTTGGATGGCTTGAGTAATTTAAAATATTGGGGTGTTCTATAGGTAAATATGATGATTTTTGTGGCATAGGTAAATCCCCCTAAAATGAGTATTATTCTTTACAAGAAAGAGAAAACTAACAAAAACATAGAGTAGAGCAAAATACCTGTCCATTTTGACCAGCTTGATTGTTCTCAAGCATCATGCTCACATGCCTCACTAGATCAGGGGATAAGTGCACCAACCGCTGCAAGCACTTCTCCGTGGCAGATCTAAGGATCCATATTGGCTGAAAAGTACAGCAACAAAAGAAACTGTATAGAAGATGACGTCTAAAATAACTTTAGGGAAACAATATGCTTTCAAGGGCTAGCTTGTAGTAGCTCTTACAGTAACTAGGCTATTAGCTGGACCAATATATCTCTGAATGGAAGAACTCTCACAGACGATATAGCTTGCAGGAGATCCTACATACCAACGATCAAGGAAAGTAGCACCTTCCCTAGTAACTGCATCAACAACCTATCCAAGAAACAAAAGAAAAACCAATAACAAAAAAACCATATGCAACTTTAGAGGCAGAGTATATCACTCAGAAAAAACCTTTTTTTTAAGGTCTTGTGATACATCTGCATCAATGTAAATATGATCATTGGAAAAAATTGATCGATAGCCACTGTCTTTGCAAAGAGGCTGCCGATGAAGTTGTAAGGTTGTGTTGATCCCACTGGAAGATCTATCCTCCCCATTATAAGTTCGAGGAATACAAGACCTCTCAAATCCAGGGAACCCAAAGAGTCTGTCGGACTCCCCTGTATGTATGCCATTCTCTCCAACAGATTTAACATTGTATAGAGATTCATTCAACCTCACTGTCAAAGTTGAAGCAAGAAAAAAAGAATTAAGTATACATATTTAAACAAAATTGTTATCCACCAAGAGGGCATCATAATGACCACTATCCAAGTACATTAAAAAAATTCATGATTGCAATGGAGGAGTTCTATCATCTATCACAAAAGAAAGCAGGCACTTTCACTGTTCCTAAACATCGACACAGAGGGAAAGAAACTAGATTCACTCGTATAAAATTGTATAAAATTAATGCTTACTATTCCTCCGGACACTGTCCACAAACCATCCCAGAGTAACAACAAACAGACTGTTCCTTCGCCCATGCTTTAAAGCATGCTCAAATTTTCTTCCAACACAACTGTATCCTTGTTAAGGTCTCCTTTTAGGCAAACTTGCCAAATAATCAAAGATAAATAAGACCAAAACAATCACTAAGCTAGAAAAGGATGGGTGGATATGAGCAACATAACAAGAGGTGGATTAAGATAACAAAAAACAGTATTAATAACTAATTCATTAATACGTAATTTGATAGGATATCTGAACCACAAGATGTGTGCATTTGGGATGCAGACTAGAGCTGTACTGGCCACCAAGTCTCTCTGTTGCAGCCATCACCTGCAGTCTTGCTTCTGTTGCATAATAAAGTGGGGAAGAAGATGGAAAGTATCAAGTATTGCTAACGATTCACCTAGGATTCTGCCTTCCAATTGTATCAACAAAGATAAAGAACACATAAAGTAGTGCATAAGCAGTAAATAATAAACCTTAATAAGAACAATTCGAAATCTTAGTTCAAAAGCAAAAAAGAAAAGGAGCAAAGCTGGAAAAACTGAAGACATGAAAAATTAAAAACAAATAGAAGATTTCAGGGGAAGAAAAAACAAAGAAGGGATAAAAATTTGAGGGGAAACTTCAGATAGAGGCCAACTAGAATTATTTTACCGGCCTTTACGCATCTCTGATTCAAATTAATGAAAAAGAAGTTCAAAAATCTGCACTAACAATTACCTTTAGAGAGTCCTGTTACGCATATGACAAGGCCACTGAAAGGACCGACTGCTGAAGGAGAAAAAAGTCCCGAAAGGGCTGACGAAGAAGGAGACATGAACTCTGATGACTTCATACTACTGATGCTGCTAACAGACTCCGAAGTGTGAAGGAACAGCCTCGAGCATCCCTTGCTGCCAATCACCTCAACCATGCCACCATCCATCAAAGAAAATGCCGCCGGAACAACAAGAACGACAAAGTCGAAATAAGAACCTCATTCACAACAAATTCCATGCTCAGCGCTAAGAGATCTCCCGATTCTTCACCGCTGAAATCGAGAACCACGCCATGCGGCTCAGCAAACAATTAATGCGATTTCTCAAGGAAAATCTGTAGAAAAAGCAGCAAAATCTTGCAAAATAATTCTTGAGAAACCCTAACCATGTAATGTACAGCACAAGGAAGAATTTTACAACTAATGATTCGCGCTTGAGCGACATTCAGAGCCGCCATGAGAGGCAGGGACTCAACATCTTCAGAGCAATTTCGAACAGTAAAAAATCGCTTTCGTGGGAGGGGAAGTTTGAATGGCTGTGCTCCTCATCTGCTTTTGCTTGTATATTATTGTTGGAATATTCGATCCTGCATGATATCTTTGTATCATAAAATAGAGCGTGAAAATATCTCATTTTTTTATCGAATTAAATATCCCAATTGAAAATATTTTATATTAATTTTACTTGTCATAAAAAATTCGCACATTATATTATTAAAATAATTTTATTTTCTCTTAAGTCCCAAAAATAATTAAACATTAGTCTATAAAACATATTCTTACCAACCAAAACTTGAGAGCTCAAACCCTTTAAAAAAAATAGAGCTTAAGAGCTCAAATAATCATTTGAATATAATTTTAAATATACCTTATGCTAACTCTATTAATTTCATTTAACCATGAACATATGTAAATAATTTTAAATATGCCTTAAATACTAGCTAGATATCTCAAATATACTATTTGTGTATCTGAAATATCATATTGGTATATTACATAGCTTAAGATATGTAATTTTTTTACCGAATTATATAATAATATGTTGGCCTAAGGACTTTCCAAGAGGGGAGTGAATTGTGATAAAAAAAAATGATTATTTTTAGTTTAGAAAAGAGAGGAATAAAAAATAGTATACTTAAGTTTGTCAAATTGATCAAGTACACTGAGTTCTGAGATCACCTAGACAAGGAAAAGCTGTGCAGAAAATTTTACCCGAACAGTCCAGTCTATTTTGAGAATTGACCAAGGTTCGCAGAACAGTGCAGAAAATTTTTACCCGAACAATCCAGTCGATTTTGAGAATTGACCAAGGTTCGCAGAGCAGTGTAGAAATGAATCCAAAAGAGACTAGAAATAATAAATTTAGAATTTACTAATCATATATCTGTTTTGAATAAAAATATTTCAGGTTTTCTATAACTTTAAAATACTTAAATTAATATATGTTATATCACTTTGGTTCAAAAGAATTTGGGAGCAAAAGTGAAAAGAACACAACAAATTCATAGTGGTTCGGCTTACCGCCTAGTCCACTCTCCACGCTCCTCAAATGGGAATTTCCACTAAATCTTCCCGGCTTTTTACGGGAACCAAAGCCGAATAAATTCGATACAATCCTAGGCTTTTTACAGGAACCAAAACCAAGAAAACCTACACACCACGGTTTTTTGCAGGTACCAAAGCCAAGCAATCCTACAAAACTAACTCAAGAGAAAATAGAGAAGGGTACAAGTTTTTGCTAGCCTTGCTAGCTCAATTACAACTTAAGCACAATAAAAAATAAATTACAGTGAAGAGCTCTATGCATACAGCAACTTGCCAAGGGTAAAAACTCGTAGAAGTCCAAGATTAAATTCTGTAATCTTGGGGTAAAAGAAAAGAAAAAGGTATTTCAAAATATTCAGGAAAAAATAAGCTTTAAGAAATAAAACTATTAGCTACACAGTCTTTCTTTTATATTTCAACAAAAACAAAACAGTGAAGGTTTAGATTATGAAAAACTTGAAGCAACGACAAAACCCGAAAGCTAGGAAGGAATATGAACAGTGAGGATTACTGGTCTTGGCTTTAGAATAGTAAAAAGCACAGCACTCTTTCTTCCTTTTGTTTCTCCTAGAGGAGGTTTGTTTGCAAGTTGAAGCTTGAAGGAGAGCTTGAAAGATTTTTTGAGCAGAAAGAAGTATTTAGAACAGCAGAAAATGTATGCTTTTATTTTCCTACAGCAGGTGGTAAGCATGAAACTTAAAATATTTGCCCTTTATTTGAATTGGCCAATTATAGACAATTATTTTGACATGTAATATAAGTGGATCAATGAGAAAACAGCAAGAAGAAGGCATTTTGGACATTTCTGGGTGATGATGTGTCCATTGAAACGTTGGAGACAGATTGGGTTCAGCTGAGTTTGTATTTTAAGGATAAAAGTCAAGTCCAACCATGCTTGAAACAAGGGAAATGTTTTAAAAATGAAACTTGGGAAAAAGACTAATGTGATAAAGCATAAAATAGTAGTTTTGTTCATTTCCCATAATGAAACATGTTGGAGTATTTTCAGCAAAAAAAATAATAATTTAAAAATAACTAAAAGAAGGCTAAAACACCCAAACTTTCACCCAAGGGCTAAAACAAAAAGAGAGTGCCACCTAGGATAGATTTTGACATATTGGATAGCTTAGGTGGATAACATATTCAACATAAAACTCAAAGACTGCTGAAAAGAACAAGTGGAATGGAAAATGCAAATATTTTTTTATTTTAGAATAAATAAGGAATAAAAAAATAATTTTTTTGAGAGATATTTCAAATTAAAATATATTTTTAAAGTGGGCTGCTAGGAACAAAGTAGTGGAAGTAAGATATTCTCAGTTTTTTGAGATTGGATGGGCCAAACGGTCAGCTGGGCAGCTATGTTTGGGCCAGTCTAGAGAAATCCGGTTGATTTTGCAAATCGATCGATTTTTCCTGCAGCTATAGAGATAAATTTCACAGCAAAGATAATCAAGAAATGGATAAGCCTTAGGCTGACTAAGATTGAGTATAAGTTAAATCCTTGGCAAAAATATGTATGCTTACAATTATGTCCTAAAAAAAAAATAAAAAGAACCATGTAATATACTTCTTTTCTTGAACTTGAATTTGGACATTCACCTCAATTATGATATAAATAACCTGATAACACACTTAATAAGATGATTAGTCCATAATGCTAAATTAATTGTAATCATCAAAATTGAGAGGTTCAATATAATATATTTTAGTTAAAGTGGCATTTAATTTAGAAGCATCTCCGTCAATATTATCTAGAAGCATCTCGCATTGTCTGTGGGCAGTTCGGCATGACCTCTTCAACATGGATTCTTCGTCAGCGGGTGTTCGCCAAGGGATCTTCTTTGTTCGCCCCCGGGTAACTGTGACACTGATGCCACGTAAGCCTCAATGTGTATGCTCCAGATGTGATGACGTGAATCTAGATGTAACAATATGCCCTCTAATTTTTTACAGTATTATCTACATAGTTAATCATCAATTAAATAATTATTTTTTTAGATAATTAACGTGATATAATATCAAAATAATATTGAACAAATACTCTTTTAATATTATCTTGATGTTATATATCATGTTATCAAGATTTCCAAATTATCTAATTAGCGTTATTCTTTTTGAGATAATTTTTTTATAATATTATTTATAATATTATTAAATTAAATAATTATTTTTTAAAAATTATATAATATAATATTAAGATAATATTAAGGGGGCGTTTGGTTCAATGTTATCTTGATATTATGTTATGTTATTTAGAGAAAGTAAATATTTGGTTTAATGATATCTACAAAAAATCTTCTATTAGATTATAAAATTATTAATTAAAAAATGACATCTAGATTACATAACATAACACCAAGATAATATCGAACCAAATGCCCCCTAAATCAAATATCTTTTAATAAATAAGAATATTCTAATATGATAAGAAAAAAAAAATCAAATATCCTTTAAATTAATAATATTTTGAAAAATTTTATTTTCTACATGCCATAATGTAGGGTTGGGAAAGGGGGGCCGGCAAAGAAGAAACAAATGCAAGCACCCGTTAACCATATAATTAAATGATAGGGTAAATTGCATTCGGACACCTGGGGTCTGAAAATTATTACAAATTGATTTGAGTTTTTTAAGTTATAAAAGTACTTTAGTTTGGGTGTAGGCTAATTAAGATATAATTGTTAATTATTTAATATTATGCTATAAAAATACTCTTTTTTGTTAATTTTTTTTATTTTTTAAAATATAATTTTGAATACTAATATTTATATTTTTAAAATTTTAAATTTTTTGTGAAAAAATAGGGAGAAGTTAAATTTTAATTTTTATTAAATATCTAAAAAAAAGGTGAGAACATAAGGGTGTAGTTGTTCAAATAAGTTAAATAATTAAATTTAATATTTTTCATAAAAAAACCCTCTAACATTAGTGAAAATCTGAAAGAGAGGTCAAAATTACTGTGCTTAATTTTAGACTTTAAATATCTAAATTGAGGTTTTAAAAAAATAAAGTCTAATTTATAATATACTTCTCATGAGCCATAACGCAATTTACACTTAGGCCCTATTTGACGCGAGGACAAAAACAGTACTAGTTTAAAAAATAATAATAATAATAATAATAATAATAATAATAATAATAATAATAATTTTTAATCATTCTATACAAATTTTAATATAAAAAATATTATTTTATTTTATATATTCAATAATTTTCAATAAAAATACCAATTTTATTTCATATCCTAAACCAAAAATTTAAATAGAGTATTTTGCTCTAAAATGTAAAGAAAAATTGATATTTTTATTAAAATATGTGAAATAAAATATTATTTTTATACTAAAATTTATATAGAATAATTAAAAAAATATTTATTATTATTATTATTATTATTTAAATTGGTATCATTTTAGTTCTCATGGTAAACAAGCTCGTAGAGCTCGTTTGATTCGAGATTTTTTTTCAATTCAACAAAAATTTTAATTATAAAAATCAATTTTATGTTACATCCAATATAAATATAAACATTAGAAATTACTTTATTTCATATTATATATATTTTTTTAAATAAAATTAATTTTTTTTATTAATTTTATAAAATCAAATGTATATTTTTTTGAATGAAGCGATAAAATGCATGCACGTCGCTTTCTGCCCATGCATGCGCACGTAAACAACGACGTTGAATACTATTTATTAATTAATTAAATTTTATAAGCATTATGTGACTAATCCACGTCATTAAAGCAGCATTAGCTTCTCAAAATAAAAAATAAAAATTTAAAATTTAATTATCATGTACAGATGTACTGTCAAAATTATATTTAAATGCAATTTTCACGTATAATATACGCAAGCTAAACTTTTTTTTTTGAAAATTAATTAAAATCTTATTTGAATATAATTTTTAAAAATAGCATGTGTGGATGGCTTTTCATTAACGAGCATTAATGTGCAGATATCCTTTTGCACTTAAATGCATACAAGAAGTCTATTAAGACGGATCTCAATGTAATTATTGATAAAAAAATACTAAAAGTTTTATTATTTTAAATAATACAGATCAATATAATTATTTATGTATTATTATGAAATAAAATATTAAATTAATTTGAAAATAAAATTATTTTTATGTATTTTGTATCATACTACAATAATGATGTATTAAAAATTTGAATAATTTTGAGTTATTTTGGCAACCCAAAAAAATAGGAGCATCTAGAAGTATAGATTTTCTAAATTTTCTTGATATTTACTATTTCTAGGTCGATTTATTTTATTAGATATATTTCTAATATCGTTTTTAATATCAGTTATTTTTTGAATTTGATTATATAAAGATTCATAGACTTCATTTATTATTTCAATAATTAATTTAAAATTAGTTGCTAAATTTGTTCAACTTATTTCATTAAGATATTTATTTTTAATATCTAAAATTATTTCTTTTTTAGAATTTTTTAAAATAAGTTTTTCTGTTTTTTTCTAATTTATAATCTAGCATAAGATTTAAAGTCATTTTGAAATAGTTTTAGATCCGGGTTAAACATTTAAGTCTAAGGGTTATAAGCATCCGTATAAATTAATATGTTAATAATAAATTTGTTTGGTACTTAAGACCGATGTTCTTACCCAATCTTTACAGAATTGTCTTAAAAACACCCCTAAACGACAACTTCTGACCTAAAAGGAGATTACAGACAATTGGGAGGACAACTGGATGAAGACGGAGGTGAGTGATCGGAGGAAGCGAGAGGGGAAGATTAGGAGGAGGATTGATGCTTTCGAATGGATGGAATGGATGCCTGACCACAGCCTGGAGGTCATCCTTATATACACGATAAAGCTAGTTAATAATATAATATACAGTATTCCATTATTGCTATATAGTAATAGTATTCTATTATTGCGACAGTAGCACAGTAGTACAGTGCTCCATTATTGCTTCGTTATTGCTGCTACAGCACTGCTACAGTATTTGTACAGTGCTGCAGTGCTCTATTATTGTTGCTACACAGTACTGCTTCAGTAATAGCCATATTATTGCCTTGGATCCACCATTTTTCTTTGTTTGCCATCTTTGATTATTGCAGAACATTCGCCCAAGCTTGAGGTCTTTAATAAGATTGTAGAGAGATATTAACGGGTATTGAGGAGAACCCGATTTGAATTTCCTGGAATAATTCTGCTGTTTTTGATCCCCAGAAGTCAAAATCATTTTCGCCTTGGATTTCTTCAATTATATTCTTGATCATATACCATAATTCGTCCGTTACAAATGTACTGATACTGATAATAATTCGGATAGATTCACCTTTTGTTCATAATCCCAAGAGTAGCCAAAAAATTCTTTTGTGACTGGTCTTCCTCGAGTTTGTTGTCGAAATAATTTCCAAATCTGATAAGCTGAATATACTAAATGTTCATGTGGTTCGACGAATGTTGATATAATTTTAAACTCCAATATTCTTTCATAGAACTCAGTAGTAGATATTAGTGTCTTTATTATCTACGGAAAATTCTTCTTCGTGCTGGACCTTCTGTGTCATATTAATTAAAGAGATTTTTATATTATAAATATAAGAAATAATTTTTCTAATATTATATAAGAGAGAGGTATTATGCTGTAGGCCTCCAATTATTTTTCAGAGACTATTTATAATATTATATGTCTTGAGAGACATTGGAATAGTTGACTTATAATTACTAGTAGTTCCTATCAGTGCTAATATTATTTGCTAATTATATTTATCTAGGCAGTCAATAGTTATTTTATCTTCCTGAAATATGATATCTAGCTTATAGATTCTTGGCGAAGATGTACTATATATTTTCTGAGATGCAATATGAGAAGCCAAGTTTTTATCTTTCCATGGATTCGCCATAGTCCTGCAAATTAGGATTATAGATTTTCTCTGGAAAAAAAATCAGTAAGAATATTAGTAAAACCAGGATTAAATGAGATATCATAGCTATATTCATCTAATTGTAATAGCCATCGTATTCGTCGACTATTATTATCGTATTTTTTATTTTTAATATAATGATATAATCCTTTATTATCTGTGATTATATGAAATTTAATGGATAATAGTCAAAATTTAAAATATTTGATAAATTTCAGAATTGCTATAAATTTTTTTTCATAAGTGGAATAATTTATTTCTGGTTTTGTTAATTTTCCTGAAGTATATCGTATGACATCTTTTATTGAGGTGACTAATACGCCAGCCCAATAAAGATTACAGGCATCTGTATAAAGTATTAATTTATCTTCTGATTTCGCAATAATTATTTTAAGTATTTTGTTAATTAGTGTTTTTAAATATTTGATTTCTCTTTTTTCGGATTTATTTAATTATATTTTAATTTTATCAGTTTTTCATCGAGAGATTGTTTTTGTTTTCTCTTTTATGTTGTCTATTAATTTCAGTAAGTTTTTCTTGTAATTTTTTAGAATGTTCATTTAATCTGAGTAAGTATTTTTTTCTATAGTTTAATATACCAAGAAAATTTTGTAATTATTTTAGGGTTTCAAAAGTATCTGAAAATTTTTTAATTTTGGTTATAATATGTTCTTGTAGTGATATTTCTCCTTGATTTATAATTTTGCTCAAGTATTTAATTTTTTATTTACATAATTTTATTTTATTTTTTCCAAGAATAATACCATATTTTATGAATAATTATTTAGCTATTTCTAAACGTTGAATGTGATCTTCATATGTGAAAGAAAAAATAATTATATCATCTATATAAACTAGAATAAATTTATTATATGGAGAAAATATTGAATTCATTCATTTTTGAAAGATTTGTGGTGTATTTTTTAATCCAAATAGCATTACTTGTCATTGTAAATGTTCGAATGATGTTGATAAAGCTGTTAATTTTTTAGATTTTTTATCTTTAATTTTTTTTTGTCAAAATCCTGATTTAGGGTCGAATTTACTAAATCATTTTGCTTCACTGACATTTTTTATGATATTTTCTGTACTTTGAATAAAAAATTCATCAAATTTGAGATTGTCATTCAATTTTTTATAATTTATGATCATTATAGTTTTTCCTCATTTTTTTTCAGCGTGATTTCTTACCATAAAAGCGGGTGAAGAATGAAGGCTATGAGAGTTTTCTATTAAGCCAAGTTGTTTTAATTCTGCAAGTTGTTTCTTAAAATCTTCAGTATCATGTAGAGAATATACCAATGGTTTTACTCTTATGATTTTGTAATCATCTAGGGTTTCTAGTTCGCAGAATCTTGGACTTCTATTAAAATATAATAATGAGTTTTCAGAGAATAATTTTTTTAAAGAATTTAAATATTTATTTTAATAATTTTCAATTAAGAATAAAACTTCTGGTTTATAATTTATCTTAATGAGTTTTAAATGATTAAAGATTCTAGGTATTTTAATTGGTTTTTGTTCTATAGTAAATGTATGATAAATTTTGTGAATAATTATAGGTAAATATTAATTTAACACGTCCATTCCTATAATCATATCACACGAAAAATCTTTACAGATATATATAATGGGAAAAAATAATACAATATAATTATCTTCAGATTGAACTTTTAATGTTATATTTTTAATATATTTTAATGTATTCATAGTACTATTTATTCCTGTAAAGGAAACCTTCTTTTCTAATTATTCAGAGAATTCATCAACCTAAAGTTGTTTATTAATTATACTTCTAGTTGCTCCATTATTTACTAAGACATAAATATGAAAAGATTTATATCCTGGAAATTCTATTTTGATATAAATTTTATTTAAATGCTGGTTTACTTCATGAAGATTCATATTCAAGTTTTGTAATTGAAAATATTATTAAATCGAATAATTTATATTTTTTTCTTATTCAAATCAATGTATCTTGTTCATTATTTCTTATTACGGCTTTAATTTTACCTTCATAATTTGATCTTATGATTCCTTCTATTATGATCATATCGTTATTGAATACCTATCCATTTTTTTTCTTTTATGAGACCGTAATACCCTATACATATTTTAGCACTAATTCTTGTTTTTATTTTAGTGAAAGTATTTGATTGTATTATAATATCTTCAACAACAACAACAACCAAGCCTTAATCCCACTAGGTGGGGTCGGCTACATGAATCCTTTGTTTCCTTTGCGCTCTATCAGTTACCAAATTCTTATCTAAGTTTAGTAACTAAGATCACTCCTTATAGTTTCTTGCTATGTCTTTTTTGGTCTCCCTCTTTCTCTTTGTACATGGGCAAAATTCAGTAACTCAATTTTTCTAACTGGAGCTTCAATTGGCCTACGATTTAGATGTCCAAACCATCGAAGCCGACTTTCTCTAGGTTTATCCTCAATTGGTGCAACACCAACTTTCTTTCGGATATACTCATTTCTCATTCTATCTTTTCGTGTATATCCACATATCCACCTTAACATCCTCATTTCTGCAACATTTATTTTATTTGTATGTTTTTTTTTTGCAGGACAGCATTCAGCACCATATATCATCGCTGGTCTTACTACAGTTTTATAAAATTTTTCCTTAATTTTGGATAGGATTTTTCTATCGCATAACACACCAGAAGCATTTCTCCATTTTACCCAGCCTGCTTGAATCCTGCTAATAACGTCATTATCTATTTCACCATCATTTTATATAATTGATCTAAGGTATCTAAAGCGCTCACTCTTCTTGACAATTTGATCACCAATTGTCACATCTCCAATATAAGTATTTCTTTCTTGACTAAATGTGCACTCCATATATTCAGTTTTTGATCTACTGAGATGCAAACCTTTAGATTCTAGAGCATTCCTCCAAAGCTCTAGTTTCGCTTTAGCTCCCTCTTTAGTTTTCTCAATAAGGACAATATCATCTGCGAAAAGCATACACCAAGGCACTTCATCTTGGATATGTCCAGTCATGACTTCCATAATCAAAGCAAAAAGATACGGACTTAAAGCCGAGCCTTAGTGT
>JAEMOT010001813.1:450709-488869 GCA_019297695.1 Apostasia ramifera | reverse complement strand
GAGGCCGCGCGAGGCCGCCGGAGGTCGCGCAGGGCGGCGCGGCTGCTGGATCTGGTGGAGAGAAGGAGGGTAAGGGTATAATGGTAATTTTTATATTTTTTAATAATAAAAAAATTTAAAAAAAGACCCAGATGATATTTTTGAAAACTTAGGAACACTGATGATATAATTTAAAAAACGTAGACCTGTGTGATAATAATCCTTAAACTCAGGAACCTGGGTGAAATTTGCCCTATTAAGAAACATTCAATATAGAGGATTGGTAAATATACTTCACTTTTTGAAACCTAAATATAATGGAGTCCTACTTACAAGGACTTGATTGTTATTTACTATTTTTTTATTTTCACAAAAAATTATTGCTAAACTCAATTGTAAAAATGATGCTCAAAGTTAGTGTTTTAAAAAGACCGTTTGGTTTGATGTTGAGCTAGCACATTATCTACTAATGTTCGATATCAAAAATTAAACTGTAAATTAAAATTAATTAAATTACAATAAACTAATTTATTTTTAAATATTTATCGACTGGTTGATGGCTATAGAATATGATTTAATTTATTATTTTTTAAAAATTTTAAAATATTAATAATTTATCAATTTGTTCAGTTTAATAATTAATTTAAAATTGAAAAATTAAATAGTAGATTACTTAAATCAAGCAAGTTTGAGAACATGACACCCAAAATCCTTTTTTTTTTTTTTTTTCTGGATTGATTTCTCTGTCTCTCTCCGTCTATCTTCTTCCTCCGCGGCGCAAATCTCTACGGCTTATCATTGAATTAGAAATAATTAAAAAGAAGACTTCCAGATTGTAGTCCAGGCGGCAGCGGCAGCTCAGATCCAGCTCTCTTCTTGGAGACTGTCAGGGAGGGACTGAGGAGGAAGATATCCTCGGAGACCTCATGGCGAAGCTGTCTGCTCTCCTTCTCTTTCTCTTGTTTCTCTTGATCGTTGCACTCCGAGCGGCCGCATCTGTCCACGAGTACAAGGAAGAGAAGTTCGGAAGGAAGGGCAATGCGTTCGTCCTCCATGGGGGCAGCGAGGGGCTGCTCGCATCCCTTCCCGACCGCAATTCCTCCGCCACCGCGGCCAATGGAGACTCTTTCATCCGGTATTCCTCCCTCTCTGTTTCTTCAGATGACTGCTACTCGCTCAGATCTAGCGCTTTCAATTATGCATTCGCTTAATTATTTTTGTCTTTAGGGTTCAGGGTTTGGGAATTTAGGGTAATGTAACTTGGAAGTTATGGTGATTCTCGATGCTGAGATCTAGGGCAGGAAACTGATTGGATCTGAGCAGGGAGCTCGTACCCGGATGACGGTGTTTCTTTGTTTTACTTTAAATGATGTAGCACTTAGATTTGCTGCTTGCGAAACCTGTGAGAGTTATTTGGTGGGCTTTCATTTACTTGCTTGAACACTGAAGAGTGAAGGCAGCAGAATGGCGGAAAAGACTGAAATTCAGTGGAAATCATTTTCGTTGTTTTTGGGTATGTATGATACTGTGCGTGTTAATTTTTATAATGGAGTTGTTAAAGAGGAAATCTAAAATGTTTAGCTACACAGGGTGGTGGTGGTTGTAGCCAAGTGGATTAGAGCAGTCTATTCACAGTAAGCTAGAGGGATGTATCTGTCTCGTTCGTTCTTGTAGATATTGTCTGCTTTGTGTTGTCGGAGTGGGTCTCATAGTTTTAAAACACGTTTACAAGGCTTAAAACATGTTAATTAACATGTATGTTCAGCATCTCTACTATGCTCAGTAGTCGTGGAACTCAGCGTCCTCGCTGAGATTTTCCTCACAATTGCCCAACAGATCATATTGAGTGACTCAAGTATCATTATGTCATGATCGCGTCTTAGATACCGAGGTATTGTTCACTTTAGTAAATCGCATCTAAAACCTTTCGATTTTGTCCCCTATAAGGCATCTTGATATCATAAAATCATAACATTATATATATATATAGAACTCTTCTTCACTTTTTGATTCAAGATATTCATCCTTGTACCTTATATCTAGAAACCTGATAGAAGACAGCTCCTTTTCCGAATGACTCCATTCTCGAAGAACATGACTCCTATGTTCACTCTCTACTCTCTTTAGTCCCAAGCATCACAGGAAAAGTCTATATAGTCACAAGAGAAGTCTATATCTGGATATGGTTCTAACTGTTTTTTAATACTATCAAGAATGGATGGAAGTTGGAGAAGAAAATTATGATAGGTAAAAGAAGTGATGGAGTATATTTATGGGATCTGAAACTCATTTGAGTTTCATTTAGCCACTGTGGGTCATTTAAGCAGGCTGGTTCTGCATTTTTCTAGGAAATTGGGGTAATAAGTGCCAATTAATTATGGAGGGAATAGTGTTATTATGTTATTGCTATCATGATGAGCATTATTCTTAGGAGGTGGATGTCAGCAGTGCAAATGTTGATATAGGTTTGCACAAGAAAAATAAAACAAAAAGGATGGTGTGAGTTGTTGCAATTTTGTCACTTGCAAATGGTAAGTAGTTGATTGGAATCCATTACGTTGCATCAGGTTTTTGCAACTATGCCAAAGTACATTATTCCTATAGTTGATAATTAGTCCGCAGATGACAGTTCTCACATAGAACACCCCTTTTTGGTGGGACTATGCTATACAAATTGATATTATGTTTATTAACTTTATATCTAGAGATCCTAAACGCCTTTACCTGCTAGAAAACTTCATTTGTATACACATCTGGGCATGGTAACAAGGTGGCTGTCATCATGTAGTAGAGTATGTTATAATTTATATCTGTACCAAATTGGCCTATGTGGGTTAGGTCTGGATTATAGTATTATAATCTTTGTGGACTGTTAGATGTTTAGTTCGAGATTAAGAGGTCTAGGCAAAAAAATGTGGGGTTATGATATTCAAAGGAAGAATTCTTGAGTACTTTTGATTTCGTTTATCATAGTTATGAAAATCATGTCTACTTTTACAATTAGGTTTGAGAAGATTATATTTAGAAGGCCAGAGGGAGCTGCTGCATCGAGTAAGGACAAAGATTCATTTAAGGTGCAAGCAATCATTTTTGAGGTGGAAGATCGAAATGCTATTGGTGGATCTGCCTATGGTGGTCAGAAAGCCCTTTGCTGCACACCAGATCTTGCAAAATTAGGAGTTTGCTCCGAAGGAATGTTAATATACCGTCCATTGACAAAGAACCCTGATTGGCCACAAATATTCTCTGCTTCATTCATAGGAAAGGATCTTGTTGCAACTTTACCATCTCAGTCTATTTCAATCTCAAAATCTGGTATGTACAATCTATATTTCATTTACTGTGATCCCGCACTCGATGGTGTAGTCATTGAAGGAAAAACTGTTTGGAAAAACCCTAGCGGATATCTTCCTGGAAGGATGGCCCCTCTCATGAAGTTCTATGGATTAATGTCCCTTGCCTTTGTTATACTTGGAATCTTCTGGTTCTCTCAGTATGCAAGGTTTTGGAGGGAAGTTCTTCCACTGCAGAACTGCATTACAGTTGTCATTGCTTTGGGAATGTTTGAAATGGCATTATGGTACTTTGAATATGCCGAGTTCAATAAAACCGGAGTTCGTCCTATTGGCATTACATTTTGGGCTGTAACATTTGGTAATATTAAGAGAACTGTAGCACGGCTGGTCATCCTCCTTGTTTCTATGGGGTATGGCGTTGTGAGGCCAACATTGGGTGGTCTCACGTCAAAGGTATTGATGCTTGCGGCGACATTTTTTCTAGCATCTGAGGTTCTTGAATTGGTAGAGAATGTCGGTGCAGTAAGTGATCTCTCTGGAAATGCTAGATTGTTTTTGGTTATTCCAGTTGCCATGTTGGATGCTTTCTTCATTCTTTGGATATTTACCTCTCTCTCCAAGACACTGGACAAGCTCCAGGTATTCATATTTTTCTGCACCAATTTTAATTCTTATTCATTGATGAAATATTTCATCTCATTTTTTTGAATTGTTGCTTTGATGATTATCCTTGATGCAGGCTAGAAGGCTGATGGCTAAGCTAGACATTTACCGAAAATTCACAAATGCATTAGCTGTCGCTGTTGTCCTATCTGTTGGTTGGATTGTCTATGAGGTAAGCACTGTAAGATTACTTAGATTTCTCATAGTATGCATGATTGTTGGATTATTTCTGACTCGCTTATAGTAATTGACACATGTGGATCCCTTTTCTTCAGTTTGTGAAGCTGCAGTTTACATGCAGTCACTGCTTTATGTTTTTTGTGACATGTGGCTGCTTGCCCTTACCACGCTTTTTCTACTTTTAATTTTAGACGTACCCAACTTTTTTTATGCAGATTTATTTCAAGTCAACTGATGTCTTCAATGAGCGGTGGCAAAATGCATGGATAATTCCTGCCTTTTGGCAAGTTTTGTCCTTTTCTCTTCTTTGCGTTATATGTGCTCTATGGACGCCATCCCAAAATTCAACGAGGTAACCCTTGATTCATGGTGCTAAAGTTTACACCAAGCTTCTTGTAATTTGCATATTCCTCTTGAAGGCATTGTTTTTCAGCTCTAAAGTTTCAATGCCGTGAACATTGAATCACCTATACTTTATGAATATGCATCAAATTTCCTACTCGTTCTCAAGTCCATGGAACAGTTCTTTCAATTAACACAGCACTAATTTACTATTTTTGGAACTGCTCAGTTCTTTCAGTATGTACTGCGTTATAAGGATATTGGCATCTGTCAGGTTCTTATGAGTACAAAATCTAGGCATTATTGTAGAAATACAATGTATTTGTGAAAGAAATACCTAATCTTTATAGGTTGAAGATAGGCATCATTTTCTAACCTTTATCTTTGCTGTCTATTCAGTTCATTTAAAGCTTCCATGTAATCACTATCAAAAAAAAAAAAACATCCATGTAATCTTACGTAAGGGACATAAATCTTATATTCCTTCGAGTTTTGCCTACCCTTCCTCAAAGCTCTCTTCCCTCTATGACCTGTAACAATATATGGATGCAACCTAATTTCAGAGATAAATGGTACGTATAGCAAATGATCACCAAACTTAAGAAGAATAACTTCAAAGGACGAGCACATAATAACTATAAATGTGGCGAAGAGATTCGGAGTAGGAGTAGTCGACCAAGTCTCCGGGTATAGTGGCAAGATGGATTGGTGCACAACTTGCTCGTAGAAGGGTAGTTAGTGAAAGAGTTGTGGGATCACATTGGGTTGTGCATTGAGTGTCCCGTGTAGGCGGAGGTTGGTGGTAGAAACAAAGTATTGAGGGGATGGACATGCTTGCTATATGGTGATGACGGCCGCATGTGGCGCTGGAGGTGGATGTGACATGTGCACCCATGCAAGAGGGCACCAGACAACGAAGTAGTCTTATTTATTATGCGTGACTGTTCTGCGGCACGCGCATGAGATCCACTGATTAGGATGGACGTATGTATGGGTTTGATCGAACAAGGACAGTCTTGCTCATAGCCTTATCGAGCGGGATGATCTATAGGTGTATTGATTGGACGAGAGACGATCAACTATGTGTGGCTTGGGGTTCACAAGTACAAGGCCTACAGAATTGTTCTCTAAGCATAGACTCGATTACTTCCAAGTTCCAAGAGAGAATGTGGAGACTGAGTGAAATATTCTTAAAGCTTTGGAAAAGGTTGGGCAATATCTTATCGAAATTAAGGTATTTAGGGATTCCACCTAAGTTCTCTACCCTTCCTTTCACTAGGTTATAACGCTCTAATTAAAATTCAAACTTTATTTCATCTAAGATCAAAGTCCTCTACCCCGTATATAGATTTACAACAACAACAACAACAACCAAGCCTTAATCCCACTAGGTGGGGTCGGCTACATGAATCCTTTGTTTCCATTGCGCTCTATCAATTACCAAATTCTTATCTAAGTCAAGTAACTAAGATCACTCCTTATAGTTTCTTGCCATGTCTTCTTTGGTCTCCCTCTTTCTCTTTGTGCATGAGCAAAATCTAATAACTCAATTTTTCTAACTGGAGCTTTAATCGGCCTACGATTTAGATGTCCAAACCATCTAAGCTGATTTTCTCTAAGTTTATCCTCAATTGGTGCAACACCAATTTTCTTTCGGATATATTCATTTCTCATTCTATCCTTTCGTGTATATCCACACATCCACCTTGACATACTCATTTCTGAAATATTTATTTTATTTGTATATTTTCTCTTTGCAGGCCAGCATTCAGCATCATATATCATCGCTGGTCTTACTACAGTTTTATAAAATTTACCCTTGATTCTGGATGGAATTTTTCTATCGCACAACACACCAGAAGCATTTCTCCATTTTATGGTTTTTTGTAGGAATTAAAAACTAACCAAAGAAAATTATAAAATATCAAATATGAAATGTTTGAAAAGGAAACTAAATATGATAAACAAATTAGCACGATATTTGAAAATTTTCGCTCAAAATAGAACACCCCAAATAGGTGGGAATTTCAATTCAGACTATTCCATCACCAATCTCATCATTTCACATCTAGCTAAACTCATTTATCCATCCAGGTCAACGTCGCATGGTGAGACCTTAGATGTCGAATATAGACTATGCTTGGAATGAATCAACAATTCAATGATGTTGCGTTCCCACCATTGTCAGTACATTGATTTAGAGCTTTCCCTTGGCCGCTGAAATTTGGCTTAACAAGTCTAATTGTTTGCCTTCTTTGGCTCTTGAGAGAGAAGTGCAATAAGTGCCTTTTTTGTGCAACAGGGGCATGCATACATACAATAAACTTTTATTTTGCATATATTAACCATCAAAATTACCAAAACTGTATACACCCAAATGTACAAACTGTTTGTTTCAACACAATTTCATGCCCAACATGCAAGTGTTCTTATAGTTGAATTGCTTCTAACAAGTGTTAGGATGGAAGAGATTTGACTTTGTATATATCGATTTGAAAAATTTACATACTCCACTCATCCTTGAATATTCATATGCATCATATTATTCCAATTAGTCAACAATCATATTCTATTTTTGACAACACTAACTTATTTAAGTATTTTGAATGACTATAAAACTTTTATTTTTGGACTTGAAAATTTCAGCAGAGAAATCTAACGCAAACTAGTAGTAATTACTTTTTTTGGTTAAAGCATCATGTGATAACCGTCAGGCAAATTCTATGTCGGCAAAACACGGAAAAGATGCACTATATATATGTGTGCGTACTTATGTTCCCGTAAATGTGTTTTAAACTGTGCAGCCCAGGATCTTCTTCTAAATATTTCGTTTTAACCCCAAATATTTCAGGTATGCTTACTCTGCTGATGCAAATGAAGAGTTTGATAGAGAAGAAACCTTCACACTCATAAAGCCTGGGCCCTTCCCTTCGAAAGACAACCGCAGTTCTCCTCCTATGCAAGACAATAAAGCATCCTTCGGCAGAGAAGCTACTGAAACTCACAACGTTGACGTTGGCGTTGAAGACAAGAGAGAGTAGTCCCATTTTCTGGTTTAGCTAGAGATTCTCAAGGCCATGTTAGGTACCTCTCTTCGTCGAAATTGGGCCTCAGCTGATTTGTGCTGAGTTCTGCTTCTGTTGCCGCCACGAAGAACGCGCAATTCATCGTTTCTCTTTTAAGTCTGCCTTGTTTTCGGCTTGTCGGCCATTGTATTTACATTTTTAAGTTGTGTGACATGTTATGAATCAATAATCACTGGATTTTACAGATTTATATTCTGTCTGATAAATGTTCAGAGTAAGGGTTGAGATACATCTATACTCAAGATTATCATTTAATTAAGGTTCAATTTGCTATTCTAAAATGATTGTTTTTTTTTATTATTATTTTTAAACTAGATTCAGATTTGAGACCTAACTTTTGATTTCAAATTTATTATGTGTGTTTTTCATATTTTATTTTTATTTTTTGATTATTTTCACATGATTTAAATTTTAACACTTTTTAAACTTTACATATTGTTCGTTTATCTTTTTTAAGTAAAATGATGCTCCAGTAATATTTAAGTGTCAATATTATGGTGATTTTTGTTATTTAAAAAATAATTATTTAATTTGATTAAATATTCAGATAATATTTTAAAAATATAAAATTATCATTCTACGTGTGAAAAATAAATTAATAATACTATCTTCTCTTAATATAATTAAAGATAATATTAACATTTTAAATAGCATTACCATTTAATTTAAAAATATTAATATTTAAATAAAACAAATATCAGCCACCCTAAATATTTAAATATACCAGCAAAAACACTATTATAATGTTTTGTAATTCATTGTAAGGAACATAAGGTTCCTTGTTTGTAATTGTACCTAACAAAAATCTGTCATGATTTACCAAATTTGATCGCCATAAATACTTTATTGACCAAGCTAGTTTCTTTTTAATTTAAATAAAAATTTTAAAACTCGATTTCAATCGCAAAATAGAAGCATTAATTTCAGAAATTTTTGTATCAACATTTTCATTTTTTTATAAATTATTTAAATTTAGTAAATTTAAAATTAAATTTAGTAAATTTAAAATTAAATTTATTAATGATAATTATTAAATATTACTCTTTCAAGAGAGATGAGTTTTGACAATTTCGATCAAATTTCGACTGAATTTCAAGTAAATTTTGATAATTTCAATCGAAATTCAACCGAAAAAAGAGATCGTGTAGTTCACATCAACATTTTAAAACTCAATTTTAGTTTCAATTTTACGAGTAAATTGAAATTTTTAATAAACAAAAATTTAAGAAATTTATCATAAAAAGTGAGGATTTTGAAACTAGCAAATTTCAAGTTAATTTTAATCAAAATTGAAACAAAACTTATAAAACTTATCAATTCCAGTAAAGCTTTTAAAGCCACGGTTCAAATTCATTAAAAAAAAATGTGACAAGAAATTATCAGAAAAACTTTGGGCATAATAAACATTTTAATGCTAACCCATGGATTTCCTGAAAGTTCAGCCCATGCATTTCAAGAAATGATGTAATGCACAGAAGTCATGAAAAATTAATTACATTTTCCATCGTTATTCTAAATTTTTCACAAATATCAAAATAAAAATATCTCATCAAATTTCTAAATTTTAATTAAAACAAGGGACGTTTACATATAATGCAAAAAATTTTAAAAATTACCAACATGTCACATCTTCTCCACAAAATTTAAACTATAAAATAACATTAGTTTGAATAAGAATGTAATACTTAAAATTTTTTGTAACATATATGTAATTTCCAAACTTCACTATTCATGCTCATATTCATATGCATCCAAATAACGAATCACACTTTAATGTGCCACAAAAGTTCTAAAGAACCTGAATCAAATCCGAATCAGATTACCGTTATTGCAAATGAGTTTAACAGCAGTGCCAGTGCTTGATTCAGAATTCAGACAGGTTGAACAAGGTATTCAAGAAGGGGCCCTGCGTTTGGAGCAAGAGCAAGCATTTCAGCTTGAGTTGCTAACTCAAAGTCCTCAAACTGAAAGGCTGGGGCACAGGTGCACCCCACAAGAGAATAGTGGATCTCAGGGTCCCTGCTGGGAGCCTTCAGGAGAACACTTCCATCAGTGGAGTATGACGATACATCGAGGGTGGGGAATGAGCCAAACCAAATATTTGGTGGCACTGTGTACTGAAGGCGGTGGCCGGCTCCAAGGTCGGAGCCGAGGATGGTGAATTCAACACGTCCGTGGTCGTGGAGCTCGAACACCTGGTTAATGTCGATATTTGAGACAGTTAAAAGAGTTGGTGGAAACTATATGAGAATGGCAGCAAGTAATTTCTTACAGGGTATTTGAAAATTTATTTTTTCTGTTTGGTATCTTTTGGTTGGGATAACAAAGGGTTATTTAAATAGAATTGAGTTAGCGGACTGCAGCTAGTTGTTGTTGTCTTTGAATGCATTTATATTTTTTGATTTTTTATTTCTAGTTTTGAAAGTTTTTGTGTATTTCCTTTTGTAGGCATAAAAAGGCATAAGTTGGTCTACTGTTAATGCTTTGCAGAACTCGATGAATTGAGTAATGATTATTTCCTATAAGAATTTTCTTCATCCATCCTTTTTTTTTTCTCTTCTTCTCGTATCCTGAATCTACCATTACTGCTTACCTTGTTTGTTAATCATCTCCCTCCTCTTCTTCCAATACTATTCTCCTTTCCTCTTCTTGTTTTACATTTAAAATCCTCAATGTTTGGCTCAATCACCATTTTAGGGTTTTGAGGAAGTCAATGTTAGGGACATCTACAATATCGGTTTTATTCAGATTGATCTTTTTGATGCACAGTATAACACACCAAGCATACAGATAATTTGATATGGCATATTTGAGTCTTGCCTACATACAGAAGAAATATGTCGGAGATTTTTTGAACCTTGCATAGGTTAAATTTTAAATTTTCCCGCCAAGAAAGCTAAAACATGATGACACAACATAGTGGATTGGCAGCACAATTATGTCAGACATAGTCAGCACAGTGTTCCTAAATGATGCTAGCCCAACACTCCGACTCCCGCGGTTCGCTTCATAGTGTACCTCCTCTCCCTTTTAAAATTCACCGAATATATCAACTTGTTTTCTATAGGAATCACAATTTGCGTTTGTAGAGCAAGTTGCCTCAATCACTAAGATATTGATACAACATGAAAATTTTAAAGCAAGATTTCTAATAGGCCTTAATATCATTAAATAAAGTCCAGCAAATTGGGTTTAAGTATTATCAAGGAATATAGTAGTATTGTCAAGTCATACTGCATATAGCAACTATTTTTAAGCAGCTCAAAAACTAAGTTTAAGTTACTTAAACTTGAAAGACATCCAAACAATCTTGAGGCCTTTAAGCAACTTAAAACCCTTTAGACTGCTTAAAACACGAGCCACCTGAGAGATGGTTAAACTTTAAAATGTATCAAATATTTTAAGCAGCTAAAATTTAAACTGCTTATAATTTTCTCTAGGCACAAATGCGGACTTAAAATTCTCAAGGAATTTGTATAGAAAACTTCATTTATATGTTTAAAAACTTACATTGCAACACAATTCGTAAGGTAAAAGATAGATGGAATCAACAACAATATATTCGTATGTGATATCAAGACAATTTATATTGCAAATTTAACAAATACATTGACAAAACTGACCGTGAGAGGTTCTCCCATGTAAAAATGCCAGGTTTCAGCACAAGGTATCCGGTGTAGGCGCGATACACTTCCAGAAGGAAGCAAGAAGTAAATCGATGAACTTACAGGGCGATCCACTTTGTCTACGCAAAAAAAGTAAGCACAACAAACAAGATTAGAAGGTCAGCAAATAAAATGACACATTTCAAATTATAAGAGTTAAAGAATTGATGTCATTCTCCATATCCAAAAGTTGGAAGAATATTTGTAAATATACACATACAAAAAGCAGGCTACAGAATGCATTCAACATTAACTTCAATTAATTTACAAAGGGAAATATCACTCAAAACTACACTGGAACATAGCAAAAACTTCAGGATTAAACACTATTGAAAGGTATATAAGTACATAAAACAGCAACCCTATCTCCAATATTGTTCCTTACTCTCAAAGTAGTTTATATTTCGAATAAAATGCAAATAATGCCATAAAGAAAAGGAACGTGGTACGCGACTTGGTAATGAAGACATTACTAAGCATTAGTGATGGGGATATCCAGATGATGAACAGACTAGATTAAATCTCATAGCTTACTCTTTAAAGGATTATACAATATATATACAGATATTAACATTTAACTTAGTTAGATTTATTCAAATTGATTTAATCACATTGGATAATAACGCTAAAATGGATAAATTGAATTAATTTAAATTTGAAATTATCTCATTTGGTTAATTATCTAGAATCATAATTATCCAATATTTTTATTTTTTATTTTAGTTTATTTGTTGATAAATAGGTTAAAGTCTATACATATTTGAAAAAAAATATTTGATGAATGAAATTTACTTTATGCGCATTTAACTTTGGAATGGGTTAGTATAGAAATTCCGAAAAGAATTGATATCCCAGAAGGAAAGCGTAGGGGATCCTAGGTGAGAATCCTTGAAGCCCTAGTTATCCACTATTTTTCTCAATTCCTCCAAACCCTAGCCGCCTCATCTTCGACATCCAGTATTAGTTGTGGTATCAGAGCACACTGTCCTGCATCAATTTTGGTATCAGACCGCATTGTCTTGCATCAGTTTTCATATTATAGCGCATAAGCCCACATCAATTTTGGTATCAAACCCAGGTTACACATTTGCCTTTGGTATCGCAATCATCCATCTCAGCCTTCGCTATTTCCACGGTTCCAACACCCACACCTTGCCCGCATTGCACGAGCCCTCCACATGCGCGACCCAGGCAACGCGCGGGCTAAGTCTGTGCAAGTCGGCCCATCTCACTCCCCGCGCACATGAACTCGCTGGCACGTGCAAAAGGGTGCTCGCCCGCGCGAGACACGTGCCTGCTCGAGCTAGCTACCCTGCGTGAGCCACTTACCACCTCCACTGCTGGCTCTACCTCGTGTGCTTCGCGGCACCCCTCGTGCAAACCAGCCCTTCCCGTGCCACTTCTTTGTGGCCTGTGCTAACATTTACGCATGCAACCCTTTGTCACTCGTCGCCATCTTCTTGCCTTGCACATTTGCCAGCCCTCGACGCCACCTCGCCTGTTAGCAGCTCACGCCGCCCTAACCGTTGACGCCATCCTACGTCGCTTTTACCTGAGTTTTCAACTCATTTGCATTTTCTCTAAAACTTTCTAATTTAGGTCTAATTTCTGATCCGAATTAAGTAATTACTGGTCAAGAATTTTGATTAGAATTATTATTTTTCTGAATTATTTAAGTTGCTCAACTGCATGAACCCTAAATCATATTTGAGAGTAAATTACTGTTAGTATTTTATTTTAATCGAAACCCAATAAATTTTCTAAAGAATCTTATCTGATTTATTGAATTTAAGTGATGCCTAAAATTTGTTTAGTAAATTTGACTAAATTTATTTAAATTTTAAGTTAGTTTAATTTGTAGGATTTTGAAATTATTTTGTTTATCTAATAATTAAATTTAAAAATATTTGTATTTATTTGAGATAATTTTATCAATTAAATTTGTAGATCTCAAATTCACCTCTATTTTATATTTATCATGCATCGAATAGCTGTTATATTTCTTGCATTAGGTTGAAATAATTTTATTTTACATTTCATTTAGAGTCTCATAGTATTTAGTTTTATTGCTCATTTTATATATCACTATGGATTTCCACATGTCCCGTCAACTCTGTTCTGATCACATTAGTTATAAACCCTCGTATTCCTACTATCCATATGCACAACGAGATTTAAGATACAATAATAAAGAGCCACCTAATTTCAATGCTAGAAGAAACTAAAGAGGTTCTATTATGTTAACATCATATTTAAATGATGGAATTGTTGATGTGTCATATTTCTCAGAAATTTAGATACTGAATCATATATAGAATGGGAAGCAAAATTTAATTATTATTTTAATTACTACAATGATCAACTTGGATAAAGTTCAATTTGCGAAAGCAATGTTTCTTGATCAAGCTAGATTATATATCAATTATGTTGAGAATTGTCACCACCTTCGCAGATTATCTCCAATTAGTTTTTGGAATGTAAGGCGATTCTTTGGAAAAATTATATTCTTATTACTTATTTTAATCCTTTTTCCAACAAGCGAATATACAAGTCATTAGCGTCCAAACATACTGGTGTACGAGAGAGTCATATTAATATAAGTTATAAGCCTACTATTACGAAATCTACTGTATATGTTCCTACTGCTACTCCACTTCAAGTGTGTACGTACTCAATAGAATGTCTCATAGATACTCTTTTTTGTTCTACTCTTCCAAGAGAGAACAAGGTTGAACATTTTATTGAGATCTCAATGATTCTAAAGGAGAGTATTATGTCCTTACCTATTTTAATTTATCTAGTAAATGCCAAACCAATAGTAAAATATGAGAAGTATAAAACTACAGTAAAGATTATAAAACCAAAACTGGTTAGGGTGTTTGAGACCCCTAATAATATAATTATAGAATTCACGATAGATTGATAACTTTACGGAGAAAAATTTATTACGTACTCCATTACTTGATTGACAAGAATGATGAGTTAGAAGGATATAAAACATATTAATATGATTGTTAATCATCGTCATGATAATAATGTTGTATTTAACCCGAGTAGGTACATGTCTATGCATAAAATATTTGAGACTGTTACATATAAGAAACACTCATCGATAAAAGAGTCATTTAAGAAAAGAAGAAGAAAAAGAAGAAGAAAAAGAAGAAGAAAAAGAAAAGAAAGAAGAAAGAACGATGAATTGGGAATAAGTACAATTGGGTTCTTATTGAAGTATCCAGAGGATGAACTGTTGAGTTTTCCAGTTATTTCTGTAAGACTTCTGGCTTCTCTTAGGTAGCCTACACTTTTATAATACTACCCACATACTAATGATCACATACAATTAGTAGGCAGATTTTAGGTTTTTATTTAGTGAGTCTCCGTAACATGCTACTTTGTGTTAAGACTTCAAGTAAACTGTCATTTACCCTGTACAGATACTTATATTTATTACTCAATTTTATTAGTTTATGTAAAAGAAGTTACATGAGCACCTGACCCAAATCATATCCCAGTCTTAAGCTCACGTCATTTCGATCTTTCTACAGTCCATCTACTGAGAAGAAATCAACACAAATCTTCATTTAAAATTAACATCTTCCAAAAAATCAAACCTAGATAAAGCATCAAATCCATCAAGCAGACCCAGAATAGAAAAATATATATATACTAAACGCTGACAGAAACAGAACAAAATACAACCCAAAATCGAAGATCCGAGGTAAATGGATATAATGAAGGGAATCACAATCAGAACCAAACACCGGAAAACCCCATCAAAGCGTGTCATCTCTGAATCAGAGAGAGGGGACAGGGATCTTGTAGAATTTGGCTGGTGACAGCATTCAAAGAATGAACAACAGAAAGAAAGATTTGGTAGGTCATTTCCTTACATTGTTGAGGGAGATGAGAACTGAACAGAGTTACACTGTGATCCCTGAAAGTTTCCGCATAGTATCCCCCTTCCGCGTGCGGCTTCAGATCCAATAGGGCCGTAATCTCCGAGGCCTTCCGGCTCGAACCCATTTCCAATCGCCAGAAACGGAGATGGACGGACGGAGCTGAGAGGAGCCTTCAAACACGCAAGTACGAAAGTAGAAAAGTAGGGTTTATGCTCTAACAAGTCATCATTATTTTATCGATTTCCAGCTGTTTATTTCATAATATGTTAATTTGGATAAATTACACTCAGGTCTCTAAATTTTGAGCATAATAACAACCATGTCTATATTTTCAATATTGTACCGTGAGGTAAAAGTTTTGATATAATTATGTATTGATTACTTTCCTAATTTTATTATTAAAATTTTTTATAATTAATATATCCTCCTCTCTTTTCTCTTGTGCTCTCTCAAGCAATGACATAGGCTTATGCGAGCACTATGCAGCAGTGTCGTGCATGCCATGCGAGGCTACACGGCTAGCAGCTCTCGCGCGCGCCATGCAAAGTTGTAGGCACGACTGCAAGCCACATGACTGGCGTGGCGCAGCTTCATTCAATGTGTACGAGGGTTCGCAGCCTCACTGTCGCATGCGGCGTGCGAGAGTGTTGCGATGCCGCAGGGTGCTTGCGTGAATCGACGTCGCTGCATGAGAGAGTGCAAAAGAAAAGAGAGAGGAGAGATATAATGGTAATTATAAAAAATTTTAATAATAAAATATTAAATAATGATTTATTTTATAATTATATGAACACTCAATAATTTTGGTGTTATAATTTTGAAAATATAAATCTATATATTATTAAGTTCTAAACTCAGAGATTAGAGTGTAATTTATCTTTTTATTAATTTTTTATGATAAAATTTAATTAAAAATACTAATTTTCAATTAATTAATTAATTAATTAATATTATCTAATTATTAAAGAAATGAGCACCTGCCAGACTCTGCTGGGGCCGGTGTCAATGACCATTGAGTCATTGACCGCCGGCGCGGGAAGCGCCTGCCCCGCTGAAGCCTTTTATTTAAAAAGAAAAATAAAATTTTAATTTAAAATAAATATAATAAATAAATATATAAAAATTTAATGTAAATGTAATTATTTAGTTTTAAATAAATTTAATTATTTAATTTTATGGAATATAATTATTTACTTATATATTAAAATTTAATAAAATTTTCAATAATCAAATATTTAAAATTAATATATAAATAATATTAAATATAACCAATATATAACAAGCATTAAAGTTTTAATGTTTTTTAAAATATTTTTAAAAATAATAGTTTGGTGGTTATAATTTTTAAAAAATTATAAAAATTGTTCACTACATAATATAATTTCTTTTGACTAGAATTTGACATTAAATCTAATCTAATTTTTTTAATATATTAAATAAAACTATGAAAATTATAATAGTAGGAAACTGCATATAAAATTTACATATGATAAATTTTATCGTTTTTTTAATTTATCCAAAGTCCTCAAAATTAGGTAAAATTTTAAAGCATGAACTGCTATATCATAATTTAATAATACATATAAGAAATTTTGTTTTCAAGTTATTTTGTATTTTATTGAATAATATTATATTAAAAATTAAGGGAGTTAAATTAAATTAAAAAATTTAAATATATTGTAGCTAAGATATTATTAAATATATTTAAAAAAAGACTGAATTCATTTTTGATTTGATGCCAAATTTTGTCAAAAGAAATTATGTTTTATGTAGCTAACAATTTTTATAATTTTTAAAAAACACTATAACCACCAAACAATTATTTTTCAAAAAGATTTTTAAAAAACATTAAAAGTTTTAATATTTTTTATATATTAGTTACATTTTAATATTATTTATATATTAAATTTTAAATTTGATTATTGAAAATTCTATTAAATTTTAATATGTAATTAAATAATTATGTTTCTTTAAAAGTAAATAATTGAATTTATTTTTAATTAGTGAAAATTTTATATTTTTATTTTTTAGAATTATTTTAAATTAAAAACTAATTTTTTAAAATAAAAACTCTAGCCAAGCCCGGGCTAGACCCTGGTGCGGTCCTCATCGCTGCAGTTGTGTCTGGCTATGACTGCTAAATACACAGCCCGACGACCACAGACAAACTGGTCAGACTCCAAACATGCATTTTTTTTAAATAATTAATTAATAATAGTTAATTAATTAATTAATTGAAACATTAGTATTTCTAATTAAAACTTCCACTAGTTTTTGGACTCACAAATAAATTAAGAAATTATAATTTAAAGTTTTAATTTATTAAAATATTTAATAGATTAAGTATTTGTTAACACGTGATTCCACTACTGCATCTCAGTCATACATGTGGTACCTTGAGAAAGACACTAATCCTCTATCATAATTATTACTTTTTTGCAGATCTCAAACCTCGTCTCCAAAGATTCAGCCTTCCACAGACCTCGTCAACGAGGATTGAGCTACAGTAGTCCCATAACATCGGGGACGACATATCTCAGCTCTCCCTAAGCATTGAGTATGATATTTCGAGCTGCACCTATTGTTATCATCATACCACGACTGTTGTTATCAGCATGCCACGACCGCACCATTTTCAATAGCGCATGCTCCTACCAGTCACACAAATCAAAGGCCCACATGCTTCAGCCATCACGGACCCCAAGAAGAATTGCCAAGATCAAGGAGCCAAGTTCTCCACCTATCGCTTCCAGCTCCCCTAGTGGCCGAGAGCAGTGAGACCACTAGTACGAACTCAGCAATTGTATATATTATCCTACTCTGGAAAATCCGGGCGAAGCTCCACTACCTCCCTCCTATACATACCCTCGAATTCAGGCAAGAAGTTGGACCCGCCGGATCCTTTCTTCCCTGCTATTTTTACTCTTGTACTGAGCCCAAATAGCCCTCTTTCTTAAGATATAGTGGAAGACTTCAGGCTAATCCGGTGAAAGTAGGGAATTTCCTCCTTGAACCATTTTAAATCTCTATGTGCTTTTCTGGATACTTTTCTCTCTCGTTTAAGTTATAATTATCAGGCTTAACTCTTTGTGTGTCGCTGTTTCTTGGGATTCCTTCTTCTCACGTTAATAATATTAATTTATTAGATATTTTAATGAATTAAAATTTTAAACTATAATTATTTATGTTATTGATCAATTATCAAGTACTACGTGATATTTTTTTAAAATTAAAAAATCTATAAGAACACATACAGGTTTGGTTAGTCAAACTTAATAAATAGATTTAAATATAATTTGAAAAGCTTAAATAGAAAATAAATAAATTTAAATATATCATTGTTTAGTACATTAATATTTGTAAACTTTCATATAAAGTTTATCAACATGCCAAATGCTCAATACGAGCTTCAATTTTAAGGTCAATTAGTGTCATTTAGAGATTTAAATATATCTTATTTATTAATTTAAAAAATTAATAGAAAATTTATGAATCAATGATGAGCATGTTACATCTTTCATAAAATAAAACAAAGAGCATAAACTAATCATTTATCTTGAAATAATGTTTGAAAATAAAAAAAAATCTACAATAAACATAATTTAAATAAAAATTATAAAAATTATTATTTTAAAGTCTTTTATTAAATTATTGTAAAATCAACATACTAAAAAATCTAATATAAATATACATAAACAATTTTTTATTTTTTAATTGGTCTAATTTTGGAGTTTTTTATTCATTTTTATTCGGCTCAAGATTAAATGATAAAAATTTCAATCCATAAAAATAGCTGATTACGTAGCTCGTTTAGATCGAACCAAACTAGATTTAATCTAAAATTTAATTTAATTTTTGAGCAATCTTCTATTTCCGAGCGAAATTAGTAGCTAGCCTTATCTTGCGCTCACAAAGAACAGCGTTTTAGATAAACATAAACGTAAAGAGAAATGTAAATTGTGATTAATTCTTTATTTTTGTGGTTTTAGTTATCCTTTCTTGGTTGAATGGTTTTTCCCTAACATAATTTTGTTAAAAAAGAAATTAGGATAAATTGCATTCAGCCACCTAAGATTGGAAGGGTATTATAAATTAGTTCTAATATTTTAATATTTTCAACTTTTAAAGCGTTATAATTTTAGTTTTTATTTCAAAATTTTGTATTTTCATGAAATTTAATTATCTTTTTAACTAATCTGAATGTTTACACATTTTAAAAGACTTATAACTCTCTATTTTTATTTTTCTTTATAAAATTCTAATATTTAATCTTTCATCTCTAGTATTTTTCACTCTAAACATTATAAACTAAAATATATATATAAATATTAATATTTTAAAATTATATTCTAAAATAAAAAAAAATAATGACTAAAAATACTGTTATAATATAATTATAAATAATTTATAATTATGTTTCCATTAAAACCAAACAATAATATTTGTGCAACTTGTGACCTAAATTAAAACTTTTAAAGAATTAGGAGTAATTTGCAGTATCTTTATTACCTCAAGGTCCCAGATACAATTTATCCTAAAACTTAATTGAGGCAATTAATCCTTGAAGCTCAATGAAATATTAATTCTAAAAAAAAAATTATATTATAAAGAATTAAATTTGATCTACATAATTTTTAAATAAAATGTATAATTTTAATAAAATTTCATGTCTTACACATAAATCTCTTAAAATTTAATTACAAAATTCATTGAATGTAACCAAAATTATAAGATTCTGAATGTAATTCATTGAATACATGATTTTGAAAAATTCAAGAGCCTACAAAAGAAACAATGGTGAGAAATGGTTGATGAAATGATTCAAAAATCATGAACTTATGCAAAAGGTAAAAGCAGGTTAAATCTCAGGGACACAAATGTAATTTGCCCTAAAAATTATGTAAACCAAGTTCTCTCTCCATTTAACTTCAAATGACAACTAATTTTACATACATAAAACTGTTTGGAAATTCATTAACACCCAAAAGCTGAAACCTGCCAATGAAAGGGAAAAAAAAAAGAGAGAGAACATTTCTATAAGCTTGAATCAATCTAAATTCACCTAATAAACTGATCTATATATGGCTTGAATAAATCTATATATTGCACAATATATACACTTCAATGACTTCATGCGTTATTAATTTTTTGCTACAAAAAATCTAGTAGCAGAATGAATTCTGAAAAATAAGAGAAGCAACACAATAATGACCTCTTTTATCACTTCATTTCCTTTTTTCACACAATTTGGCCTCCTATCTTGCCCCTGTAAGGCTTCAGGATCTGGAAGGAGCAGAGTAGGCTGGCATCAACACTCATCAGCGCACCAGCATTGTCGAACTCACCGCAGTAGTTTGGGGCAGAGAAGATGGTTACTAGTTGTCTGTCAGCAAAGAACTCATAGCCATCTTCCACCACCTGCTTCAGATTTTCCACGCACAAGACATTTAGTTAGATGTTAATTCTTTGGTTACCAACCGGCCTAAAAGTTTAAGCTAGTAGATTATGATTCAGGAATAATTTTACATTCTTAGATTCTTATGCAAATACAGATTTATTTGCTTCGCAATATGGATTCAATTCAATATAAATCTTTCCTTTTTTTAATTTTATACTAGAGGTAATTGAGGGGTACACTAGGGTCTAAACTTAAGACCTCTTACTCTAATATAATGTTAAATTATGATTAAAAATTAACCTAAAAGCTTAGTGAAATTTCTTTTTAACAAACTCATGTTAGTGTTGTGGTTTTCTTTTTGTTTTTCAAGGTTCTCACATATTCACTTTTTTCATCGTGCTTACTCATTTATCTCTTTACGAGCAGCTCTTTTGCATGTGACTTGTGAGAATGTAACATCCTGTAATCTCAATGTAGAGGTATTGTCCGCTTTGGCTTTAGAAAAATTGCGTGCTTGAGTACTTCCCAGGAGGTCACCCATCCCAGTGCTACTCCAGCCAAGCACGCTTAACTACGGAGTTTTCCATCATTAGCCTCACGGTTTTGCTCCAAAAGGCGCCTCTATCATTTGAGTTCATGTTATCTACTTATACAGCTCAGAATCTCCCTCCCTTTTCGATGTGGGACGATTCATTCTTGTGCCCCTCTCACCACTCATTATTCGACCTAGAAGCCTGCCAGGAGCCGCACTTTGCCTCAGTGATTCTTTTCTCTTAGGACATTACCCGAAGATCACTCCCCGCCCTCTTCGGCCGGGCGTCACAGAGAAGGTCTCCCTCACAAGATATCAATGCTCAACATTGTTTAATAAAAGTTGAGTGTTAGAAATTTTTGTGCTCTCATTGGATGGAGGGCACTCTAAAAAAAATGCAAAATGAGGCCCTAAGAAACTAATCAAACTGTGTTTTAAGAGCGGGGAACAAGTTGGCTGCCACAAATAACAAGTGGATTCTACTCCACCGCCCCTCTACCTCCAAAAAAAAATGACAAGACGACACAAATGGTCCAAATGCAGGCTATTATCAATGCAAGCCATCCAGAACATGGTGAGGCCTTCGATCTTCAAGAATTTTGCTCAACTGGAGCATAATGCCACTAGACCGGTTCTAGTCTACATATCGCCATTCTAGCAGAGCCACGAGTGATGGCTCCTCCTCCTAAACCTCATCGTGTCGTCAACCACGAGTCTGTGATGATCATACCCATGCACCAATAACCACTTGTTGTCAAACTATAGACGAAGCGAAGCCTGCTCACTGTTGAACACCATTGATGGGATGGCTGCATAAAAGCTAATTCCCTACTTATAAGAAAATTCTTGCATCCTAACAAACGTCGAACTTTCAAGAGGCCCAAGATTAGGAAATATAAAGGGAAGTTCGATTCCACAGTATGTAAGCAGGTTTGAGAAGGAAATGCCATTTGCAATGTGAACAATAGGCTCCGTTGTCTTCTTGTGAAAGGAGTTCTACTATAAAAACAGCAAATAGCATGAACAAGGACATCTTCAGGAGTTCCCCTCATTCATAAAAGAGCATTCCTTAGTTGATGAAGCTCCTTCGTGCACTAAAGCAAATTTCTCATCACGAATTGAGGCACTATTTCCATAGAATTAAATATTTAATTGAGATTTAATTAATAGGTCATGAGATGAGGGAATATCCATGAACTTCAATGTACAGTCAACCTTTTCAATGCAGCTTAAATCTTAATTAAAGCACTACTACCATAGAATCTGAAACACAACACGTGGTAAAACCTCACAATTCCAAATTCATATGTAGCTCAAACAATTTTAGGAACAATACTTGCTCAGAAAATAGACCCGTTAAATCTTCTTGCCAAAGACACCCATCACAATCAAGGGGCACAAAAACTTTATCAAAAAATAAGATTGCATGACTTTAAAAGTTTTGTAGGTTCATTGAAAGAATGAGAAAAATACAATTAATTGGGAGCAATGCCTCCTCATTGGGAGGATGATCCTGCATAGGACAAGATGCTCTCCACACGTCCTGGACCAAGCAAATGGACCAACAGTGAACTTGTCAGCCTCACTTGTCTCAAATCCTTTGTCGAAATCAAAAGTGGAAGAGGTTCATGCATTCCCTTCTAGTAAGCTCTATTGTCTACGAATGTGGTCGCTTCCAATTGACTCGCTACCTTATTAATGGCTTTCATCATCAATTGATGCATTTTCACATGCTGCTGACATCAAATGCTGACACAACCTTCATTAGGGTGTGTTCAAGATGCTTACTTGGCTTTCCACCTTGCTCTCCTGCAAAACGTATAACTCTGTTTTGTGAATTAGCTTCAGAATCCTCCCTGGCTAGCAGCCCTTCCAAGCCCTTTACTTGAGCTCTAGGCTTTATAGACCAAGCAAGCAAACATGAGGCTTCCAGACAACCTCAACTCTGATGAAAAATGACCTACACATCAAATAGGTGACAACAATACGGGCCTATCCGAACTACCCCTAGAAATCACAAGTGTCAAAATTGTCCCAACTATTTCTTGAAAACCATGGTCCTTTAGAATTTGTGGTATGTTATTCCAACCCTCCTCGAGACGAGGAGTATATTTGGCACATCTTTCCCTTTTTTTACAAGTTTCTCTACTCCAACTCTAGCTCCAAAACGTAGCAACCCTTGACTTATTGATTGTTGACCAAATACCATGGTTCACCTTTACTTTGCAACTCATCCTCCCTCTTGGTTGTAAGAATATAATCATTAGCCTCATCCTTTATTGGGGCTGATCTATCTGAGTCGACCAAGTTACTCCTCGAAACCAACCTTCTGGCCACCACCAAAATCATCAAACATCACTTGTTCTCCTTAACTGCCTCCTGTCTCTTGAATAACATCATCTTCCTCCTTTGGAACAACATTATAACCAAACTTGCTACTCCAACACCATAAGTCCATTGTGACTTGAGGGATCGATGACTTTCTCTTACTCAACATGTCTTTCCTGGAGACTTCTCAATCTCCTTAAACATTACTATTCTCAAGATCTCTCTATTGTGTCCTTCAACAACATTCCCTCGAATGTAGCATTTTCATACTCGACTGTTGCTCTTTTTGTACTAGCTTCACAGGCCTTGCTCGGTAATTCTAGAACACTTCCCATAATTTATCATCTTCCACTAATTAGGTTGTGACTCTGCCAACAAAGACAATGCTCCAGCCACCTTCATTTTCTAAAATGGAGGATCATCTGTTAGCACAACTTCAATGCTGCTTCTTCCATTAGTGTAGCTTCAACGCTTCTCCCTTTTCAAGCAACTTTCATGGTATGTTGCCTAATCATTAAAAGCTTGGGCCATCACTTTTGAAATGTTCTAACCTATTAAAAACCATCTTTGCTGGAAACCCAAAAGATTCAACAATGGGCAAACTTACAGTAAAAGATGAAAGATTCATTGCATTCCAATTTATAAACAGAGATGTTCTTGCAGCATTTTAGGTTGGTCTATGACCACACGAGCCACATAAATGATGCTTCCACGCAATTAAACGGGCCTTCATGTTTACCATAAAATTTTTTAATCAATCTGAGTCGCATACACATCATTGGTTACAAATGCCACATCCCACAACACTCAATCGGGTAACAACTAGCTTAATCACTAGCTTTTTAGCAATAAATACAAAGCTTGGTTGATGTCAGCCATTGCTTTACAAACTTTATTATTGGACCTCAAATAGGATCTGTGGTTTTCTTTTTTCATAGGGTTTTTCACGTGGTAATTTTTTCTTGCTTTCGGTTTTCATCATTTATGTATTATATCCTTACAATAACCTTACAATAAATGCATGTGGGCCTCAAGAAAAGATCTCCCTTGCAAGATATTAAAACTCTGCACTGTTTGATATAAATGCATGTCAACATACACGTAAAACTAATCTTATTCTAGTACAAATCCTTTTAAGGCACGTTTGGTTCGGGCTTTTTTTTAGCCCAACGTAAATTTCAACTGTAAATGTAACATCTTGTGATCTCATTGTAGAGGTATTGTCCACTTTGGCTTTAGAAAAACTGGGTGATTTGAGTACTTCCCAGAAAGTCACCCATCCCAGTGCTACTCCAGCTTAAGCACACTTAACTATGGAGTTTTCCATCATTAGCCACACGGTTTTGTTACAAACGGCGCCTCTACTATTTGAGATTACGTTATCTACTTATACAGCTCAAGATCTCCCTCCCTTTTCGATGTGGGACGATTCATTCCTGTGTCCCTTTCACCACTCCTCTCACCACTCATTATTCGGCCTAAAAGCCTGTCAAGAGCCGCACTTTACCTCAGTGATTCCTTTCTCTTAGGACATCACCCGGCGATCACTCCCCGCTCTCTTCGGCCACGGGCGTCACAGGCCCACTAGCTTCCGCCTAGATCGTTCTCGAACCACATCGTACTGCAGGAGGTCGACTCTAATATCATATTGTAACATCCCGTAATCTCATTGTAGAGGTATTGTCTACTTTGACTTTAGAAAAACAACATGATTTGAATACTTCCCAGGAGATCACCCATCCCAGTATACTCCAGCTCAAGCACGCTTATCATTAGCCTCACAATTTTGCCCCAAAAGGGTCTCTACCATTTGAGATCACGTTATCTACTTATACAGCTCAGGATCTCCCTCCCTTTTCGATGTTGGACGATTCATTTCTGTGTCCCTCTCACCACTCATTATTCAGCCTAGAAGCCTACCAGGAGCCGCACTTTGCCTCAGTGATCCTTTTCTCTTAGGATATCACCCGGCGATCACTCCCCGCCCTCTTCGGCCACGGGCTTCACAGTAAAAATCACATTTATTTCATATCTAATATAAATATGAATATTAGAATTAACTTTATTTTATATTTTAGACAATAGACACCTTCTAATATTAAACTAAATTTTTTTCCTATTAAATCTATAAGATTTTTTTTTCTTTGTGTAAAATTTAAATACAGATATATCCTTGACAAATTAATTACGAAAGATTAGCTGCTTGCTTACCTGATGAGCGCGGCAAACAAGATCCAAATCATGCTTCTTCAAGAAATCGGCCACCCGATCAGCACCAAAAGTGTAGGAAACCCCTCGATCGTTCTCCCCCCAACCTTTGATATCCCTGTCAGGATCCGACCACAGTAGATCACAGAGAAGCCCCTGATCAGGCACATCCACCGGCCTCTCGATCGCCTTGATCTGATCCAAGCTCTCCAGCTCCGGAGACAGGCCGCCGTGCGTGCAGAAGATCTTGTCGTCGATGACGGCCGCCACCGGGAGGCAGTTGAAGCAATCTGTGAAGATCTTCCAGAGCCGGATGCTGAATCGGCGCTTGCATTCGTCGTAGAAGCCGTAGATCCGATTGATGGAGGCGCACTCGTGGTTTCCCCTCAGCAAGAAGAAGTTATCGGGGAACTTGATCTTGTAGGCGAGGAGGAGGCAGATGGTTTCGATGCTCTGCTTTCCCCTGTCAACGTAATCGCCGAGAAATAGGTAGTTGGAGTTGGGGGGATAGCCGCCGTATTCAAATATGCGGAGAAGGTCCGAGTATTGGCCATGAATGTCGCCTAAAAGAAGAAAGGAAGAAGAAGAAGAATCATAAGGCCTTTGATTGGATGATTGGCACCTGAAAGTGAACGATTCTGAGTTCTTTGAGGCATTACCACAAACATTTATAGGGGCCTCCAGCTCAAGGAGGTTGGGTTGGCTGAGGAAGATCTCCTTGGCGACGGCGCAGAGTTGCCGGATCTCCGATTCGTTGAGCGGGATGCGTTTGCTGCTGCCCTTGTTCTTTTTCCCTTCAAGCAATCTCTCTATGAGATCATCCAAGGCACTCCCTTCCATTTTCGAGCTTTTTTCTTCCTTCAAAACGCGTTCGAGAGAGAGGGCCGTGGATTGCCTGTAATGAAGATGGGATATTTTTAGAAAGAGAAAGAGAGCGTGTTGCGGGAATCAAACGGTGAGGGAGAAGAAGGGGGAGCACGTTTGCTGAACTCACGGGCCAGCGCCATGGCAAAAGACGGAAGTGATATAAATGCTATTGAATCCATTCCATGGTTTAGGGTTTCAGTCGCCCTTTCTTGAAATTTGAAACAAGAAAGACGCACAATCTTTTTTTTTTATTATTTTTTTTAAATTTTCCTACGTACTTATTTTACATATAACTCCTCTTACTATTAAAATAATTTATTTTGAATTAAAAAAAAACTCTTCAATTATATTTAACTCGCATATTTAATTTAAAAAATAGCTCAATATAACAAGGTTTTAAAAATCGGACCGTACCGGCCGGTTCAACCGGTCCAGTTTAATTTTATAACCGGATTCGCTTAAAATCGGCCAGAACCGGTCTAAACCGCGGTTCAACCGGTCAACCGGTGAACCGGTACAGTTGAACCGGTTGAATTTAAAATAAAAAAAAAACTTTCTTAAACTTTGGATCCCTAGCTCAGCCTTCGTTCTGCGGACTCTACTCGGGCGACAGTCACGAACTCGCGATTTCTCTTGCCTCGCACTCTCCTCTCCAGCCCCCATCCTTTCGGAATGATTTAGTATTTTACTAATATAAAATAATGAAATGATTTAGTATTTTAATATTGATAAAACATACATTTGTTCAGATCTTTTAATAATATACTAAATATTATACTCAATTTATGATTTGTGAATATTTTATTGGGTTATTGTTATTTCGATTTGCTTAAAATTATTTAGATTATTGACATAAGATATTATTTATTAAATTCAATTATTAAAAATTCATTTTATGTCTAATTATTGTGTTGATGTGTGAATAATGTATATCTTAACTATATTTATATTATATTTTATTAGTTTTTTTAATTTTTACTTCATCCCGGTTCGCCCCCGATTCAACTATTGAACCTTGAATCTTTCAGTCTACCTGTTCTGAAGTCGATTCGATTTTCAAAACTTTGTAATACTTAGATTGAATAATTTCATATAGTAGTTGATTTTCACATAAGGTCTGTAATGTTTTTTGCTTGAAGCACTTAAAAATCTCTGTGTTCAAAAAAAGTAATTATCGAAAATTATCGAAAAATTTTTCATATTGAGTGCAAAGTCGCTTGAAAATCAAATTCAGCCTGAACTCAAACCAAACTTACTACTAAAATGCGATTAAAAGTTCTTCAAACTTGTCATATATGAAACATTAATTTTATAAATCATGTAAATTACATTACTTAACAGTTATATATTTGTGTAAAGTTATTTTTAATTGAAATAAAATATAATTTATTATTTTAAAATATAAATAATATATGAAATAAATTAAATTTTTTATTTTAAAATTATATAGTAAGTAAAATAAAATTAATATTAGAACACATGTAGAATTTAAAAAATATTAATTTAATATTAAATTTTTTGTATGATACTACTTAGGATTGCTTCTAATTTGTGCACGATATTACCACGGATTGGAAACTCAGTCAACAATAAATGATGCATTCTAAAACAATAAAAGTCCCATATTTTAACAAATTAATCAATAAATAATAGTGGTGGATTAAAATTCTAACCACTTAATTATTCACTGAATTAAATTAATTAACAATCTATTGAACTATTCAGTTGATTAAATGCATAAATCATTATCAGTCAATTTATTAATTCATTTATTAGACCTTAATGCAAAAGTCCCCTGAAAAATTCATAGTTTTTTGCTGTTATAAAAACTATGAATTTTTTTTTACTATAAAAAACCATGAATTTTTTATTTAAAAAACTATGAATTTTAGGTGGCGAAAAAATAAACTATGAATTTTAAAAATTTGGCAGATGTAGATCAACAGCCAGCGCAGCAACAAAATCCCGAGTTCCTCACCATCCCTCTGTTCCTACGCTTCCTGGCCGTTGACACTTCACGGCCGTTGACTCCGTCAAAATTGTCAACGAGGAGTTCAAGAATTCGAATGCCTTTCAGCCCTTCCTATTCTTGGTCGGTCTCCTCCTCTTCCTCCTCTTTCTCCTCTCTCGTGCGTTATCCTCCATCGTCAAACTGGGAGAAAAGAAATATTCAAACAGCACAGCGACAGACAGAGAGAGAGGGAGAGAGAGCTTGCCGCGGCCGCCGTTCCTCCTCCCAATCTGCCACCCTGCTCCTCCGGCCCATGGCCTCTGCCCTCTTTACCTTCCTGTTCCTGCTCCTCTTCACCGCCAACACCGCCGCCGGCGAGGGAGAAGCGGACGCCCTCCTCCTCCTGAAGGCCTCCCTCACCAACTCCTCCGCCCTCTCCTCCTGGTCCTCCAACGGCGGCGGCCCCTGCGCTACAAATTCCCAATGGGGCGGCGTCGTCTGCGAGGGCGGAGTTGTCGCCGGCCTACGGCTCGCCGGACTAGGCCTTTCCGGCAGCATCGACGTCAACGCCCTCGCCAGCCTTCCGGGGCTCCGATCAATCTCGCTGGACCAGAATTCTTTCTCCGGACCCATTCCCGCCTTCTCCCGCCTCCAAGCCCTGAAGTCGATATTCCTCGCCGGCAATTCCTTCTCCGGCGACATCCCTGACAATTTCTTCAGCGGCTTATCGCATCTTAAGAAGCTCTGGCTCTCCAACAACGGGTTCGAGGGCCCGATTCCCTCGTCCCTGTCCAAAGCCACCAATTTGATGGAGCTCCACCTCGAAGGGAACCACTTCGCCGGCTCAATCCCGGACCTGGCCATTCCCAGCCTCACCTCTCTGGACGTCTCCGGCAACAAGCTCTCCGGTCCCATTCCGGCGAGCCTCAGAAAGTTCAATTCCAGCGCCTTCACAGGAAATGCGGAGCTCTGCGGGCCGCCGCTCACCAACGTCTGCACCGGCGCGGCGGCGGCGGCCGGTGTGTCCGCGGGAGCTTCGTCGGGAAGCGCCGGGGCGGCGGTGGGGCTGGTGTTGTTGGTGGTGCTTGTGGCGGGGGGAGCCATGGCGGTGGCTTCGAAGCGGCAGAAGCGGGCCGGTTTTGAAACATTGGGTGTGGAGCAGGCGACGGCGATAGAGGAGGGTGAAACGAAGCTAATGGAGGGGGGATCGAAGGAGAAGAGGGAAAAGAAGCGATCGGAGGCAGGTGGAAGCGTGGCTGCCGGAGGCGGGTCGACCAAGAGGGGGAGAAGGACAGGCTCGTCGGTGAAAGGAAGTGCCGGCGGTGGGGGAGGAGGAGCGGCGGAGCTGGTGATGGTGAACGAGTCCAAGGGGGTGTTCGGACTGCAGGATTTGATGAGGGCGGCGGCGGAGGTGATGGGCAACGGCGGGATGGGGTCGGCGTACAAGGCGGTCATGGCGAACGGGGTGGCGGTGGTTGTGAAGAGGATGAAGGAGATGAACCGGGTGGGGAAAGAAACCTTCGAGGTGGAAATGCGGCGGCTCGGAAGGCTCAACCATCCCAACGTTCTTCCGCCGTTGGCGTACCATTACCGGAAGGAAGAGAAGCTCGTCATCTCCGAGCTCGTTCCCAAGGGCAGCCTCCTCTATATCCTCCATGGTAATTGGTGAAGGATAGTAACCTTCTTAGCTTAGATTGCAAGAAGCAGCGGAGAGAGCTCTGCCATTTTTGCTTCGGTGCAAATTACAGATAGGTTTCTATAGTTTACTTATAATTAATTACATTTTATTTATATTTTTTTAAAACTATTCATTAAAATTTCTAAAATTTAAAATAAAGCAAAATAAGAAAATAACCTGAGTAAATAATTTTAAAAAATATAAATTAAAATATAATTATAATTAAATTGTAGAGACCTATCAGTAACTATCCTAAATTATATTAGAATATTCTAAAATTTTAACTATATTTTATATATGTTCATATTTTTTTCATACAAAGTTTTAAAAATATTTATTCCATGCAAATTTTCCAATTAACTTTTCAAACTACTATATACAAAGAGCTTGATAGCAAGTTGGAGAAAAACTCATTCATATTCAGTTCGTCAGTCTTAACGAGTCACAAATTTAAATAATTTAGACAGTGCAGTAAATAAATAAATGAGTCTAAACATGCTACCATTCGACTTGTGAGTCTTCATGAACTATTCATATTGATATTATAAAGTGATAAATAAGGAGAAATATAAACACAAGAATACACAAATTTATGTAAAAAATCTTAAAATTTAAGAAAAATCACGAACAAAGGAGATCACTATAGCAAAATACTGTCACCTTAGCAAAATAAAGTAATATGTATAGAAACACTAAAATCAAGATCGAGTTAAAATAGAACTGGTCCATACACGATCCTGTAGCCCACCACCTGATCCCAAATTCTAAATTTTCACATTAAAATTATCACACTGCAAGCACTTCGAGTCGGACCAAACAAGATTTGAGCCACCAAACTCTAACACATGAATTTCACAAATATACTCGAGTAAAAGGCTCTCGATATAAGGCTCATTTTGAGCTCAATTAGCAATGCATTTACAAATTTTAATAAATTTTATTTATTGATTAGAAAATTTATACGCAAACTAAACACAAACTAAGCCCGAACAAGCCATTTTGTTCAAGAACGAAGCTTGAAATGAGCACTAGCTCGTTATTAATAAACGAATATGACCTCAGAATACTACTCGATTCAGTTCTATACTTCTACAGTCCTACATAAAAACAATTATGAAAAAGTATTGATAAGCTGTCAGAAACTGGTAGACCCAGATATAATTTTACCACATCGTGCTTTCTTACTGATGAAATGCGCGATGGCAGGGGACAGGGGAGCGGACCACGCGGCGCTGAATTGGCCGACGAGGCTGAAGATCATCCGAGGAATCGCCCGCGGCATGGCGTACCTCCACGCCGAGCTGAACTCCATTGACATCCCCCACGGCAACCTCAAGTCCGGCAACGTCCTCCTCGCCGACGACTTCGAGCCGCTTCTCGTCGACTACGGTTTGCTCGCCTTCATCAACCCTTCCCACGCTTCCCAGGCCATGTTCGCCTTCAAGTCGCCCGAGATCCTCCGGGACCGCCACGTCAGCCCTAAATCCGACGTCTACTGCCTCGGCATCATCGTCCTCGAGCTCCTCTCCGGTAAGTTCCCCGCGCAGTATCTGAACAACACCAAGGGCGGGACGGACGTGGTGCGCTGGGCCGGATCCGTGATCGCCGAGAACCAGCCGGCGAGCCTGCTCGATCCGGCGATCACGCAGGGCTGCAAGGCGGAGGTGCCGGAGATGGAGGGGATGGTGAGGGTCGGGGCGGAGCTGATCGAGGCCGACCCCGACCGCCGGCCGGATATGAAGGAGGCGGCCAGGAGGATCGAGGAGGTGGGGGCGGCGACGGAGAAGAGAAGGAGGGACAGCGTGGGAACGACGGCGGTGTGCCACGTGGAGCTCGTGAGAGAAGGACAGGCGGCCGCCAGCCCCGGCGGCGCCGGTGCGGCGGGAGATTGGGCGGCGGTGGGCCGGACGGGCAGCATCACGGAGCGATCGAGGAGCATCGGGGATAACGTCTCGTTCGCGATCTCGTGAATTGGGGCAGCGATGTGGGAACCACCAACGGTAACGAATTTTCATTTTTTTTCTTGAAGTTTCATTTTTATTCAAACTTATTTTTGGGTTTTCTTTTACAATAACAAACTATATATATATATTTCACTATAAAAAAACTATATATATATATATATATTAGTTTAATAATAATAATAATAAATAAATAAATTTTTATTATATTCTACCCAAATTTTAATATAAAAAATATTATTTTATTTCACATAATTAATTATTTTTAATAAAATTATTAACTTAATTTCATATCTTAAACTAAAATAAGTATTCTCGTACTAAACAAGACTTTAATGTCTAAATATTTATTTATTAAATATAAATATAATAATTCTACATATATACAATATAGTGCTACATACATATAAACATGAGTATAATTATATATAAACATGTTTAATGTTGATTATAAAAAAAAATAAAACTTGTATATGTTATACTTTTTGCTTTAAATATAATAAAAAAAAATTTGCTCAGATGTAATACTTTTATATTATATATAGCAACATGCATTACATCTAATGATGTTTCTTAGAGTTGATGACTTTTTTTTTTCTATTGACATTGCATTATACAATGAGATATCTCCAAAAAATTAACATTTTATATTACTCGAATCTAATAATTTTTCTTTCTATTTACATATAAAAGCAATAAAACTGTTTTATTACTACTCCCCCTATTGGCTAGTAAGATTCCATTCAAGTTAATAGCTTAATTCAATGAAGCTCGATAAAAACCTAATGATTGTATCCCGATGCTCAGAAAATAATTATTTAACTTGAAAACGTGTGTACATCATATTATAAAAAACTATAAAATTACCGTTACAAAAGGTGTCATTTAACTGTCAAAACACTTAAATAATATAACATAATATCAAGATAACATTAAACCAACCTTAGTTTAGTTTTTCAGTGACATGAATCCCTCTTCAATTTATAAATTGCAGATTTCACCACATAATTTTGATGTTTGGAATTCAAGTGAAGCAAGTCTGTGAGCAAGCAGTTTTGTCACTTTTGTGCATAGAGGAAGACAGGCATGAGGGATGAGGCTTGCTGCTGAAGCTGGAGGGAGCATAACCAGAGGGTCAGTATTTCACTGGATTTTAGGAAGGAAGGCCATTGTGAATTGCAAGAAGAACATGGAAATTGACATACTGATACTCTGTTAATTCATTAATTACATTTCTTTCATTTAACTTCTTCATTTTTAATGTAACTAAAAGATGCAGAAAGGATCACAATTAATTTGCAAAATGAGTGAATAACATTTTCTACAATGCAATTTCCTGTACTTCTTCACCAATGATTTAAACAGCATTTTTTTTAAAAAAAAGTATATGTACTCAAATGTATGTTCATAGCTTCATACTACCTTGATCCCATAGAGAGCCAGCCATTAGGGAGAAGAGAATGCCTGCAGAATGTCATACAGTGACAAGGATAAAAAAATAAGTATAATACAACTATAGTTTTGATAATAAGAAAAAATAGCCTTCATTCATTTAAAATTTAAATCCAATGGATACCTTGTTTTCATAAGAGTATCTGCTCCTATCTAGAGTTTATTGTTCCGATGTTCTTGTGTTTATAAGCATTCTAATATAAAATGATCCTGAATGAAGAGAAAGAACGTCAATCCCAAGTTAATTAGGGTGAGGGAATTGATTTCTCCTCTCCATTCAACTCTACTTAAAACAAACACTATTAGTGAAGGAGAGATTACGCTAAACAAACATATTCCAAATCATTTTAATCTTTTATTTCTTCTCATTATCACCAAAATCTAGTTTATTAATTTTCAGTTATATGTGACTTACATTTTAATGGCTGTTAAAATCGAGAAATGAAAATGATAAGAATTGTGATGGAAGAATAAGGACATAGTAGTCAAGCTTCAGATTTATTCCTGAATGGGGTTACAAAGTGACAAGGAAGGAGAAGAAGACATAAAAGATCCCAACAGTAGAGGCCTTAAAGTAGTATTTATAGATATCTAAGCTAACCGATAATGTTGGTTACATAATAACTGCTAGTCATTAGTTCTTGAGATCTACCAATGACATGTTGACACGTAGCAATAATTTGTTGTACGACGGACTTAGCCGATCCATTAACTTAAATTGATGAAATAGCTGCAATAAACGCCACGTCAGCACAATCGGTTAGCATAATAACTTAAGTGCAACTAAGTGGTAGCTAGGAACAGGTCATATATAATAGAATTTGTAGAATGATAGATGAACTGTTATTATGGCATAACAAACTAGAATAATCATTTTTCTATTTCATTTATACTAACATGGCACTTGGAACAGAGATAACAAGACCTTTCTTAGTTATGCCAAAGTATAAATGATTATGAGATGGATTTTAGCTTCTACAAGATAAAAATGTGAGAAATAGGCAATCCCCTCCGGACCCAAGATATTGCATCTCATGCTAAAGGGTAATCTCAAGGAAGGCCAAGGCTTCCCACATAATAACATAATTATTTCGCGGAATGACATAATCCACCTCGCAATCATAGCATGTAGAGATAGTCATCTCAATTCAGCCCAGTAACTTGTAAATGGCTAAGATGTGTCGGGAAAATCTAAATGTTAACAATGGCCTAAAGTAAGTTATATAGATAATTAGATAATTTGCAAAGCACCATGTGAAACACTTATATAAATGTTGACTTCATGAGTAAGGCATGTGCATAATGTATGAGACCAGCTTAGTTCTTTAAAATTAGTAACCAAATTAAAGCATAGATGATTAGGTGATCAAACAAGGGCAACTCCAAAATAATCCCTCACATACTCGACATTTTGACCTCAAACTCCTCAACCTTAAGGAAGTTTGTTGATCTTGAGGGCAAACAAGACTGCTAAAAGAAGTAAAAAAAAACTCAACGAAGCGTAGAGGCTTCTTGAAACTGATACTCAATACTGAGATAAAATGTTGGCAATTGAGGTCGAGTGAGAACCTTGTCTCGAAGGAAGGTGCTAGCTTGTCTCAAGGGAGAACCTCAAATTATAGATTAGATAGATTGAGTCTCCTATTGTTTTGGTGAATCCTAATTTGAATATAATTCTAAAGTAATCTCATTAAACTAAATGCTACCTAACTCTTCAAACTTCACTTTGTAATCACCACTTAGATTATAGTGATCATGAGCTTATTCCCACCCAATGACGTAGCATAGTTTTTTCATCTCCTTGACATTGAGGTTTTTGTTTATCTAAGCTCGAGACGTCCTCAAGGTCAAGGCTCACAAGTCGAGTTGACAATTTGTCTCAAAATTTGTTTTCTCAAGATCCGAGTTGTAGTTAGCTTCAAGTCTTTGTTTTTTTTTTTTTTGTCGATGTCTCGTGCAGACGCCCAGCAATCTATACATTAGGCACAAGTTGGGGTTCTACAATTTTTGGATGAAAACAAAATGCAAGGTGACCACCAAGTGGATAATCACTGAAGAATTAAACTGAGCTCTATAGAAATTATACTTCACCGTACAAAACATTTATCATATCTAAAAGAAAGCATGAGCTCAAAACCTTTGGACTTAGATCTCTGGATCTTCGCATAACCAAATCTTCTAAATCTTCTAGGGTTCTATTTGTTTGAGAATGGTATCAATTCTCATATGGACAAGTTGATGCCTTCCTCTCTCGTGTCACTGTTGGAGATGATTGTCTTTAGTTGATTCCTCTAACAGTGATGTCAGTAATTAAAATATTAAGGTGCTGTTGAAGGTCAACTTGGCAATTTTTTTAGTGAGGCTCGAAGTTTTAGCATTGAGCCTTAGTTTTCTTGAGGCGCCGACGTTGAAAGTCCTTGTCATATTTTGCTGAGACTCGATGGTGAGGCGCTAAGTCTCGGGTTCTCTACAAGAATTGATAATGTAGGTTGACTCCTCAACGTTTTTTGGGAAGCTCAACGATGTGTCAAGGAGCATGACTTGCCTTAAAGTGTTGACATTGTAGGTTGGCTCCTTACATCGTTTGGTGAGACGACATTGTGGCATCAAGCCTCAATTCTTTCAAGGTATCAAGTGTTGGCGTAAAGGTCTATTCCATAACATCTTCTTTTGAGGCTTGACAATGTGATGTTGAGCCTTTAGCATTCTCGAGGCGTCCATGTTGCCTTAGGTTCTTTAAGGTGTTGACATCGAAGGTTGACTCTTTAACATCTTTTAGTAAGACTTGATGTTGTGGTGTTGTGCGACAGATCTTTTATGTTGCAAGGATTGTTCTCTGAAGTTGGCTGGATGTCCCAGTTCCATCCCCTAATTATATAATCACGAGGTAATCATAATCTCACCGACAACAATTTTTTTTATCTTAAACCATAACTAGTCTTAAAATTTTAATTTCAATATAAGCTTGCTCTTAGTAATCCCAAATCAACCAAGGAGTAAGGTTGTTTACACGTTGTAACAGAGAATGGACAATAAAACAGAGAATGAATGATATAGTATTAAGTTCAAGAAATATTTGGAAGAAGAAGAAGAAGAAGAAGAAGAAGAAAATGATTACTAATCTTGAATTCATACTATTAAAATAATGACAAAAGCCATAGAATGAAGAAAATGATCATGGGAGGCCGTGAAATCATAGAAATTAATCATAATCTAGCTCTAATGTATCAGCCAGGACTAAAGAATGTGTCATATTTCAATATAAACTTTTCACAAAGGAAAGAACCTTACCGAGAATATGTTGCAGTGTCCAGGATCAGCAATATGAGCCATCAAGTTATCAATCGGACCCTTTCCAGTATATATAGCCTGGAACCAAAAGCCCATGAAAGCAAGCATCGCCAACCTCCCATTCTTAATCTCCTTGGTTCTTAACACCATCACTGGCTCTGGAGAACCTCTTCCCCACTGCAAGGGATCGAACCACAGTCCACCAGGGTAGCCGACATCCGGCTTAGGATTCTTCCTGTTTGGGAACTTGGGTTCAATGTCAACGCACCCAGGATGCACCAAATCCGCCCATCTCCTTCCCTCCGCCCAACCCATCAGTACCATCTGGGCAACAAACAGTGTCAAGGGATCAGCAAAGTAATCCTGCTTCCCAGCATCATACCATGAGAAACTCTCCATGAACCCGATCTTTGCAAGGAATTCAGGGATCAGGATGCCAGCAACAGCGAGCATCGCCCATCTGCTGTGCATCAGCTCGGCCTGTGCAAACCACTGGAGAAGCTCAGGATCCGATCCTAGAACGTTTTGAAACAGAGAACGTCAGGAACGGATGATAAGTTTCAGAGCGGCATTTTGTCGAACATCTAGAGTGCGCACCTAAACCAAGCGGATCAAAGCCGAAATATCCAGAAAGGCTGGAAAATTTTGAAGATTTGTTTACTGAAATTGCAGTAAGGAATTGAAAATAGGCGAGAGGGAACTGACCTCCCATCAAGCCATTCTGGTGGCGAGCTTCCAGGGAACCACAATGGCCTGTCGGGGGGCAGAGGCTCGCAGACGCTGGAAACTCCTTTGGTCGCCTTTACGGAAACCTGAAGCTTTGGGGAAGATTTAACGTTCTTTGAATTCCCCTTTGAGCCCACATCCCTTGTATTATGAAAAAATTGCAGAAGAATGATCTAAATGCATTGCTGGACAACTAACAAAAATGATCTAAAAATCACTTTTTTCAGCTGAGTTTGCATTTTCTAGATCAAACAAAAATGGCGGATGGGTTTACCTGTGCTGAAGCTTGAAACTGCCAACGGAGTTAATCGCCAGAGCCATGGACGGATGGATAACAGAGAGCCAGTCTCTCGTTAAATCCTCCAGGAAGTAAATAGCATTTAGGTACCTATTCTTCTTCCTTATGTTTAAAGAAGTTCTTCTAGTTTTAAATTAAATTTAGGGAAAATTACGCCCAGGTTCTTAAGTTTAACACTAAATCACACAGGTCCATATTTTTAAAATTATAACATCGGTCCTGCGTTTTAATAAATTATCAAATCATCCTTTTTTATTTTTTTAAAATTAAAATTTTTTAAAATTACCATTTTGCCCCTGTCATTCTCTCTCTACTCCCGATTCGGCGCAGACACTTGAGTCGCGCGGTCGTCGGCGATCC
>JAEMOT010001813.1:386490-447847 GCA_019297695.1 Apostasia ramifera | reverse complement strand
GATTTGATTTGCTGACTCAGCTTCAGGTTTTGCTGGATCCTTGACCCAGGTCAAACCTCGGGCACGAGGATTCAACCAACCATCGTCCACGATGACCCAGGATAAATCCCCTATAACCTCGGGCACGAGGGTACGAGGTAATGCCTGTCACGATCAACTTCACCTAACCGCGCCGCTCTCCGTACGAGCGCTCTTTTTTAAACGGAGGTACCAGCATTTAAAGCCACCATCCTCCTCGTACAGCTGCGGACCTCTCCGGTGACAGACAAGCGGCGCTCAGAGCTCATCCATCACCTTTTCTCCGGAAAAACAGGGTGGAGCTGCACACGCCACACATCTATAAAAACCACTGAACAGTTCTATACAAAAAAAGGGGAGCAGCAAGAAAAAGGGGAGAGCAGCAAGAGAGAGAGGGGATACACAAAAGAGGCACGGGGCAGCGAGACTCTCTCTCGCCAAGAGGACTTTTCGATTGTAACAGGACTCCGGCTGAGGAGTACCTGGCTCCTTCTTCTTCTCCCTCTTCTTCTTCTTCTTTGACTCTTCTAAAAGCATTGTACAGCCTTAAAGGCTATCATTTTCTTATTAGTGAAACTGGCTCGCTGATCGTCCGGTGGACGTAGGGGATTTCCTCCCTGAACCACCTTAAATCTCTGTGTGCTTTTCTGGTTGCTTCGGACTAAATCTTCTCCCTGAGCCTCTATTAACAGGCTCACCACCTCCTTTGCGCGCCGCCGTCTTCCGGAACTCTCTTTCTTTGGTGTTTCTTGGGATCCCCACATTCCTACGTCAACAAATAGTAATTAGAAGGTTGTAATTTTAATTATTTGAAGTTAGTTGTATGAATTCATCTTGTTTATCTATTTTTTTAAAAAGTCCATGGTGCATTCTAAGAATTCAAAATTAGTTTTATATTCTTTTTTTCAAGAATGATAATTTATATGAAATTTTTTTGATTGATTAAAATGCAGTTTAGTAAACTATACCAAGGGCCTTGGCAGTTAAGTGCCTTAATATGGATCGAAAATAAAAAATCGATCGAAAATTGAATCGATTTTAGATTGAATCGAAATCGAATCAATCTAAATGAGCCGACTAACGAGTCAAAAGTTCGGCTCGGAAATAATTTCGAGCCGGGGTAGGCTCGGCTCGAACCAGCCCGAAATTGGCTCGAATTAAAATATATTTTATATTATAATACGTATATATAATATATGTTATATAATATATATATTATAACGAGCCAATTTCGAGTCGGATTGAGTCGAGCTTATCCGGCTTGAGATCGGCTTAAAAAAAATTGAGATTTGATTCATTTTCGATCCGGCTCGAAAATGAATCGAAATCGGCTTGAAGTCGATTAGAATCGACTCGAGCTGGCTCGAAGTCGAACCCAATTGAGCTCGAATCAATTTCGAGTCGACCGAAATATAATCAATTTGATTTCGAGCCGGTATTAGCTAGGCTCGAAATCGGATCGGTAACGGCCCTACAACAGTAAAGACGTGAAGGTATTATGATAACAAAAAAGCATGCATTTTTTTTTTTGATAAATAAAAAAAGAATAAGTTTCAGAAAAAAAACATGTAATTTAAAAACTCTATCAAACTAGTTTGGAATGGGCAAAAAAATAATCTATTTGCTTGGCTAAAAAAATTCTTCATCGTATCATAAAATTATCAATTTTATTTTGTACCTTATATAACATTTAATATCAAGATTTTAAAATTTAATTTCTATTTTAATTTTACTCATGCATTAGAAGTATTAGTTTTAAGAGTTTTGATGATTTCGATGATTTTAATTTCGATAATTTTGACATAATGTATATTATAATTTTTTATTTTGATTTAAAAATTTATGTTTTAAGATTTTTTTTGTGATAATTTGGTCCAAACAAAATTGATAAATTTTAGATGAGTTCTGATTGAAATTAACTAAATAGATTGGTTTTTGTCAAATTTAAAATTATATTAATATAATAAATTTATTTTTATTTTCATGATTAGAATGACTATAAATTTCACAAAAATTTTTCTGCTTTATAATTAAAATAATTCATTTTATCAATATTTCATTCTTTGGCGTTAACATGTTTTTATTGTGATAGAATTGAGCTTTGAATTTTGGGGCACAAATTGGCGGGAATTACTCCTAACCGTAAATCACGCACTGGACGGTCAATATTAGTGGTATTTAAAAGCAGTGTTACTCTAAGCTCACCTGCGGTGACGTCACTACCCACAGGTCTCGGCAAATACCTCCTTCCGTCTTCATCCTCCCACGTTCAGCCATCCTTCCATCCCACTTCCCCATCATTCGTGACGCCGCTGAAACCGAAGTTCGCCGCGAATTCCATGGAATTCTTTGCGGATCTTCAATCCTTAGCTTTACCCCTAGCGATGGCCGGCGGGAATGGGGGAGATTGCGACGAGGATGACGACTTCCAGAAACCTGGTCAGTCCGTCGCCCTGACCCAGAGCGTAATCTTCTCTTCGCTCAACAAAAACCGATCTCAGCCTCTCAAGCCCAGCGTTGGCGGCCGTCCTCAGAAGAGACAAAGGCCCTCCGCCGCGGTTGGCAAGGAGAACCTCAGTGTGGCCAAGAACCCAAGTCCGGTTTCTACAGTTGCTGAAGCTGGTGAGATGGAAAACTTGGTGAACACGGGAGGAAGCGATCTTCTTGTTAAGATTAAACCAATTGATTTACCTAAGCGGGATCTTGCTGTTGAATGCTGTGATCGAGGTGGGGTAGAGCTGCCCAAAGCGGTGCTTTCATCGTCAGATGCATTGAAGAAAGGTTTTAGTTACAGGGGTTCTCGCGAATATAAAGAAACCGATGATAAAGCGAGTGCAGAAGTAAGGTTTTCTTCTAGTTTTGAGAAGTCGATAGATATTTGGGTAAGGGAACCTTTTGGTGAATGCAAGAAAGGCGACGATAGTGAAGAGGCCGATCCTTCTCTTGTATCAGAGGAGAGGAGAAGAGAAGATTGGCCTTCTGGAGAGCCTCGTCAGGAATGTCTGTCAGTCACGTCTCTGCTTAAAAAAATGCATAATGTGTCTAAAGTAGAGGAAAAAGGTTTGATGGAAGAAATGAAATCTGAGAGCTATAGAAGTTGTGAAGAAGATATTGATCTGATGGAGAAGAACAGAGGAAATCACTATTGTATGTCTAATGAGTCTAAACTTATTAATTCTTCAGGAAATTTGGTTTTTTCTACTGCCGGATCTCAAGGTTCAGAAGGGGACAGCAGCGAGGAATTCAACCCAGGGACACAGCTGAGTATATTGATGGATCTTTGTTGTGAGATGAGTGAGCAAGGTGGTTCTTGCGCTGGAGTGATCTCTTATGAACAGAGTAAATTTGGAACCGAATCACCTGAGTTGGAAGGGAAATATTTGGTTGAGTGTCCATTATGTGGAAATGATATAACTGATTTGAGTGAAGAGATGCGGCATTTTCACACAAATGATTGCTTAGACAAAGATGAAACTGCTGAGGTAAAACTGTTTGAAGCTAACTTCTTCATTTTATTTGTCTATAAAGGATAGTATAGTTACTCCAAATCTTCTAGGCTTTGTGTTCAAAGCATTTTTTCTGTGATTGCCAGCTTGAGAAAATTGCTCTATCGATGGTTCATTTGTTGGGATTATTATTGTTGGGCTATCACTATGTATGAGGTGGATGAGCTGACGACACTCAAGATGGAGTCTCACAGAGGAGTGGTATTTGACAAAAGACAACTAGTGTTCCCCAAATGAAGACAGCTTCAAGAACAAAGACCTTCCTCGAGGAAGATGTTCCTTGTGATGGCATACCTTGAACAGTGAGAAGTCCACGTTCCAAAAAGTTGTTCTTTAGTTGTGAAGACAGTGTTCATCCATTGATGGGAGGGAATTCCTTAGTCAAAAGGCAGGATTTCCTTGGCCAAAAGGTAGGAGTTCCATAGTTGAAAGGTAGAAGCTCTTCGGTTGATGAGAAAGTGTTCATTGAAGAAGTTCTATGAGAAGGTTTTTGTTTGGTATACCAAGAAATTGGTCATTCAGAGAATTTCTTTAGAAGAGTTTTCTCGAAAAAAAACCACTAATTCAGATATGAGGAATTAGACCCAATAAATGGTTTTGGGATAGTGGGCATGTGTGATGGAGATTGACGGTTATAGAGATAAGCTAGTAATTTTTTGTCAAGGTTTCAATGCCTAATTAGTACCTATAAATAGAACTATTGGGACGCTATTCAAGGGATCAACAATCTACAATTGATTTCCACTATCGATGACGAAGTCTAGAAAGTGGTGCAGAGCATCCTTGTGATGTTCATCCTCTTCAAGCCTTCTTGTGATACCCGGAGCTATAAATGAATTGAGCACTTGATGAACATATCGATGTTTGGTTCGATAAGGGCTTATTTATACTCAATTCGGTAATATTAATAAACAAGTTTGAAAATAATTTTAAAAGATCGATTGATAAATATTGAACATACTAGTGTTCGATTTGTTTATATTCGTGAGCAATTCATATGAAGCTCATGAACATGTTAATTATAAGACTTGATATAATGTTCTTTTAAAGCTCAATTAACAACTTATTTAGAGATTTTAATATATTTATTTATTAATCATAAAACAGTCATGTCTCATGAATTAGCATGATGGACTTATTCATGAACACATTAATGTCCTTAATTAGAGTTTTTTTATAGTTTTCACATTCACGAATTGAAATTTATATGAGCTGATTCGCAAACACATTAGTGAGCTTGTTTGCAAACCTCATGAACCAAGCTCAAACATGTTATGTTTGCAAACCAAGCTAGAACAAAATCGTATAGTGCTCGAGCTCTAGCTTAGTTTTAGTAAATAAATATGAACTTGAACAAACAAACACTAGGTTCAATTTTGTTCATGTATAGGTGATGGCAGGAAGCTACTAGTCCTATCCACAGGAGGAAGAGAATGAAGAAGGAGAGTCATTCATAGAGGACCTGTGTTTCTTTTCTTTTTGTATCGCACCTATTTGCAAAATTGTAGGTGAAGAGCTTCAGTTTTATCCATTTGTCTTTGGGAAAGAAACTATATCATGTTAATCCCACTCTACAATGGAAATCCTATTGCCTAGCATTTGGCATCCGTTGATATAAGCTTTCGAATTAAATGTGTTCCATTGTGTTTTCTCTGTTGTTTTCGTCTTCTTAATATCTAGGAGAAGGTTGTTTTTGTCTTCTTAATATCTAGGAGAAGGTTTCCGCCTTTACTCTTGCCAAAGAATGTCTAGCAGTATTGATGTTACCAATATTTGCATAGCTGGGTTCTATGAACATGCTCTTTCAAGAATTGGATTGAGAACTAAAAAAATTACTGATGCAATTTCGTAGATCAAGTTCATGAATACAGTTTGATGGTGACATTTTTTTCTCTTGCAATTGCCTTATGCATGCTGGAAGCATGGATCCAGGAGGTGGATCTATTGTTGGCCAATACATTAATCTTTTATATGTTGCAAACTTTTATTTTGTGAAACGTAAAGCTAGATGGTGGTAACAACCGGTTGTCTTAATGTTTCTCATATGTTGGTGATTACTTACAAAATATTATGTATAAATGATAAAAGTTGAAAGTGTTGAGAGCAGGAATTAAGCCATTTTGCTTATTAACATTTTTTCTACATATAAAATATGTGTTCAAACATTGTTTTCTTAAATAAAAGTGAAAAATAATCTAAAATAGATGTTTTTTTTGTTTTGCATCTTTGATAATACAGCAAACTTACGTATTTCCGCTCAGAAGAAAATCAAAAGGCTTCAAAAAATATGCAGCAATATGCATGGTGTATTGACTTTATTCTTCTAATTTATACATGTATTGCAGGTACCTAATCCTGTTGGTGAGGCTTCATCTAAAACGTCTCAACAGCTTGTCGGTACAAACCTTGTCATTGAGTGGTTACGGTCGTTGGGTTTATCCAGATATGAGGATTCTTTCATCAGCGAAGAGGTTGATTGGGATACTTTGCAATGGCTCACCGAAGAGGTTTGCATTATTTAAATCCTTATCATGTACATGTACTTTCTTAAGTTTGTATGCTCCTATTACCTATTTTGAAGGATACATATTCATGCTCCATGTCTGAATAATATTGTAGGATCTCATTAATATTGGTGTTATTCCTCTTGGGCCTAGAAAGAAGATTGTCAATGCACTTAATGAGCTTCGGCAAGTGAACTTTCTCCCTCAAGATAGAGAGAATGATTCATCTGATATAATAAATCAGAAGACGAAGTCACCTCTATGCAATAACAAGTTGATCACAGAATATTTCCACGGGCCTCTGGTAAATAATGTGAGGGACAGCAACTTAGGCAAATCACTTTGTGGTAGAGCAGAAAGAGCTAACAAGGATTCTGTTCAGAAGAGGTCTGGTACCAAAAGGAATGGTAATAGAAGGATAACTCGAGATACACCTCCTTGGTGTTGCATACCAGGGACCTCATTTCGTGTGGTATGCACAAATCTTATATTTAGAATATCATTTTAAATTGCATCTCACAGTTATGAATGTTTACAATTTATTCAACACACTTTTTGTCCAAATATAATTATTTGTAATAACATTGAAAAATATATAATAATAATGTCATTCTAATATCACAGAAGGATGTACAAAATTGTGAAGAAATCAAATTGCATTTAGCAAATTGGCTTTCTGTGCCTTTTTTGTATTCATCCTCACATTTAGGCCCATACATGTTCCCAAACTTCCATACCAACTTCGCTAAAACTGCTGTGCCACTTGTGTGTGTCTCTGTGTAATTTATACAGAATTTAGAAACAGAGTGAAGTTTCACATTATTTTCTTGTTGCAGTAATTCTGTTTTCCTTGCGCTTCTGGTAATTTATTACCATTTCATTATTGTTGTTCTTCATCTCATCTGTTTTCTTCCTTCACTTTTATTACCTTAGGAGATTTCACTCACTTGATAGATGCATTTAAACAGTAGTGGTTGTATTATCTTTTGACGTATCTCGACTATTGCTCGCTATTTGCTGCATGTATTTGTTCTTTCTTGGATATTATTTTCTATGTATGGGGGAATTACCTTAGGTACCTAACATTTTGTCCTCTAGCCGTATCATTGTAAATAATATCACTAAGAAAACTTTTTTCATACGGATCTTAGTTGTAAGAATGTCTTTTTCTTTAGAATTTTCTTTGTTAAATTTGACAAAACAATAATTTATATTGTTACTTGTTACACGTATCTGCAGGATGCCTTCCGTTATTTAAGAGGAGATTGTTCTCATTGGTTTCTAACTCACTTCCATATGGACCGTAAGTTCATTCATTTCCTCAGAAATAAAGCATCTGTTTCCCATTGGGCCATGGTATTAATCTTCTTGTTGCTCCAGTTTTAACTTGCATTCATCTTAATTGTGATAACATCTTTCAAGCTTTCTACAGCAAAACAATGTGGTCGTGTTCATCTTTCAAGAGCTCAACTCTTGTTTTACTACCTCAAGAATATCTGAACTTGTCTTGCTTTACAATGATGCATTTCCAAATTGATCTGTTGCTGGCAAAACTAAGCATGATTCACTATTCCTTGATATATTTTTTTGTTTATGCAATTTTTCTTACATTTTTTTACAAATTACTGTCAGATTATCAAGGTCTCACAAAAAACTTCTGCCATGGAAAGATTTATTGCTCTAAAATCACAGCACATCTTGTAAATTTGAAAATTGGTGTCCCATGGGATAGAATACAAATTTTGCCTCTAAACCAAAAAATTACCATTGCTGGTATCAGTTTAACGTGCTTGGATGCTAATCACTGCCCGGGATCTATAATTATTCTTTTTGAACCTCCTAATAATAAGGTATGGTATCATTTTTCTGGCTATTTTTCTAACATGCTATAGTTTCATCATTGTTGGACGTTAAAATTTGTCTTGCCATTTCCTTTTTCAGGCAGTTCTACACACTGGGGATTTCCGATTTTCAGCAGAGATGGCCGAGTCTTCTGTTCTTCGATCAGCTCAGATTCACACCCTTATCCTGGATACCACTTACTGCAATCCTCAGGCATGGCCATCCCTACAATTGCTTTAGTTCTCGCCCCTTTAGATTTTTCCTTAATCAATGAATTTATGCAGTATGATTTTCCAAAACAAGAGGCTGTTATACAGTTTGTTATTGATGCTATCCAAGCTGAAGCTTTTAATCCCAGAACCCTTTTCCTCATAGGGACCTATACAATTGGTAAACCTCTTCCTCAATTTTGTGCAAAAACATAATTACATGCATAAAGTAAATAAAATGATGATACTAATTCTTGTAATATCTTTTGTTCTCTGTTTTTACACGACTATATTGATTTTGTTGATCATAGGGAAAGAAAAGTTGTTCTTGGAGGTTGCAAGAACGTTGAAAAGGAAAGTATTTATTGGGGCTGAGAAGCTCCATTTACTAAGATTTTTGGGGTTGTCTGAGGAGGATATGAAGTGGTTTACAGCGATTGAGAGTGAGAGCTGCATACATGTTGTTCCCATGTGGACCATAGCAAGCTTCAAGAGAATGAAACACATATCTAGCCAATATTCAGTAAGGCACTCAATTCAGTTTGAAAGTAGTTTTTTCTATACTATTAGGGGACCAAAGCTTATTGGCTGCATACTTATTCATGAAAGGAGATGATTTTTTATATTAGAATTTGTGTAGGATGTTAAATAAATATAAAAAAGTATTAAGACTATTTTTAGGCCTCTTACCAACCTATGCCTAAAGTTGGTTTTGTGAAGGCTGTGGAACAACATTATCGAATTTACCCCACAAATTTTCAAGGATCGAATTAGGTAGGACAGCTTGCCTACTTGTTTGGTGGTATGATTTGGGTTAAATCTCATATGATCCGACTTCAACCCCATCCATCGGACCCACTCTGTCTAAACTAAGATAATCATGTTATTCATGGGTCATAACCTACAAGTTTAAGCTTCTAGGTCGGTTGGCTATTAGAGATTTAGTATGATATCATAACCTAGGCCTTGAGTTCGAGCCATTATGATAATACTGTTAAAAAAAAAATACAAAAGTTCAAGCAATTATGTTTCACTAAATCAATGTTGCAAGGCCATATGAGTTTGGATGTAATATGATATGTTATTCTTGTGCTATAACTTACAAGTTTGAGATTTTCATGAAAATTGGTTGCAATAGATTCGACAAAAAACATTTTAGGATTGATATTTTGTAAAATGGTTGCTAGAATCTTTTGACTCAACTCTAAACGTTTTGCTGCTGCTTAATCAGGATCGTTTCAATCTCATAGTTGCTTTCTCCCCCACTGGTTGGACATATGGCAAAGGAAAGAAGAAGACCCCTGGAAGAAGATGGCAACAGGGCACCATCATTAGGTATTTCCTTTCATGCTTTCTATATTGATAGAGGATAAAAAAGATAGTTTGGATAAATTTTTTGAGTTTCTTTAAAAAATGTGTATGATATGAAATAAAATCAGTTAGCTATATTAAAATTTGTATTGAATTTGAAATGAAATTGATTGATTTATTAAAAATTGTGTTGAATGTAGAATAAATTGATTGTTTAATATCGAAACAGACATGAGTACAATCATAGTGAATATTTTCAGGCTTTTAAGCTTTTGCTTGCGCTTTGAATTTATTCTTTGAATGCATTCATTTTTTATTGCAGGTATGAAGTTCCGTATAGTGAGCACTGCAGCTTTACAGAGCTCAAAGATTTCGTCCGCTTATTATCTCCTAAGGAAATAATCCCGAGTGTGAACAATGAGGGCAGGGGTTCATCCGATGCAATGACAGCCCTCCTCATGTCTGATTCATAGAACTCAAATATTTTCCATATTGAGGTAAACTTTAAATCAGCAAAGTTAGAGATATGATTTTGGATCAAACTTCCAACTGGTATGTGTGTTTGGTGCGAGGATCAAAATCAGGACCAAAATAGTACTAATTTAAAAAAGAACAATAATAATAATAAATAAATTTTTTAATTATTCTATATAAATTTTAATATAAAAAAATATTATTTTAGTTCACATACTAAATAAGTTTTAATAAAAATATCTACTTTATTTCACATCCTAGACCAAAATATTTGAATCGAGTATTTTGGTGTAGGATGTAAAATAAAGTTAATTTTTTTATTGAAAATTATTGAGTATGTGAAGTAAAATAATATTTTTTTATATTAGAATTTGTGTAGAATGATTAAAAAATTTTATTTATTATTATTATTATTTTTAAATTAGTACCATTTTGGTTCTGATTTTGATCCTCGCGCCAAACAGGGCCAGAAAGAAAGTCAACGCATAATTTGATTAAAAATTTTGAGATAATATAGCAAGGCTATAATTTTTAAAAGAAATTACTTATATCATCTCTAAAGAAGGATTTTTTACCCATTTAACTCTCAAAATTAGATATTTACATGCTTCACTATATGTTCTGAATACATAATCACGAGCTGCATTCTTTTCATATTGGGAAAAATTTATCCACTCATCTTATAAAAAGAGAAAAATTTAGTTATTCATCAATATAAAGAGGTGTAATTTATAATTATTCATTTGAATTATGGGTGACATATAAATATCTAACTTGAGGGTTAAATAAATAAAAAATTGTTCTTTAAAGATGACAATATAATTCTCCTTAGTTTTTAAGTTTTTGTGTAATTTAAATATAATCCTCAAACTAGGGTGGTTGCACAATTAATATCAAATTATTATATTTTGAAATTAGGCTTGAATCTATAGTGATGCAGAATATTTGGCCATCATTCAATGGAAGAAATATTTGAAAAAAATAAACTGTATCAATTAAATGAAGGATAACTTTTTTTTTTTTAGATAGTATGAAAAATATAAACTGCATCCCAATAGTTAGGGTTTCAAATATTCAACCATCTGGCCTGGAGATGATCAAACTATGAGTAACATAAAAAAAATCCCTTGAAAATTGCGCGATATAAAAATTGAATAAAATGCCCAAATGATTTTCATTTACTTGAAAAAATAGTACAATTAAGTTTAATTGAAAGTTTGATGGATTAGTTAGATTATTAAGGGGGCTGTATGTAATAAATAATTTTATTAAAAATTATGAAATTGTTATTAAGTATCGTCTAAATATTAAAATATTTAGATAATATAATACACCAACAACAACAACAACCAAGCCTTAATCCCACTAGGTGGGGTCGGCTACATGAATTCTTTGTTTCCATTGCGCCCTATCAGTTACCAAATTCTTATCTAAGTCTAAGTAATTAAGGTCACTCCTTTCTTGTCATGTCTTCTTTGGTCTCCCTCTTCCTCTTTGTACATGGGCAAAATCCAATAACTCAATTTTTCTAATTGGAGCTTCAATCGGCCTACAATTTAGATGTCCAAATCATCTAAGCCGACTTTCTCCAAGTTTATCCTCATTCCTCAATTGGTGCAACACCAACTTTCTTTCGAATATACTCATTTCTCATTCTATCCTTTCGTGTATATCCACACATCCACCTTAACATCCTCATTTCTGCAATATTTATTTTATTTGTATGTTTGCTCTTTGCAGGCCAACATTCTGCACCATATATCATCGCTGGTCTTACTACAGTTTTATAAAATTTACCCTTGATTCTGGATGGGATTTTTCTATCGCCCAACACACCAGAAGCATTTCTCCATTTTACCCATCCTGCTTGAATTCTGCTAATAACGTCATTATCTATTTCGCTATCATTTTGTATAATTGATCCAAGGTATTTAAAGCGCTCACTCTTCTTGACAATTTGAGCACTAATTGTCACATCTCCAATATAAGTATTTCTTTCTTGACTAAATGCAGTGCCTATATATTCAGTTTTTGATCTACTGAGATAAAAACTTTTAGATTCTAGAGCATTCCTCCAAAGCTCTAGTTTCGCTTTAGCTCCCTCTTTAGTTTTCTCAACAAGGACAATATCATCTGCGAAGAGCATACACCCAGGCACTTCATCTTGGATATGTCCAGTCATGACTTTCATAATCAAAGCAAAAAGATACGGACTTAAAGCCGAGCCTTGGTGTAATCCAACTGTAATAGGAAAATCCTTAGTCAAACGTCCTTGTGTCCGAACACAGGTAATAACTCCTTCATACATGTCTTTAATAACTTGAATATAAGGAGTGCAAATCTCTTTCTTTTCTAAAACTCTCCAAAGTACTTCTCTTGAGACTTTATCATAAGCTTTTTTCAAATCAATAAAAATCAAATGTAGGTTTTCCTTTTTTTCCTTAAATTTCTCTATTAAACTTCTTAATAAATGAATGACTTCTATAATAGATCTACCTGGCATAAAACCAAATTGATTCTCTGATACCTTAGTATTATGGAATTTAGATAATATAATATAATATAATATAAAAATAATATTGAACTAAATTTCTCTTAATTATTTTCTTAGTTTGTTATTTTATTCAGGGTTATTTTTTTCGTTGTGATCTCTTCAAAACTTAAAAAAAAAAATTTATTGAGATTTTTATTTTTAAGCAAATTATCCAAGTATCCAAGTTTATATATATCATCTTTCTGAAAATCATCATATGCTATGATGAGTTGGCCAAATCTAGGCTAGCTTATTGAACAAATTAATTTGTTCTACAAATATTAATATATATATATGTATGTATAATCGAATTAGTGAAATATATTTGAGTCAAGTTGGCTTAAATGAAAATACTTTAATTTTGTGTTAATTTGAAATCTTGTTAAACTCAAAATAATCAATTTTGATTTAAGCTACTCTTGAAAGTTTACTCCATATCACAACCCTTTAAGCAAATGCAAAGGGCTTTTTATTTAAAAAATATTAAAAAATATTTTTTTTATTTTGTTCTACAAATATTAATATTAAATAGTAAATTTATATCATATTTTACATAATTTTTATATATTAATTAATATTATTTATATCTTATGATTTACCATTCTATATAAGCCTTGATTCATGCCCTACAATTGGATATCTCTGATCATTTAATGAAGGCTTCACAGTATGAAAAAAGGGTTATTTAATATAGATAATTATTTATATAATGTAGAAAAAAAAGGAACAAAAGTAAAGAAAATAGTAATATCTTTTATAACATCAACAGGAATCTGATGGGCCACCTTAATTTTATATTAAATGTTAAAGCTTCCAAATGGTTGTCATTATACTTAAAAATGACTAATCACATCGTGTCATATAACTAAAAATATGACTTAAATTTATGAGCAGTATATTATGATATAAAGCTTAATACACTCTATTTAAGTACGACTAAACATTCTTAGCCCACAATTAAACTCCTATTGTGACAGGCTACTTCAAAATGCGAAAAATGAAGTTCAATCTTAAAGTTGAGTTTGTTGATAGCATGCTTAGCTATCATATTTATGGAGCTGCCGCTATCATTCACAAATTAAAAAACTTATCATTGCAGTAATTAAAGATACGAAAAATGCTTGCTCATTTCTAGTCATCATATAACTTGATCGTAGATATGACACATTTAACAATGACTACACAATCAGATACTAGAATACACAGCTAGTTCAATTACCCGATTTTCAAACCTATTCAATACATTATGATCATGCTTTAATACCAAATGATATAACATCTAGACCTACAAAAGAGTCAAATTATGTGCGGGCTTGCTTGGTCCAAATCCAATCAGCGAAAATTTTTATCAGGACTTAATTCGAATCCAATGAAATTTATTCCGCGATTCATAAAAATCCGAATCAAATTCGGGTCGGGTCTAGACCTAAACAACTATATTTGTTAATCATAAACTCATCATATATTAGGTATAATAGGTGAATCACAATTTTATTTTATTCATAAGAAATCATCTCTGTATAACATAGTACAAAAAAAGGACTAGCAAGCCTTTAGATAAATTAGAAAGCATCAAGAAGAACAATAATGCAACAGGAAGCAAAGGCAATGCAGTATGTGTAAGTGCTTTCATTCTCAATCCTTCTTTACTTCTCACCATCTACTGCTTTCTCTGCATCGATAGCCGAAGGTACAGACTTCGCCTGCAAATAACTCATTAAACAAGATATTCAAAAAGAAGAAGAAGAAGAAGAAGAAGAAGAAGAAAATTACCAAATTGCGATATTTGAGAGCATAGAACATCTCAAGGTATCGTCGAGTTTCGCGCCTTTCAAGGTTCGAAACAAACTTCCAAAATCCGTAAACACCAGTAAGAGTCATCAACCTCTGAGAGTACAGCTTCCAAGTATACCTAACACCACATATGCAATATGCCTTAAGCCACTGATCTTAAGTTTAAACTGCAACCGAGTCTGTTTGTTTGTAAATTTAAATTTAACAAGGTTAAAATTAAATTTAGATAAAGATGTTTTTTTATTGAAAGTTATGAATGATGTGAAATAAAATTAGTTATTATATTGAGATATGTGAGGGATGTGATATAAGTTAGTTATTATTTTGGTAATATGTGTAAGATGTGAAATAAGTTAGTTATTATTTTAGTAATGTGTGTAGAATATTAAATAAAGTTAATTTTTAATATTAAATTTTATGTGTAATGTGATATGCCAGGTTAAAATTAAATCATGTTAATTTTTAACTTCATAATAAACGGTGCTTGAAATGGCCAAACAAAATAATCTAACTTGATCTTTTGATTTCAGTTTTCAGTTCCTTTATGTTCGAGCATGCAAGAATTTAGAAGCTAAATCAAAATGGAAGAAGCTCACTTCTCACTGATTCGTTGAAGTCCAGCCTGGGAGATCTTGTCCCAGTGTTTCGGATCTTCCTCGCATTTCTGAAAGAAGCTAACAAGAAGCTCAGCCGCCTTATCGCCCTGATAAGGATCGATGTGGAAGCCTGAAACACCATCCACTATGATCTCTCCTGGACCTCCGTGAACAGTAGCAAAGGTGGGCAGCCCGCAGGTCATGGCCTCCACCACTGTGAGCCCAAACGCTTCGTAGAACGCAGGCTGTTACCAATGAAACAATGCGTGAGTAACTTCCTATTTAGCTTGCAGACTCATCGAATCGAAGTTTAGTTTCGGTTTCGGTTTCAAATATGGAATACGTTAGCGAATCACGATCAAGGATTAGTCTGTTTTCATCCTTTGAATTTCTTCACATGTTTCATACAACTTACTAAAGAAATACACATATTACACTCGAAGCCTACCGTACTCTCTCTAAGACTTAAACGGTCATATTATCAACAGAAGCCGTTTAAATGGACACACTGAAACAATACAATAGATAAAGGTGAAAAAAAAATATGGACCTATGTAAAAGTCAGGATAAACTTCAGGGACCTATTTGTATCCCCAGTGCTAATTCCGTATATTGAAAAGACATGGATCGTATTGCTATACCATCTATGTGCATGTACATAAATACATGCATGTTCATATATATATATATATATATATATTTGCGTGTGTGTAAATTTTCATACATGTATATATGTGAATATATATACATACATACGTATATAGATTTCATACATATGTAAATAAGCATGCAGTTATGTACGTACATATAGATTGTATAGCAATGATCCATGAGATTATTCCTTGGCTCCAATTGTATAGCAGTATGAAAGATTGACAAATGCAAATTTTGTACTGTTATATAATCTGAGTCTAGGGATTGCAATGAATGAATATAAATTTATTTCACCAAATGAAAGAGAACTCTCCCCCAGATTGTATAAGAATATGAAATCTTCATAGAAATGCAGGTTTTATACTCTTATACGATCCAAGTCAAGGCCGCAATGAAATGATTTCTCATTTTTATGACGTGCCTGCCTTCACCTTTTCGATGACGTGAAACTTGAGATATCAGAGAAATCCGCATGTACGATTGGAATTAGAAGTCTGCACAAACAGTACGAGTGTTGCTCACATAAGATAAGCTCAATCATTTATATTCGTATCAGTTAATTTTTAATATTTAACTGATATCATTGAACTATTAGCTGACATTGGAAGTAGTTGGACCGTTTTAGTAGAAATTCATTCATTGAGCAGTTTTGGTTCACTTCTTGCTAGCACAACCATATATATGAGAAAGAAAAGGAACGTTTAAGAAATATTTAGTACCTGCACAAAAGCTCCTTTTGTATCAGCAATGCAGCGGTATAGCTCCCCGTTGCGAACCCGGTTCATCTGTGCGGAAATCCACCTGATATGGCCGTTCAGTTTATACTCATCAATAAGTTCATACATCTTCTTTAACTCTGCCTGCTCCTCAAGATCTTTGGACTCCTTTCCATGGTCGCCCGCAACCACAACAAGATTCACTAGCTCCTTAAGTCGAGGATTCCTCCCATAGAGCTCCACAAGACCAGTGATGTTCTTAACTCGGTCCAGTCTTGCCATTGAGAAGATTATAGGCTTCTTCCTGTCCCTCAACACAAACCTAAGCATAAAAATCTCGACGTTAGAAAATTATAACTTGGAAATAAGGATATGCGTAAATATACAAAAAATATACTATACATATAATCCGAAGTAGCTTTCATGTTCTACATGAACCACGACAATCAAGTAGACTAAATCCATAGGTAACTTTCAAGTTCTACGAGAACATAGAAATGCAATTTAAATTCGATTACTGTGCAAGATACTTAAAATCTAATGAACACTATGCCAGAAATAGATTTTTCTCATATGAGAAAAGTTCTCTCTTATCAAATGCACCAACACTACCACTAAAACTCTCCAATAAAAAGTGATGGATGATCTCATGCATTTTAAAAAGAGTAAATTGCATAGAGGTCCTTGAGGTCTTAGCATTTTTGCACATTAGTCCATAAATTTTCAACCATAGCACTTAAACCCCTGAGGTCTTAGGATTTGCACGCTGATCTACAAATTTTGAGCCAAAACACTTAGGTCAATAAGGTTAATTTATTGCCATATGGTTTTTCTGTCACTTACAATGTTACATTTAATTTGGAAGAAGCATATAAAATGTTAAGATGAGGAGGGATCAAACAATAGATCATCAAATCTTAAGGACTCTAGTGCTAAGATTCAAAATCTATGAACCAACGTATAAAGCTCCTAAGATCTCAGGGTCTTAAGTGCTATGATTTAAATCTATGAACTTGCAAACCCTAAGCCCTCATACGGTTGGAAAGTTATAGTTGGGCAAAAGATGTGAAATATATTAGTTTATAAGTTTGATTTAAAATAAAATTATTGAAAGATGTGTAAGATGTGAAATAAAGTTGATTTTAGTATAAGAATTTATATTGGAAGTAAAATAAAGTTATTGAAATTTGTGATGAAATTGAAATAATAATAAAATAAGGATTTGGTTCTTTTGAGCCTTGAACAAAATTATCCCTAAGACCTTAGGGACCCATATGTAATTTATCTTATTAAAAATAATCTGCTCATTGTTTAGATGAAGCAAAAGCTTTAACTAATGTACGACTCATTAAGAATTGGTAATTTTATAATTTAGGGTTTTCCGAGTCATCATGTTAACATGAGTTATTAGTAGTCATTAGAACAAATTTAAAACTGAATTTTAAAGGGGCTAAACAAATCATCCAGTCGGATTTGTTGCCGTGTTCACTCGATTAATGCTCAAATCATCATAAGAAAAAGCAAGATAAACTCACTTGTGCTCGGAGTTCTCCGTGGGACTGTAAAGAAGCTCTTCAATCTCTGGGTGGAGAGCTTTGAGTCTGTTCTCTCTTTCCGAAAATGGGAAGTATATTGACATATCAGCACCCGGAGAAACTATATTGAACTTCGGATCAAACACATCGATACCGTGAACCACTCGATATAGCCCAGGAAGAGTGAAGGCAGTGTGAGACTCATACTGTCCCACAGTATCCTTACTGAGAAAACAAAAGGTGCAAAGTGAGTTGCAAAACAAAAAATTTTGATGAAATTTTGATGAAATTTTGATGAATTTGATGATAATACATTAGTACCTTCCTGCAATCTCCTGGAAGGTGCTGGTTATGATGAAGTCAGTGTGATTCATGGCTATCAGATCAGCTGTGAATTGACTGGAGAAGTGGTACTGCTCATCAAAGTTTTTCCAGTATATATCTGAATTAGGATATTTTGTCTTCTCCAAAGCATGGGCAATGGTACACTGTATGAGGAAGAACATTATGAGAACTAAGTACTAAGAAACATAGATAAGGATAAATTACTAGGAGTTATGATGGTTGTTTTACACAGTTTCACGTATTTTTTGGATCCTGTCGCCGAAATCTTTGCCAACTAATGTTAATTTCATTTATTGTTAATAAAATTCTCAAATTATTTCAGTTAAATCTTTAGTTACCAACTTAACTAAAAACTTAAGCTTGTATGTAATAGCATAGTAATAATTTTAGATTCTTACATGTCCCTTCACGCCTAACTTGATTTGCAGCGTAAAAAGCAATTTAGCACAGTTCTTTTATTTTGACTTATGCTAGAGAAATTGGAGATTATCACGATTTTAAATCTCTAGTTACCGATTGGCCTAAAAGCATAAGCTTGTAGGTTATGGCCATTCATACAATTTTTGGTTAGCTATTAAACCTTCTAAATCAATCTAGCGATTGAACAAAATACCCCTCTCCAGTCCCTCTTTCCTCTTAACTTCCCTTCAGGTCTTCTCTCTCTTTCTCTCCTTCTCACCCCTTCATTGCATGGGGAAATCGAACCATGGTTGAGAGCAGTGAAGAGCTAGGGGATTGGGCTGAGGGAAAGAGAGAGAAAAGTGAAGGGTAATATCGTGTTGAAGTTCAATTGCTGGATTTTTGATATAAGGACCTTCGTAATGTGACTAAGGGGGCGTTTGGTTCAGTGTTATCTCAATGTCAATGTTATTTAGATGTCATGTTATCTAAATGTCATTGTCATTCATCAATGAACATTTGTTTGGTTCAATGTTATGATATTAGAAAATATCAATGTTATCCAAATTATTTTTATTTAATTAGAAGTTATTAACATTATAATGACAAATTGATGGTGTTATCTTGAGATGTCGCCCAATTTGGAGTGACATCTAGATGTCAATATATAATGGCATTTTTGTAATTAATTATAATGTTATTTAAAGATGTCATTAAACCAAACAATTACTTTCTAAAGATAACATAACATAACATTAAGATAACACTGAACCAAACGCCCCCTAAATGACATCATGGACCCATGTGGTAAACTAACCTGAAATTTGGGATAAACCTTAAATATATAGGTGCAATTTGCCTTAAAAGCTACCACATATTGAACAAGAGAGATTAAGTAAATGTGGAGGTTAGACCTGAGTAACTCCTAGTTTATGAGCCAAAAGAGATGCAACAAGATTGCCATCACTATAATTTCCAATAATCAAGTCTGGGGTGGCATGCAACTCTGCGGATAGCTCATTAGCCACATCCTGCAGTCAAATAAGATAAAGCATGACTTGAGATTTTTTTTTTCTGCAACTAAATAGAAATAAAAAAAAAATATAGGATCGATGGTAATATATTTACGTTAGCATAAGTCTCTAAGTAAGGCCAAACATCAAAACGTGAGATCCATTTACGAAAAATTCCCTTCTCAGTTCGAAAGGGAACTCTAAGAATGCTGGTGTGTTCAGTTCCAATGACCTTCTCAAGCCGCTGTCCACATGTAGTGCCCACTGCATCTGGCAGCAATCTCGTCACCTGTGCATTCGTAATAATATATCAAAACGTTTAAGGGGAATAATCAAGTTTGTAATCATCACGCCACTGTTTGTTTAGCCAGGTTAAAATTAATACGATTAATTTTAAGCAAATATATCGCATCATATATAAAATTTAATTATATTTCACACCATATAGATATTTAAAAAAAAAAGTTTATTTTATATCCTACATATATATTAAAATAATAACTAATTTATATCACATCTCAACATAATAATTAATTAAAAAAAATATTTTCATTCAAATTTAACTTTGAATTTGTTAAAATTAAACTTTATAAACAAATACATTACATATGTTGGGAAGAATAGAACGATAAAGAGAAAGAAATGGAGATATGGATCAAGAAGAGGAAGGAGAAAATGAAGAAGAATAGGAGTAAGAAGACTGAAAAACAGAGAGAATTACTTTCAATTCATTGAATTTCAACAAATACCAAATAGTGAGAACATTGGTTGCACTTACAAGGGAAAGAAAATAATAGGAGCTCATCCAAACAATAAAAGAAGGAAAATCAGAAACTTGCCAATGCAACAATGACAACAGATCAAAATATTTGAAATACAAAAAAACAACTACTGAGAGACTCAAATCATATTGGCATCTGTCCTTTACATAAAAAAATGTACAACAAAAATCATATCTACGTGCCGGCGGAGATCATCAGTGATCCTTAAACTATAACGTTAAATTCAAGCATGAATAGGCATATTGATGATGTGATCAACATACAATGAGGATCCGAGGAGTAATGTTGAGGCCTTGCTGCTTGATTCTGAGAAGCATCTCGGTCTCCAAAGCGCGAACTTGATCAAGGATGTAAACAATCTGAAATTGTTTCAAATCTTATGACAAAAAAAAGAAAAACATAAAATAGGAATATATCAAATATTAAGATATAATGCAGCATACTTGGCCACCAGTATCAGGATACCCCAGTACATTTGCTTGAGCAAAGTAGCCATGAGGTGAGAGGATGACAACATTAAAAACCATTGGTATTGTCCCAAGGAATTTCTCAAGTTGGCAAGGATCAGGGGCCTCAAGAAGATCAAGCAGAACCTGAATGGTCTCATGAACCCTCTGAGCTGTGTCACCCCAACCTTTCTCCAAACCTAGCTCTTGGAACCTAAACAATTTCAAATATAATCAACCTAAATGATTATTATTCTAAAAGATAGTTGCATAAAAACAAATAAGAACAATATTATGTCAGAATATAAAGTCATTTTGGCTTTCAAAGAAAAAAAGAATATAAAGTCATTTTGGCTTTCAAAGAAAAAAAGAATATAAAGTCATTTTTGATTCATAATCTACAACCTTTGAGATTTTAGATCAATATGCAGCTTAACATGACTCTAGAGGCCCCCAATAAGCTCTCAAAAAGGGGTGAAAAAAAGAGACATGTTGAAATGAATCTGTGCTGCAAAGTTAATAATCTGAGGTCTAAAGAGATGTGAGAACATATAATTATTCTTAAGTCATAACAAGCTTAATTAGTAAGCAAAGATAAAATAACTTCTATATTAAATACTCAAAACTTCATATTTACATACTGACACAGTTACTATGAGCACTACGAAAATAATACTAGTCACTTCTGCTAAAGATGCTAGAAATATTTCACATAAAGATTCAATTTATAAATTGGTTATTGAATTTATTGTAAGTCTTTGTATTATATACGTGAATATCATGATCTAGAAGGTTAATATGCAATAGTATTATTATTGATGCCATTCCCCTACTTTTAATCAGCATTTAGTTAGCTAAATTTTTCAAACACAAATACCTATTATTAAATTCAGAGTAAGGCGTGTTCGGTTGAATAGTCAAGAGGTACTCCTCTGCCTTCCTTAGTGAAGATTGGAGAGAACTAAGGCTTTGTATTCTGTCATTTAGCATCATAGTCTACAAGAAAAATCACGATTAGAGTAGAATTAGCAAGTTGAAATTTCTTTTTAAAGAATGATCTTATTAAATAATAAGAAGTAAAAAGAAGATTAGTTGTAAGTTATCATACCGTTCCCTTATACTGGTGAGCTCGCAGAAAATTAAGAAGGGGGTACATACTCTCCTTGTCATGGAACAATTTTGCCGAAAGATGGCGGTTAAGAAATTGCACACCATTGCCGATTGATTTTGAAAGTGAAGGGCGAGGGAAGGAGGAATTGAATGGCTCGAAATCCAACTCCAATACATAGTTATTTTGCACACTGAAATGCAAAGATAAAAGAGATTTGTTATTGAGAAAAAGCTATATTTTATAGTTCAAATTATAAATATACCTTCCATCAACAAGTTCCTCCTTGAACCGAAGGTATTCGGGAACACTTAGCTCTTCTACAACCAATTCGTTCACATTGACCCTCACATACTCCCAAACACCAGGCCTCGGACGAATTGCAAGAGCAACCAAAGGAGGTATCACAATAGCTTCCTATGTCAAGAACGTGATTATTGTAACAAAATATATGCTAACAAACAGAAAATGTGAGGATGGTTTTAGTTCATTACTTGAGCTGCCCTAAGGACGTCCTCAAAGGCACCATCCTTAAGCTTTTGCCTTTCCCCTTCAGGAATCACAGCTTCATATTCAACAAGTAGCTGATGGCGTTGTAGCATTCCTTTTCCCTGGTTAACAAACCTGTGAAGCAGGAATCAACATATAACGCTATCACTCATGAAAAATGGCAAAATCACATAGTCAACAACAACCAAGCCTTTATCCTACTAAGTGAAGTCGGCTACTTGAATCCTTTATTTCCATTGCACTCTATCAGCGAATAAATCTTCATTTAGCCCTAAGTGTGTAAGATTATTTCTTATAGTTTTATGTCATGTCTTTTTTTGTCTCCCTCTTCCTCTTTTTTTTATATGGGCAAGATCTAATAACCCAATTTTCCTTACTACAGCTTCAATTGGCCTACCATTTATATTTCAAAACAATCTAAGCTGATTCACTCTAAGTTTATCCTCAATTGAAGCTACTCAATTGATTTTACATGGGTAAAATCACATATAGGAAGATTAAATTCCATTCTCATATTTTGTAATTTTTTCCTTATAATAAACAGTAAGCAAGACAACTTTTTCAAAAGTAATCATATTAGTGTCATACAAACACAAATATTATAAATCTGAGTGCCAAAGTAAACTGCATACGAGTAAAAAAAAGGTTTGTAATGAGCATTAGGTTTTAATGGAATCTAAATTTTAGTACAATTTAAGTGTCAATGTTATCTAGACGTCTATGTTTTCTATATATTATTGTTTGCTTATTTCAATGCAATTATATCAAAAGATGGCAATGTTATTGACTAATTTTAGTTATCCACAACCAACTCCTCTCCCACTCACTCTCTCCCTAGAAAAGCAATCTCATTTCATCATTCACTAATACAATTAGGGTATCATCTATATGTCATCTTACAATAGTAATTTTATCATTTTTTATAATATTATATAAACATACCATCAAATCAAACAATTAATTTCTTTGGATAATAAGACATAACATCACAATGGCATTGAATGGAAAGTCTCCTAAGAATAAAAAAGATTGTATAACTTAACAAAGGTGGTATTAAGTGATGAGTGTATCCAGGGTTAGAAAAGGAATCTATTGATGAGTACTAGGGCTAGGAAAAGAAGGTTAGAGATCATCAGCCTTCATCTCCAAGTTAGCCATGAAATAAAAGGAACTAAACAAATCACAAAAATATCAAGTATAATGTTCCAAAGTTTCTGTAACATATCCTTGGAAACTTTTTAACAAATAATCTTAAGAACATGATTCTTCAATCAAATTTAAAAAAAGAAAAAAAAACAGCATCGGACCCATACCTGGAGAAAATTGCAAGCAGCTCATTCTTATGAACTGAGAGACTATCGCCGATGCACTCTCGTACTTTATGTGCACGATTAAAGCTTTGATCTGCCATTCTTAAGACGTCTCAAACTGCAATTGAGGAAAGAAAAGAAGAGAACTACAATCATAACAGCCACATGTATAGGCTCAACATTAATGGAGTTGAACAGAATAAATTGACCACAAAATCACATCAGACCACAAACTGAATCATGTTGGTGCAGATTTAATATTGCAACTACAACAACCACCAACCCAACAATATTTCTCCACAATTTAGCATAATTCACCATTATATATAAAAAAGGAACAGAAGGGTTGACAACAAGTAAGATGATGCTTAAGATCACGAGCCATTAGGGTTTTATTAAAAATGAAAGGCTTGGTCGTCCCTTCTGATGTGTGAGTCACTAATGCCGTCATCATAAATAAGCAGTGATAGAGAACGAATCTCCATTGGATATGCTAATCACCACTTTATATCGTAAGCAAACATGTGATAAAACCAAAGAAAGTGACTAGCGCAGAGTAGAAATCTGATATAAAACCCTACAGAATCTCCTAAGAAGACAAAAGAAATTACGCCCAGAAGAGATCTGTAGAGTTTTTTCACAGATTATAACAGCGACCTTTCATTTACAAAGTAGCTAAACTCTTCCTAAAGATCCAACCTCCCCATTTACACAGTAGCTAATCAAACAGATGATGATAAAACTTACCGCCAATAAATCAAAGCCTGCCACTAAAGAATCGATGAACAAGAGAAGAGAATGAAGAACAAAGAACTGAGAAAAACAAATAGGGATGGAACGTAGTGGAGGAAAAGTAGGGGGAGATCAAACCCTTTTAATAGAAGCAAAATTGGTCTTCAATTTCGGTGACAGATCTAAACAGCTTTCTTACTCTGCAAATGGGCGGCGACAGAAAACCCGTCTCTGCATCGGACTCTAGCCTCCCCTGTTTATGACTTCCAGCACCTCTCCTTCTGTCTCAGTCGTCGCCCATTTCTTTATCATTCCCTTCCCTTTCTCTCTTTTTTCCGTCAAAGATCGAAGATTGATTATAAGTCCTTGGCCGACACTCGTGTACCTCGTTCTAGATGGTTTCTCTCCCTCTGTTTTCTCTGTTCCCGTTTCTTCTTTTTTGTTCATCTAAATTTGAAATCTTTCGTTGTTTTATTTGCAGAGCACAGCATTCAAAAATCCGAGCATCCTCCGAGGGAAGTAGATTATTAAAAAAATTTGATTTTGATCATATTCGTACGCTTCATTTAGCTGTCTTTCGTCTTCCTCGCACTAAGCAAATCAAAACGCCAATGGCGGCGGCGTATGCGGCTAGAATAGATACTCTTCTCCAATGATGTAATTCAAAAAGAATTCATTAAATTAGGATTATCCGGTTCTAGCCAATAAAAAATAAAAATAGTTATTAATGCAGATATATGACATTACAATTTATTTTGCATTAATTTTAGAAATACTTTAATTTGTTTTATAAAAAAAAATATTTTAATATGAGTAAATTACATCTAAATCTTTGAAATTAAAATATAGTATCACATATTTCTATATTTTACAATTTTTAATATTTAAGTCCTAAGTCACATTAATTATAATAATAAAATTCTTCTGGTATATTTTAATATTAAATTTTATTAGATGACTATTTCACCGTATTTTCTCTCTTCCTTCTCCCTCTCTCATCTCTCACTGAAGCAGACAAAGGACGGGCGACGCTGCAGTTATCCCCTCTTTTTTTCTTCTCTCTTGGAAGCAAAGAACTCGTCCCTTTCCTCTCATGAAAGCAGAGGGGCAACGATAATGCCTCTCTCTCTCTCTCTTTCGTGACATGGTAGCATCGCTCTGCCTCTCTCTCTCTCTCCTCTTATTTCTACAAGTTGACGAAGGTGGGGTAATATTACAGACTTCTCTCACCCTTTTTTCTTTGTGACACAATAAAACTAAGGTGAAAAGGTAATATAGTAATTTTATAATTATTAATTTATTTAAATTTTAAATTTTTATCTTTTTCTTAATGACATATTGACAAAAATCATCTAAGTATACCTACATGAAATATTTAACATAACATGAGAAATCTAAACTAGAACAATAACCAATTTTAAGAATCAAAATATTAAAATTTTTAAAAGATGGATCCGCATAATATTATACTTTAATTTTAGAGGTTTAATATTGTGATGTAAAATAAAGTCATTTTATTATAAAAAAATTTTATTAAATATAAAATAAAATTAATTTTTTATTAAAATTCTTGTAAAATTGTAAAATAAAATTCTTCAAATAAGGCCTCGTTTGGTTGGAGGTAATTTTTTTATCCAACATAAATTTCAACTATAAAAATTAACTTTATTTTACATCTAATGCAAATATGAATATTAGAATTTAAAATATTTTATATTTTACATACTTTCTAATATTAAAATAAATTTCTCTTTCATTAAACTTAAAAAATAAATATTTTTTTTTTATTCAAAAAAAAAGTTTGAACCAAATGAGGCATCAACTCGGGTTGTCAGCGGCTGCTTTGATTGCGAGCTTGTAATGCACAAATGAAGGTTTTGTTAACAGAAGTTTTTATTTTTATAATATTTTTTATTAGAGTAAAAGATAAGAACCTATTAGAAATTTACCCTCAAAACCTTTGCCGAAATTCTGCATAGATTTCCAAATTTATTAACTTAATTTCAATAAAAATATAAAGTTAGGACATAGCATAATGATATGACTAACATTAAATGTAAAGGTTAATTACTATTATGCCACTACTTACGATAGTGGAGTCAAAGGCCCAAGTTTGACGTGAAAATTGAAATCAAAATCACTACTTAAAATAATAATAAATAAATATTTTTAATTATTTTACATAAATTTTAATATAAATTTTAGTTTAAATACTTAATAAATTTTAATAAAAATATTTACTTATTTTGTATCCTATAATAAATATTTAAATTAAATATTTTGATTTAAATCCAAATTGATCAATTCTAATAAATTTAGAATCGTATTTAAATTAAATGGAATAAAATTAATTGATTCAATTAATTTTATGTTAGTTTCATTTCTTTTAAGTTTAAGCTAAATTTCTCATAATTGTTAATGAATGATTGCAACATCTTATAAATTGTCCCTAAATCTTCAGCTCTTGGGGATCATTGGGTCCCGGGACCACCCCAAAAATCATAGAAATCAACATTCTATCAAAATGACCATAATGCCCTGTTCTAACAGCTTATTGCATTGTAAAATAAAATTAATATTTTTATTAAAAATTATTAAATATATTAAATAAAATAATATTTTTTATATTAAAATTTATATAAAATAATTAAAAAAATTATTTATTATTATTCTTTTTTAAATTAGTATCATTTTGATTTTCGCTTTAAACAAGGCTAAAGATCTCAAATCAGCAGCTCAGTAAAGATTTTAAAAAAATTATAAAATAAGGCTGACTATAATAAAATTAAAAGTAAATTACACCCAAGTTCTTAAATTTAAGGCTTAATAAAACACAGATCCACATTATAACATCGGGGTTCCTGAATTTTAATAAATTATTAAATGAGTTTTTTTATTTTTTATTATTAAATTTTTTTTAAAATTACCATTATAACTCTTCCCCTCTCTCCCTCCTCCCAATCCCCGCGCATGCGCGAGGCCGTGCAACCCACTGACCTCTCTCTCTCCTCCTGATCCCCGGGCATGCCCGAGGCCGCACGACCTGCCGACGACCGCGCGGCCGCCGGTGGGTCGCACAAGCCTCACGCGTGCGCGGGGATCAAGAGGAGAGAGAAGGGGAGAGATATAATGGTATTTTTTTAAAATTTTTAATAATAAAAATAAAAAAAATTCATTTGATATTTTATTAAAACTCAGGGACTCAATATTATAATTTTAAAAATATATATTTGTGCATTATTAAGCATTAAACTCAGGGACCTGAGTGTAATTTACTCTAAAATTAATTGGTATGTTAGGTTATACTTTATTACAAGAATATTTATTTACATGAGGTTGAACTTGAAATCTTTTTATTCAAAATAAGGCTATATTTTTTTTTGGTATAAAAATGTACTTTTTTATATATAACTAAAAGTTAAAAATTGTATTTGATAAAATAATTTTTAAATCATTTTCAGTTTTTAGAAAGCTAGAAAACAGCTGTAAAGAAAAGCTGAAAAAAATAACCTTTTGAAACAGTGATTTTGCTTTAATTATTTATAGACATAAATGCCCTTATCATTATTTTAAATCCTAAATTTTAAACTATTAAATCCAAAACTGGCCTAAAGTAAAGTTTGGCAAAAAAAACTTTAAAAAATTATTATTAGTGTATACAATTTTTCATATTTTAGGCATATACTATATAGTTGATTTAATTTTTTATAAAAAAAAATAATAGAACAAAATTTAATACATAGCAGATATAATTAAAATATATAAAATAAAATTTATTTATTTAAAAAATTTATAACTTATATGCAAATAATTATAAAAATAATATAATATATATTGTAAAATTAATGACACATAAATTTAATTATTTAATGAGTTAATTATTATACATTTTAGAATATATATAATAAAAAATATTTAAATTAAATGTCTAATTTAGTCAAAAATAAAAATAATTTAAACAGCACAACAGTTTAACCAAATAGTTTTACTTTTGATGATAGCTTTTAACAGCAGTTTGTCAAACATATAAAACAACTTTATTCAATAGCACTTTTTTATACACCTATACAGTACAATACTTTTTCATACACCACAACAATGCCAAATAGAGCCTAAGTTATATTTCAATTAGCTTAGATGAATTTAGTTAGACCGATTTATTTCTAATTAAATCAAGTTGGGCTACGGTCATCATGCGTCGAACGTGTGAAGGGTATCGACCAACAACAACAAATCATTAATAAGAATGCATAAGTTTTCTTAAAAGAGTTTCTTTAAACTCTAAATGGTATTATTTTAAAAAATAATAACAATAATAATAATAATAATAAATAATATTTTTAATCATGCTACATAAATTTTAATATAAAAAATATTATTTTATTTCATATATTTAATAATGTTCAATAAAAATATAAATTATTTTTCACATCCAACACCAAAATACTCGATTCTAGTATTTTAATTTAGAATGCAAAATAAAATTAATATTTTTATTAAAAATTATTGAATATGTAAAACAAAATAATATTTTTTTATTTTAAAATTTATGTAGAATGATTAAAAAAATTTATTTATTTATTATTATTTTTTTAAATAAGTACTATTTTGGTTCTCGCGCCGAACAGGGCCTTAAGCCCACTATGCGACGCTAAGCGGTTTTTGCTTAAGTTCTGGCAATCCAACTTCATGTCTTGAGATCTTATTCTAAATAATGTTATAAACATCTTATTATAACTTACTGCTTGAAGAGTTAGTTATATACAGCATAACGCCAATATTGCGGTTGACTTTTTAGCATATTATGCGGCGCTAAAGTGATTTTTGTTGGAAAATGTATATGTTCTTTTCCAATAAATTTTTTAATATTTTTAAAGTTGAGCGATTTATACACCTGTAGTTTCTTTATTGTAATCTATGGTATTGTAACTTTTCAAAAAAAAAAAAAGAATTTAACATGTTGCTTCATTACTCCATAAAAAAATATAGCTTCATTCTGTCAAAAAAAAAATGTTCCTTCAACCTAGGCACATGACCGAAATATAATTGCCCCATAAAAGGGATATTTACCTGCATGTCACACAAATCTTCATGTATTACACCATACACACTTTCTTCACAATCTATAGTATAAATTTTATGAAGAAAATATGTGTGGTGTAATATTAAAAGATTTGTGTGGCATGCAGATAATTGTCCCAATAAAAAAATAGAATAGCAAATTAAACTTTGTTTTCATTCATCCTCCTTTGTTTGGCCGGAAGAGAGTGAAGAGAGAAAACTTTATGGGGTTAAGTCATTCCATCACATCATCTATTACATATTCGATAGAAATGAATCACACAAACGTGCAGGCCATGTACACTGTGCCAGCGTGTAACAGCGAGAAAATATTATTTTGTGATATTTTATTACCACTTCGTATCATTTTTTATTTTTGAAAATTTTTTTAATGATATTTTTATTTAAATTTATATACATATACGAATTAAAAAATCAATATAAAGTAAAAAAATAAGCCAATACAAAGTCAAGAATTATTAATGCAAAGTATAATCTTGCATGACTATTTTTTTACTTGCTATAATTTTTTTGATTTGTATAGGCTTATTTTTACATTGTATAAATTTTTATTTTACTTTGTATATATATGCAAATTAAAAAATATTATATAACAAAATTTTTTTACAAAAAATAAAAAATGTAAAATGACAAAAATTATTGTAAAACGATATTTTCTGACGTTTTATGCAACACACATTAAGTAAATTTGAGCTCTAGTAGTTAGTAAATATGAGCGCATATTTGATAATGACTACTTGTATATATATATATATATATATATATAAGTTTATGCTCTATAGTCATAAACTTTATACTTACCTAATATTAATATTAACATTATTAAACCTACTTGAATTTTGTGTAATAAGTCATATAAATGCCATTGCATATTTGGAAAATCATATTGAAACTTAAAGAGATAAAATTTTGAATTGAACATAAGGGCATGTAATAAATATAAGAATGTATTAAATAAGCATTAAATTTCAATTATTTTGATATTATATTATACAATTTTTAAAATAATTATTTAATTTAATGCTAAGTATAAATATTATTTTAAAAGTATAAAATTATTATTAAAAATAAAATTTAGATATTAAAATATCTAAATAATATTATGTAACTATAAAATAATATAAAATTAAATAACTCTTGAAGTAATTTTTATTCCAGAGGACTAAATTGCCACAAATTCTGTCTAAAGATTATATATATATATATATATATATATATATTGAAGATGCCTAAATAAATTAATTTTTAAAAATAGAATACACATAACGTCAAACAAAATTATTTTTATTACAAAATTCATAATTTATTTATTTTTTATGCTTAAAATATCATAAGTTTATAATATATATATATATATATATATATATATATATATATATATTGAAGATACCTAAATAAATTAATTTTTAAAAATAGAATACAGATTACGTCAAACAAAATTGTTTTTATTACAAAATTCATAATTTATTTAATATTTCTTTATTTTTTTATGCTTAAAATATTATAAGTTTATAATAAAAAATAGTTAATATATTTAATTATTTGTATAACAAGTTGATTATGATTTATGATTTGAATTAATTCTATTTTGTTTGAATTAATTCCTACTTGTTTGAAAATCAAAATAATGTTAGAGTGAATAAATTACGATCCAATTTTGAGTAATTTTTTTTAAGGGTATGCAAAAAAACTCAAAAACTAAGAATTGACCCAAACCAATAAAGTTCAAACCCAAATCGAACTAATGGGTTCGAGTCAAGTCTAAAATGATTTGAATTGGTTCTCGCTCTTAATATATTTAAAATTAATATTTTAAGTCAGTTTTTGGTCTAATAAATTTATTTGGGTGAATTGAATCGAATCAAACTTGGTGCATTTGTGATTATAATGTAATAAATTATATGAAAAATCTTCTATATTATACTTAATTTTATTTTATGGTTTACATATTTTTGAATATTCTATTTTACTGCTATAACTATTTTTAATTATATTTAGTTTTTTTTATTACTATAAGGGAGTTATATGGCACTTTGATTATTAAATTTAGCTCTAATACGCTATTATCAAAAAGAAGTTTCACTACCAAACATTAAATTAACTTTATATAAAGAAGGGATAAGAAAAATAAATTAAATTAAAATTGAAGCACGTCGTACAAGAGTTGTGAATTACAAACTGAACCTGACCTGGACCTAGTGGTTCGGGTTTAAGTCAGGTCTATAGGTCCATGGATTTGTTCCGGTTCCATTTATAATAAAACTGATTTGACTCTGATCAAGTCCATAAAAAATATAAAACCGATCCAATTCAACCCATGATTTTTTTTCATAAGATTTTTCTTTGAGGTTTTTTTAGGGATTTACATCTATCACCCTCAAAAATTTATTATTTTCAAGTGGTACCCCAAAATTAATTATTTTTATTCAATATTTTTATCTAATTTTAAAAGTTAGGTGTTGCCTGTAAATTTACTCTAACGAGAGATGCTGCCTGAATTTTGGATATACTATTTGAAAATAATAAAGTTTTGAGGGTGGCATATGTAAAATTTACAATTTATTTTTAATATCATTTCAAGCTAAATTGCCAGCCGTAGACTTCCTGCGTAGAGTAAAGAGGCGCACAAATGACAGGTTCGTAATCTCAGCTCCTCCTCTCGCTGTCCTTTCTACACGATTCTCCGTCGTCCCCCACCGTTCTTTATATTTCACTGTCCTCCTTGCGTCTCTCCATTGTCCTGTTGAAATTCTTGATCGAATTCTTGGTCCATGAACGTCCGATGCCTTTCGCCTCATCTTAATCTTCGCTCCACTCTCGTGCCCTGCCGGGTCCCCGTAATCTCCCGCCATGACCCCCGCCGCCAGCGCCGGCGCAGGCCAACGAAGCTCCGTTGCTACTTCGATCTCGAAAGTCTCCTCAACGCGGTTCCTCCGCTCGATCTTCTTGCCCCCGTGGTTGGCATGGCCTCCGTCGCGGCGGCAGTATACCTCCGCCGCGCTCTCCGCCCCGACGGCTGCGCAGCTATTGGTGAATGGATTCTGTTCACGAGCCCGACTCCGTTCAACCGGTGTGTTCTCCTCAGATGCCCCTCGGTCTCTTTCGAGCATGGCGGCGAACTGTTGGACAGCGCAAATGACAGGCTCCTGAGGGAAGAGCGGCACTATGTTAACCTTAACAGGGGAAGGATTCCAGTTAAAGATGATGGCTTTGATGGGGCTGAGAAGGAGCTTAAGTACCAGAGAGTTTACGTGCGGACTGATGATGGTGGGGTAATTTCAATGGATTGGCCAGATAATTTGGATATGGAGAAGGAGCACGGGTTGGACACAACTGTGCTGATTGTTCCAGGAACGCCGGAAGGGAGTATGGATAGGTATGTGAGGTATTTTGTGCTTGATGCTATCAGACATGGGTGCTTTCCAGTTGTTATGAATCCCAGGGGCTGTGCAGGTTCGGCGCTGACAACTGCAAGGTAAACATCCAGGCATGTATGCTTCGATTCGTTGATATACTTTTGGAAGAGAGAAACTAAATCATGTTCTAAGTACCCAATTTCTTCCTATTATCAGAAATTCTTACTGTGCCATTATTCCTAGTCTCCTTAACAAGCTTGCAACAATGAAATCAAAAGAAAATTGTCTGTAAATTATGATGGCCCTAATTTTAATGTTTACTAAATCACATGAGATTGTTAATTTATTCTGACACCCCTTTGGTCATAAACTCATAGCAGAAGAAGCAGCTATCATGTGAGTTCCCTTAGATACCAAGATGATAGTTACCTTTTGTAAAATTCTAATGATATCAGGTGATATCTATGCTTCATTCTTCTGAAGGTGGAAAAGAGATAAAACCAATCATTTATCCAAATTAGAATTAGAAACTTATGTAATATCATTTCCTGATTAACCCAAGATCAAATGAAATATATTTATGAGAAATATAATTCAGTTAGCATAAGGTAGATTAAGAGAAGATGGAATGCAAAAGAGTTGATTTTGAGTCATATGAGGTAGGAAACTCTCAAGCACGATTCTAAGAGAGAACAACTCATTAGAATTGTTGGAAATGCACATGAGAATTGTCCCACATTGGTAGTTCAACAAGTTGTGGTGTTCATATATAACTACTATTCGTTACTGTTGTGCGATCAAATGCCGCGTCGACCCACTGGTCCACGTGGGAAGAATTAGGTTGAAAGCGGCCGTCGCCTCCCACCCCTCTTGAATAATAGGTTGCAGTTGACTAATCTATTCGAGAGGGGAGGCCAGCGATCCAATCAAATTGATCAACAGAATAAGGTGCTTTGATCGGTTTATTCGCCCACAACACACTTAATACAGTTGTACCTTGTCGTACCCCGTGGCGTGATGTGTGGGTTCGTGACTCGGCTTTGGCAATCAAAGTTGTCCCTAAATACGCCAACAAGCCCATACCCCCCTCATTAATGAGGATCACCTGCTCCCCTGTTCCCCCTACCATTCATGCACTATAAATAATTTCATTTATTTTGCTTGGGGACCGTTTTTTGGATTTTTCGCTGTGGTTTCTGAGCTTCAGGACATCTCTTTGCTCGTACTTGGCTGCCTCTCAACCCTTCAGCTTATTTGGTCCTTGATCTGGTCTGCAGCTCAACATAACTTCCTAGTTCCTATCGGCCAGCTTGGGATCCGTCGATCCCTTCAAACTCTCTCTTTACCATTGTTTAAATATCTTCCCCATACATTTATCCTTTGTCCTTGACTTTTTGGTTGATAGCTGTTGGTTTGTTCACTTGTGTATTGAACCACACTTAGGCTGCTAGGTGCTTAGGTATTTCTCCCCTAATAAGTGGTATTAGAACCAATGGTTTGGTGGGAATCAAGTGGTAAATGCTTTGCTCTCATAAGTCTTGCTAGTTCTACCACTGTTAATGGATTCAAAATAGTGTAAGGAGCTCCGAAATCAACCGTCTGTTTTTAACTGTAATAGGGCTTAACTCTGCAGCTGCTGGGTTTTATGTAGGTTATTTACTGCTGCTGACAGCGATGATGTCTGCACAGCTCTCCAATTTGTCAATGGGTCAAGACCATGGACAACTTTAATGGTTGTTGGTTCAGGATATGGTGCTAGTATGCTGACAAAATATCTTGCTGAGGTGGGAGAAACAAGTCCTGTAACAGCTGCAGTTTGTATAGATACTCCTTTTGACTTAAAGGATTCAACAAAGTCATCACCTCATCATGTTGCCATGGACAAGAAGCTCGCAGGTGGACTGAGAGAAATTCTGCAAGCAAATAAGGTTTGTCATGCATCAAATCATGAATTTTTGTTTCTTCTAATCAGAAAAACCAAATACATGACTAAACTACTCTGTATCTAGTGTTCACCACCATGTTACTAGCAGGAACTCTTCCAAGGCAAAGCTAAAGGTTTTGATGTTGCAAAAGCTTTGTCAGCTACAACCGTTCGTGATTTTGATCGAGCAGTTTCAATGATTTCCTATGGCTTTGATGACCTAGAGGAATTCTATAGAAAATCCAGTACCAGGCAGTTAATTGGCAATTTGAAGATACCGATTATATTCATTCAGGTACTTCCCAGCATTATGTTCTACATTCGATCAATGAAACAGTTCCATTGATGATTGCTATGGAGCTAATCTGATTACTCATGCTGTTTCAATTAGTTAATGTAGGTATGAACTATTTGGAGTTTTCCTTTGGCTAGTCATGCTTCTGAAATTATGCTTGGTTAAATTGCAGAATTATAATCTTCTGCGTCTTAGTACTTAAACCTGTTTCTTCTTGTTCAATGTGGTAGGCTTTTTGTTGAGTTTTTATGTTGAGCTAGACATGCATCAATTTCTTTCATGGAAGACTCACAATCCGCTTAGTGTTTTCTTGTCATTTGACCTGAATAAGATTCACTTTGTTTACTGCAGGAGACATATTTTACCATTTAGGCATATCACGTGTTTAGAATACAAGTATTATCTGTACCTTGTGGTTATGTTTGAGCTATTAGGCCATGAATAATTCATTGTTCTTAGATACTTGCTCAGTTTTTGAAGAATACAATATATAAATTAGTATGTTCAGATACATGGAGTTATGCTTTTATGACTATCTGCTTGTTTAGATGATTTTCTATATCTCTGTTGTTCTGGGATAAGATGGAGCAACTTAATTATGGTGATCTCTCAACTACAATACTTCTTTGTTATGACTATATTCCACAAAAATTAATGTATAACTTGTTGGAAGGGCATTTTGGTATTTTTTTGGCCAGTTTTAAAAGTTTGAAATGTTTGGGGTAATCATAAGGGTTTTTGTTTCGGCAATATTCACTAGTGAAAATAAGTGTAAGTAATGTTCGGAAGATTCTTTTGTGTGAGCAGCAACATTATTTTAATCATGTTACTTAAATGTGGTTGAAGTTTCAACTGGTTAACTACATTTTTTTATAATTTATTTATGGTTCTTTGGGTCTGTCTTTCAGTCGCATTTGAAAAATCCAACTATCTTTTTTCTGGAGCTATCAACTATCTTTTTTCTTTTATGGCAGTTGAGAAATAAGTGCAACAAATGTTCTAGTTAGCAGCCAGCAACAAGTGACGTGAGCCAGGTTGCTCATCACTTTTTGATTCTTACGGAATTGAATGGCACATTGCTACCTAGAAGGAGGATTCTTTCTGATCCTTTTGTAGTGTGGCCCTGGGTTAAGTTCTTTAGGTAGCCTCCATTCTTTAAATGGTTGTTTGACAGCTCGCAATGCTTTCATGAAGGACACCGCGGAAGAATGGTTTATGTATGTAGTATTCCTAAGTTTTTATTTTATTTTATTTTAAATAAAATTGTATCCGAAGAACAGCCCATAAATTTCTAGAACTTGACAACGTGATATTGACTATGAATTTTTGGTGTAAAATTGGCAATTAGGTTTACCAGTTTGAGTCCAATTAGGTCTTCTTTTCAACTGTTAAAGCAAACAGTTCTGGGGGATTTATGTGCATGACACTGACATGCCAATTTACCCGTTAGACAACCAAGCACAAGAATTTATATCCACTACATGACATATAAGAAATATTACAAACAAAACATCTTTTTTTTTTTTTTTTTTGAAACTTGGCTTTGCTATTTAGTATTTAGCAAACAAAACATCTTTGTAAACTGCTATTCTTTCTCAATTTAAAAATATGTAATAACAGTTGGGTTATGATTAATTTATCATCAACTTGGACAAATTTGATCATTGAGTACGTCAACTGAGGCCAAGGTGTCCCCATCAGCGGCAAGCCGGAGCTGATAGCCCATGTCCTTGGCAATGGGGTATCAGCTTCATGTTCTTGATGTAGATTAGGCCCCTGTCTCCCAGTGACATCGGTGGGCTGCTTATCAGATTTTTATTACTTATCATCTTTTTAATAGAAGGATGCCCACAAAAAGTAACCATGGTGTTCTATTTCTATTTTTAATGTGTTTGGCGTGTATTGGATGGAAATTTTTTGTTCAAGGTGTTCAATATGTAAATTGGTAAGTTTAATATATCAAGTATAATCCCTATAATTCTGAATTATACTGAAATTTTCATCTTGAATGTCTGCATAATGCATGTATTATATACCAATGATGAATTCAATCTCGTTACACTTAAGTTCTTACAAATGCACTGACACTTCAAACCAAATTCTTATCATTGGATTTTTTTTTTTGTGTTAGAGTGATGATGGAACTGTGCCGCTTTTCTCTATTCCACATAGCTCCATAGTAGATAATCCATTTACAAGCCTGCTTCTGTGTTCGTGTTTGCCTTCAACTATTAACAAAGAAGACCAATTGCCTCTTCTTTGGTGTCAACAACTTGCCATTGAGGTATCTGATTTATCCTAACACTTACAAATGCACCTATTCAATCTTGCGTACAAAATCTTGCTACGTTTCAAAATTTTTGTGCTTTGACAGTTATTTCATGCTTAAAATTATCAGTCTGTTAAAAATCACAGTGACTATTTTTATTTGGATTCTGTGGCAGTTTTATATGTTTTAGTGGTGTTTTTATTGACTATTTTCAGATTGTTTTTTTTTTTGGCGATTGATAGTGGCTTTCAGCAGTGGAGCATGCTCTATTAAAGGGTCGCCACCCTCTTCTAAGTGATGTGGATATTACAGTAAAACCTTCCAAAGATCTAACGTTTAGCAATTATGGAGAGCTTGAACGGTCTTTCTTAGCTAGAACTGAACCTTCTAATAGAAATGATTCTCAGTTATTCTTGTCACATAACCATGGTGATGCCGATTCTTTCCTTGAGCTTACTCGTCCATATAATGTGAATGGGTTTCTTGTTGATCCATTGGTTGACAAAATTAATGGAAATACCAGCACAATGTATGATAAGGCTTCGGGTTACAGGAAATCAGCAAGCAAATTTACGGAGATGCAGAGAGATTACAAACTAGGTGAAGTTGGCGAAAGTCAAAAGCACGGTGTGGCTGATGCCTTTCCATTTGAAAGTGGAGACAACCCAACCAATAGTGAAGGTAGTCAAGTCATGCAAACAGCATCTGTGGTTATGAATATGCTTGGTGTTACCATGCCTGGTACTCTAGATGATGAGCAAAAGAAGAAGGTGCGTTTCTAACCATAAACTGTTAACTACTGGCAAACTGCTCATATTTATAATAGACTGTAATGTAACATGTAGTGCTATCATGATCATCTTTGAAGTTAAGCATCAAATGTTTGTTTAGCCAGACCAGACATGTCACATTATACATAAAATTTAATATTAAAATTTAACTATATTTTGCATAATACATATATTTTAAAATAAAAAAATAACTTTATTTCACATCATTTATACCAAAATGCATCCCAACATAGTAATGAACTTTATTTCACATCATACACAACTTTCAATAAAAAATATCTTAATCCGAATTTAATTTTAATCTTCTTATAATTAACCCTTGCAAACAAAGAATAGTTGGCTCTCACAGTATTTTTAGTTTATTAGGTAATTTGAAGATTTTATTGCCTACAATGTTTTATGACTTGCTAACAAAGGCATTCATCAAAACATTTTGCTTCTAGTGGTTGTCCTTCTGCAGGTTTTTGTTTGCTTTCTGTTGAATATTTTTATGGCTACTTGTTTTTGTCAATCTCTGCATAGTTCCATGTCATGAATTAAACATGGAACAATAGTTAGTTCCACTGTGTAATGTTATGTTAAACCACATGGTACCTGGCAACAAGTTAGGTTTGACCTGACTTGACCCAACCTGAGATTTGTAAGCTAAACCTAACATGAACTTTAACCGATTTAGTTTTACCAAAGCAAACTTGATCTGACTTGGTTTGTGTCCTGGCTAAACCAGACCCAAACCATGACGGCAAACCTTTAACATGAAATTGACCCAACCCGAGATGCTTAAGCCTAACATAATCCAAACCTTTACCCCATTAGTTTCACCAAAGCAAGCTGGATCCTGTTTGGTTCGTATCTACCTAAGCCAGGCCCAAAATATGATGTGAGAGCTCGACATGTTTTCTACCTTAAGCATATAGTATAATATACACATGGATAATTCCAAATTGCGTATATATTATGATCATTGCTACAAACAAATATGAATTTCAAGATTAGTACTTTTTTCTATTCTGATAGTTAGAATAACAATGAAAGGGTTAGCTTCAATCCTTCCATAAATTACCTGAAAATCATCATATAATCAAGGGATTGGGGTCTTCACATACCGTTTTGTATGCCAACCCAAAAATCTTGTCTATTATATTTTAGCATGAACTTGAACAGAAACTTAAAAATGGTTTTGACTCAAAACCAAATACTTTGGGACTCGCTTAGGTTGTGCTGTCACGGTACCGACTTAATCTGTACTGAATAAGCATGGAACTGACTCAAAATGACCTAGTCACACCTCTATCTATTCATAAATTAGAGGGACTTATTCGGCTATCTTGGAAACGTAGAACTAGCTACATATAGTGCCAAACTAGAGGGACCTGTCTGCTATTTGCCATCCCAAAAGATTTTGTTTTGTTGCTCAACCATAACTTGGTAATGATTTTTCTCCAAGAGTGACTAGATGCATTTGACTATTACAATTCATGCACTGTTAAGTACCATAATCCTACTTTTGATAATCGCATGATTACTGAGCCAATTACCTAAACTTCCATGAAACTGAGCCTTAAATTTTCATGCATACAAGGCTTTGAGCTTGAGACATTCATGACATCAGTGGGATGCTAAGAAGTAAGCCTTTGTCTATTACGATAAGACAACAGGATTCATTGGTCAAGTTATTTATCAATTGCAGTGTTTTTTTTAGTTAATTTTGCAACCCTGTTGGATTTCTTGTTTGGAATGGTGTTACAATAAAAAACATTCTTGATCATATTTATTGCCAATGAATTGAAGGTTGGCCTTCTTTTCATTTATGCCAATGGCAGTGCCATACTTTTATTTAGCCTGAATACATGTGTAGATGGAGTTGTTACTTATTTAACTGATCTTTTACCTTAAAAATTTTCATGGGGTAATTATAGACATAGTACTTCAAACTATCATATTTGCAATGCTGGACACTTATTTTTAAATATCATAGTGTACACATAAAATATTATCCCCTACACATTTTTGTTGTGTGGGATGGTTTAAAAAATTTAAGCATGCTAAGGTGGATGAGTGGGTATATGCGAAAGGACAAGATAATAAATGAGTATATCCGCAAGAAGGTTAAAGTAGTCTCAATTGAGGATACGTTCAGAAAGAGTCGATTTTGATAGTTTGGATATATAGATTGTAGTCCGATAGAAGCTCAAGTTAGAAAAATTGAATTATTGGATCTTGCTCATATAAAAGAGAAAGAGGAAGGCCAAAAAAGACAACAAGAAACTATAAGAAATGATCTTACATATTTGAGGCTAAATGAGGCTCTGTTATTTAATAGAGTACAATGAAAAAAAAGGATTCATATAGCCGACCCCACCTAGTGAGATAAAGGCTTAGTTTGCTGTTGTTGATGTGCATACTGTAATATTTAAATAATAGGTGTGAAATATATAAATATGATAGTATTAAGTGTCATGTATGTAAATAATGGTTTTTTTTTTTTAATTTCTACATTTGTGTTCCTTTCATAAATAATATGAAGAAAAGTGCTTAGCTCCTTTGAGTTCATGTTCATGTAGGTACTGGGCGCCATGGAACAGGGGGAAACCTTCATGAAGGCTCTGCATGATGCTGTACCAGAAGAAGTGCGTGGAAAGATCACAACTGCTGTTTCTAACATTATGCAAAGTAAGGGTACCAATTTAAATATTGAACAACTAAAAGGGTTTGGTTGGGTTCCTAAGTTGACTTCAGATATCAAGTCAAAGATCCAAGGAAATATTAATGGAAATGTATCACCAAAGAACAATGGCCCCTTAGAACATACCAAAAACAGCAGCACTGATGATGATAGAACCCAAGAAGACATCGGTCCTTCTCAAGAGAAGGCTACACAATCTTTTGGATGTGTTGAAGATAGAGCAGAGGTTGATCAGACTGACTGTTCTGACAGATCTGATCAAGGTGGCATGAATATTGAGGACAATGCTGACCAGTATATGGTGACTGAGAAGATTGGGTCATTTGATAAACTGACCCAAGATAATCAAGTACTTGAAGATGACATTGGCTGTACAAAGGGTAATGAGGTACAAAAGATTGATTCTTCAGCCCAACAAGATATTTCTAGGTCAACTCCTCCAGAGCCAGCACAATCGGAAGTTCCAAATACAACTAATTCGGAGGAAGCTCCATCACCTAGTTCATCTGCTTCCATCAATTCTGCACTACAAGTGCCAGAGGAGGGAAATGAAAACCAGAAGAATGAAGAGAGAACTTCTCAGGATGGTGCAACACAAAATGCACAGGCTTCTTTGGAGCCGGAAGATCATTCTCGTCAACATTTATCTTCCAAGCCTCATTCTATTAGTGTCACCCAGGCACTAGATGCCTTGACAGGATTTGATGATTCTACACAAATGGCAGTCAACAGCGTGTTTGGAGTTATTGAAAATATGATCGACCAGCTAGAAAAGAGCCAAGAAAATGATGAAGCAAAACATTCTGAAGGTCAGAAATCTGTAAAGACAGCTATTGATGGCCCTCTTCTAGATGGGGAGAAATCAGAGCATCTCAATGATGGTGTCAATTATTCTGGTACAAGGCCAGAAGTGAACAAACTGGCTTGTCATGCAGATAGTATTCTAAATTATACTGTTGCGGAATCTCTTGGAAACACGGTGGGTTATGTTGGTCATAGGGTCAATAACCTTTCACCATCGTCAGGTAAGAGTTCGGACCAACAATCTGGAAAAGCTGAAGTAGATTACAATCACTTGAACAGTAAGAACTTAAAAGAATACGATGATATTCCAGATTTAACTTTAGATGCAGCTATGAAAAGATACTGGCTCTCACCTTATGCAGCATACATTCATAGATTTTTGTCAACACCATTGCCAAGTAAGAGTTCATCATATCTGGGTTCAGCAACTGAACTATTCCTTGATCCAGAAGAAGGGCAGTGGAAAATGTTAGATCAAATAGCAAACTCTAGATATACAACTGGCCAAAGCGACGGTGACACTGTCAACCCGGTGCCAGGCACGGAGAATGTTATCGAACCATCCTACGTGATACCTGATGGGCATTATTCATGTGTTGACAATCAATTATCTGAGTATGATACATTTTATCACAAACAGGAGGATGCTAGAAAGGAGAAGCTTTTCATCTTGGTTAAAAACACTTTACTAGATGATTTGAAAGTTCAAATTGGTCGAAGAATAGGCAAGCGTGATTTAGAAGAGTTAGATAGCTTACTTACATATGATTTAGAAAACTTTACTAATAAGATATCCTGGGCTGTACTGTCTTGTTGTGACTTGCAGTCATTCACAGGAGATGATGATGCTGATTTATTGAAGTTTGGTTCAGTTGAAGGACAACAAACAGTTAATATTATACTCTCAGCATTGCAGAGTGCCAGCCTCTTAAGAAAAGTTCTACCTTTTGGTGTTATTGTAGGATCTACCTTGGCTTCTTTGAGAACATACTTTCATGTAGTTGCTTTGCATGATGATACACAGAGAAACTTTATTAACAAACCAGTAAATAAGCCGCAGAGATCTCATGGTCGTGATAGTGATTTCAAAGGTGAACATTTTACTGAGGAGAAAATTGAGAAGGAGTTGAATGATCATTATCTAGACTCAAATAACTCAACTAGCAAAGGACATAGAGAGAATGAGAAAGGTGATTCGACTAAAGGTCGCATTGTTGTGGGGGCTGTGACTGCTGCTTTGGGCGGTGCTGCCTTATTAGCAAATCACCAGGTATATATGAGATCTTAATTAATTCAATCAAGCATACCTTTACTTCAGCTGTACATTGTATATATATTGAATTTTGTTGGCCTAGGAAAAATCTAAAAATTTCCATTTTTGGTGGTGTTCTGGTTTCTTTGCTGCTTGCTTATTAGTATAATTAAAACAATCATTTAGATAACTTTATTACAGAGCATTTTGCTACTGAACATGGTTTTTCTTTTTTTTTTGAAAGGAATTGAACATGTTTTAATTCTTCCTTGTAATTCCTTTGAATATAAACATGGACATTGGTTATGAATACACAAAACATTGTTACTTGTTAGTTATCAGAACCTGTTTATGGAAGCACTTGTGGTATCGCAGTGTTATACATGTACTGAGCATTTACAGCCATCAAATTTGTAGGTTATGATCTTTCTGTCATTTCTCAGATTTTTACTCCTGTGGAGGAAGGATTCCACTGGATTGTTAACCTGCATGGTGCCATAACTGATAAATCAGTATACTATCAGCTTTGATTTGTGTTGTCCACAAGTACATCAGCATCTCTCTTGATTTAATCATTTTGAACAAATTGCATTGGCTGATGAAAAATAGATAAATAACTCATGTTACTAGATGATAAGAAAAACTGATCTGTTGAATTTGAGCTTGTGTCTTGTTTCCAAAAGATTTGACTGATAACCTTGCTTTGATATTACAAATAAAATTATGCCTTAAATTTCAAGGATAAATACCGCTGGGTAGCATATATCTGAAATTATAATCATAGAATTTTCTTTTGTTCTTGAAGTATCAAACATTTTTTTGGGGTGCATTTATAGGTGAACATAATTTTTTTTTTTGTGATTGTTACAGATTTAGCTCTTTGCTTATAAAACGTTTTGTTTACTTAAGCAGACCGAGGCTAGTAAAAAGGATGAGAATGTGGAAATGTTCTCTGCTTTATCTAAAAAAAGGCTCTTCTCCGATAATGAAACAATGCAAGAGCAAAACCAAAATAACCTAGTGAGCAGCATCGCAGAGAAAGCTATGTCTGTTGCTGGTCCTATAGTACCGACAAAAGATGACGGAGAAGTGGATCAAGAAAGGTTAGTCCTTGATTTCCTTCTTGAAAAGTTTAATAATACAAGACACTAGCCTATTTATTATGATATTGTTATCATTTTGAATATTTGCAAATAGACTGGTAGCGATGCTGGCTGAATTGGGGCAGAAGGGTGGAGTTTTGAGATTAATTGGTAAAGTTGCTTTGCTATGGGGAGGTATCCGTGGTGCTATGAGTTTGACCGACAGGCTGATCTCGTTCCTTCATATTGCTGAACGTCCTTTGTTTCAGAGGTGCACTTATGTTAGCATATTCAATAAATATATATTGATCAAACTTGGCTATCTGTTTCTACTTTTCTATAAATACTGCATATTTATATGTTGACAAAGTTTATAGCTAGTCAACATTATGTCTAATGTATGGAAGTTTTAAAAGATATCTTCAAGCTATCTTTAGGTACCTATAAGGAATTTCTAGGAGAAATCAAGTCATCATTTATCATAAGTGGTTATTGATTTACCTTTGTTTTATAGTTGGCCACTGATTTTTTTTTATTGAGGTCGATGGCTGAAATTAGCCGACCCCACCTAGTGGGATTAAGGCTTAGTTGTTGTTGAGGTCGATGGTTGAAATATTCATTCTCTTGATACTAGAATCATATACCCGAAGACTTTAAGTCAGCAATCTCGTTATATAAAATGACAAATAGAGCTAAGAAGCTCTTAAATGCAATAAATGGTAAATTGGGGGCATGGATTTGTAAAGTTTCCCCACCTTCCTCATCACAATCTTTGTTTCATTCTCTTTAAGTGGCTTAGTGCCACAACACCTCAACTCCTAGCCAACATATGGTAGCCGCATAGCAGCCCACTATCTGCTCTCCTTTGTCTATAAGAAAGCTGTCTCGATTCAGTGAGGGGACTCCTTAGCCTTCATGGGTTTTTCTCTCATTCTTAGTGAAAATTAAGAAGGTTTGACACTACTTCTCCCTTGAGGCAAGAAAGGTGAGAAAAGCTCTATAAGATTTTTCTATATCGCTAGCTCTTTTCTTCACTTGCTTTCCTTCTCATTCTCTCCCTCACTTGTTTTCCTTCTCATTTCTTTCTCCTGATCTTTTAAGATTCTCTCTCTCTCATCAACAATCCGTCTTGCTATGAAATCTTTCACCTCAATGTTCCAATAGCTTTGCTTCAACCTAACAGAGTCACTACATCCAACATAACTATTTCTCCTTGACCGGAATGCCAACCATGGCTCCACGACTATGTTTCACTCTCCTCGACGCTTGAGTGTTGTCAGCCTTCTTTTTGTCTCCATGAGCTTCTTTGTTCTCCTGGAGCCATTGGAGCAAGTGCAGCATTTTCTGGCGAGATTCAACATCATTCTAAAAATGTGTAAGTTCTATTTTTTTCTTCCTATATTTTGCATGGCACTATTCATGCAAGATAGTATGGAGCACCCATAAGAGTGATGCGTCCATGAAGGATCCCAAACATTCTCCACTTTTCTTCTATCGTTGGCAACTTCATCTGCTTTCTTTCTCTTTCTTCGCCGTGACCATAAGTCGGATAGAAAAATCTAGGCCACCGACCAGCATTGGAGGCCTAGCCCATGTAGTGAGACATCCGTAAAGCTTTTCATTTGCATCCATGAAGGTTCCCCGACTTCCTCCGAGTTTCCTATGCCTCCGGAACTCTAGTTGTAACACCATCCACTTTCTTTCTTTCTCTTCAACGCCTAAGTTGGCTGGCCAAATTGAGGCCTTTGCGACCACCAGAGGCTCATACTTGTGCGGCATCTGTAAAGCTTTCCTGGCTCCCACAAGATTTCTTGATCACCAGAATGTTGAATGTAATCCACTTCTGTGTTTTTTCTCTTAATGTTACTTTCGTTAATCTTCTGTCAAGTTATCTAAAACCACCAAATTGACTCTGGGGGGTTCTTTTGTAGCTTCTCTGGCCTACTTGACGAAATACCGGTGAGTTTCAGTTGATTCCAATAAAAATGTCTCCTCTAGTTTTGAAATTCTACCTCACACACAGAGAAGAAATAAATGAGGAAAAATTTGTAGCTTGGGGTCCATAATCTAATTCCCTTACATATACGTTTTTATTTATTTATTTACTTCTTCATTCATTTAATTCTCGTTTCCTCGTGTAACTCCTTAAGGGCTCAGTATTTTATAGTGTAATCCTTTTCTCGCTTAGCCCAACCTATGGAAGTAGAACCTCTTTGAATGATGTAAATCAGGTGTCTATGATGTTTTTTCTGGTTTCTCTATTTTTGTATAATTCAGATATTTTCATGATGAACGCCACCTTAGGCCTTCCAAGTTTTGCTGTCAACATTTTGTAATGTTTTTCTCTATTTTTATGATAGTTACTAATTACCGAAGACATTCGCTAAGGTAGTGAAGTAAACTATGGTACTTTTCTGCAAACTATATATTTTACTTTGTAACGTGTTTATTTTCGTAATAGTTTTTTTTCCCCTGTGTCTCACATTTGTTTTCTTGAACACAAACTCTATTTCGTTGCCAGGGTTTTTGGATTTATTTGTATGGTTCTTGTGCTGTGGTCTCCCTTGGTAATTCCTTTGCTACCAACACTCCTGCAAAGTTGGACAACGCATACCTCAAATCGAATAGTTGAGTTGGGTTGCATTATGGGCCTGTACATTTCTGCTATGATCCTTGTTATTCTATGGGGGAAAAGAATACGAGGCTATGACAATCCAATTGAACAGTATGGGCTGGACCTGACATCATCACCTAGAGTACGTATTCTGAAGCCTTCATAAGTCATGTTAATTCCTGAAAACCTCTTAACCATAAAATTTCCATTCTTGTAAAATAATCTGATAAAATTTTCATTTATTAAATTCTAGAATTTTCTTCCCAAATGTAGGTTATTATTAAAAATGTGAAAATATGAAAGAAAAGTAATAAAAAAGCAAATTTTTTGATAAGTAGGAACCGGTTACTCTTAACCACTAAATATAAATTGTGATTGTGGAACAGAATGTGTGAAATATTCTAGAAAGCTGCATTTACACAATCCAATAAACTATTGTTATGCATCTGCCAATTAACTTCTTATTGATAAAAGAAATATCATGTCTCTAAATACTCTGTTTGAAATCGACAATTAGCAGCAAACATAAATAATCACAACCCATGGAATTCCTATTCTGCCTTGGGAATAGTGATAAGAAATCTTAGAGTCACTCATGTTTAGGGCTGTTAACGAATCGAGTTTGAGCGAGTTGGCCTCAACTCAAACTTGACCTTTTTGAGTTTGTGTCAATTTGCTTTGAATCGAGTAAAATCCCTTCAAGTTCTAGTCGATTATTGAGTTGGCTTGAGTTTTATTTTTAATTTTATTTTAACATTTATATATTCATTTAACATATTTTATGTATTATATATAATATTTTAATTAAGTTTATATGTATAATATGTATTTTTATATCTTAATCTCTTTAAATTGTTAAAAATTATTGTTAATGGATGATTATTAACATTGTAAGTGTGTATGCTTCTCAAATAAATTTGAATGCGAGTATAAAAGAATAATTTTAGAATGATTTAGAAGAGTTAGTATAAAAGATACCTCAAAAGGAAAGAATATTTATTCGAGTGGATCTAAACGGATATGTAGAAAGCATTTTTGACTAATTTAATAGCATTTATGGTGGTTATGATTTTTGGGAGACTAATAAGGATAAAAATATTTTGGAATTTTTCTTAGCTTATAATTTTTTGATTGTTAATATTTTATTTAAGAAAAGAGATAAGTATATTATTAATTATAAGAATGGGTTTTCAATAACGAGATTGATTATTTTTTTATAAGAAAACGAGATCGTTTGAATTATAAAGATTATAAAGCCATTCCAAGTAAATACTACCCAGCATTGATTAACAATCTTAGATTTTAAGATAAAGAGATGAAAAAAGAATAGTAAACCGAAAGAGTGCCCTCAAACTCGATAGTGGAATTTAAAAAATAAGAATAAAAGTATATTTAAGAAGTGAGCTCTAGAACTTGAATAGTTAGACAATAAATGGGAAGCAAATCTTATGTGATTAAAGGTTGTTAGCTGCATACTTAAAATTATAAAAGATATGCTGAAAGAATCTAAAAAAAATCTTTAAACAATAAAGATGTTGGTTGGTAAAAAGAAAATGTACAAAAAAAAGATTAAAGAAAAAAGTTTGTTAGAAATACTGATATAAATGTAAGAGTAAAAAGAAGTTAGAGAAATATACAGTAGCTCGATGAGAATCCAAAAACTATATATATATTGATATATATATTATATATATTGATTTATATATTATATATATTGATATATAGATAGATATAGAGAGATAGATAGATGTATATATATATATATATATATAGAGAGAGAGAGAGAGATTTATTTTAGAATATTTGGAATTACTACTGGCTGTTTCCATCAGAAGGTATCTTTTTGATTTGGCCATCAACGTGCAGGTGCTTGATTTTCTGAAGGGGCTAGCTGGAGGAATTATGATTGTCGCATGCATTCATTCAATTAATGCTTTACTGGGCTATGCTTCTCTCTCTTTGCCAGTAGGGCTATCTTCATCTTCATCAAGTCCTATCATTACATTGAAAGCGTATGGGAATATGCTTCTCCTTGCTGTCCAAGGAGTTGTGTCTGCGAGTGGTGTTTCTATTGTTGAAGAGTTATTGTTCAGGTCTTGGTTGGCTGAGGAGATAGCTGCTGACCTTGGATATTGTCATGCTATTATGATTTCTGGACTTATGTTTGCACTGATTCAGAGGTAATTAGTTGCACTTCAGTTAATATCTGTATGCCTTTTTCTCACTTCTCTTCCTCAACTGGACATTTGTGCCAAACTTTTGGTTGAACAAGGTTTTCGTGAGTCTTTGATTACTTGACTCGATCTCGTAACAGATATCTATCAACATATAGAGAAAGAAAATCTAGTTCTTTAGAGAAGGTTTCTTTCCCTTATACCCTAGGACTAGTTGAGATTTGGATTAGGCCGATGAAAGAGCATAAGCAAATTCTTATTCTTCATTTGATGTGTCTGAAATGAACCGAAGCATCCCCCATTCATCTTGGGGAGGATCGAGTGGAATGTACAGAACCATGCAACTTTTGTTTAAACTATTTTCAAGATTTTGAGGTTGTAGGTTACTTGCATGTTGATCCAAACTTTTCAAACTTAGCTCAATATACTCTCAAGTTTTTCATTTTCTTGCATTCAAGTTCAACTATTTTGTTACCCTGAACTGACCTTCCTTGTTCTAGATAATTGGATAGGGATGCTTTGATGAATTGCAATATAAGACAAAAAAAAATAAAAACAGGTGTAGAATAAACAAATAGGAAGGGTAAGGGAGCATTAGGAAAGAAACACTGAACGTGAGTTAAATGACTATTGGTTTGTTGCTGGAGTTATTTCGACATTTCCACTTATAAAATCCTACATAGCAATGAGAAACTGGAAAGGTGCTGGAAACAGAACTAATTAATTTAAAAAGGTGTGCTTAGGACTCGAATGAAACAAATTCAAAATTGGGACCAATATGCAAATAACCTTTGAGCTGAGAGCTGCCAAGGTAAGCCTTTTATGTATTTGCTGCATTTTGGTAATGATGTTCCTTTTCCCTTCGGTTCACCTTCAGTTTCATTCCTTTTAATTTCTGTCATTCCTATGCATAACTCTGCATTTTGAATTCACTGACTCATCTCTATTACCCTGTGAATCTACTGTTCATACGAAGACAGGTTCCGGTGACATTCTAGAATAAATAATATTATAACGACCTTTAAAGGTATGCTTGTTTTGCGATGATTTTGATGGGTTTGTGGCCACATCTTCATAGTTTTATATGATGTGAAATAAAGTTAATTCGTTATACTGATATAGTGATATATATATATATATATATAAAATATAAAATAAAGTTATTGGTAGTATTGAAAATATGTGTAAGATATGAAATAAAATATTTTTTGTATCATAGTTTGTGTAAGATGTAAAATAAATTAATTTTTTATTATTAAAAATCCTGTTGAATTTGAAATATTTATGGCTTTTTTTGGCCATGGCTAAAATAGCCATGAGCTAAATGTGCCCAAAGACTTAAAATACATTTTTGATAAACTATTCAATTTGAGTATTTTTTCTCAATTTCAACTAACGTTCGTTGTTCATGTTTCCATTATCCTGCCATTAACAAAAGCATGCATGATCGATAACTAGTTGACTTTTTTTGGAATAAATTTGTTCCAACTAAAACTTAACTAATACGACAATAGGAATAAAAGTCTCTCTCTCTTTCTCTCTCTCTCTCTCTCACACACACACATAGGGGTGAGGGATCCAAATTCGAGCCAAGCCGTCTGCTCGAGCTCGAATTGAAAAAAAACTACTGGCTCGAAATCGGCTGGTGGCTCAAGTCATTTCGACTCGAGCTAGCTCAAGTCGAATGTTTTCGAGTTTGAGCTTATTTTGTGTAGGGGTGTGCATTAAACGGTTAAAATAGAAAAACCGAACCAAACCGATTACATGTGGTTGGTTTGGTTTGGTTTAGAACATATCAATTTGGTTAATGGTTTGATGATTGAATTTTTTTGGTTAAATAGTTTGGGTTCGGTTTCTTATATTTAAATACTAAACCAACCAAATTAATCGAAATATCACGTACCATTGTATGATAATGTACTTAAAATTATATAAACTAATTATTAATTATCTTTTTAAAGTTACGATATTTTTTTTTTTTTTATAATCATGTTTTTAGTTTTTTTGGTTGTTAAATCTTGTAATGATATATTATTTTGAGAATAAAAAATATATTGTATTATTTTAAGATTTTTGAGGTTTTTTGAGATAACTAATTAATTAAAGATAAAATTATGGTCTTAATCGAATCAGACCAGACAGACCGATTTTTATTTGGTTGGTTTGATTTTTTAAATTTCAAAACCGAAACCGATCTTTTTTCTCTGTTCAATTAACTAAACTGACCAAACCAACCGAATGCACTCTTCTAATTTTGAGCCACCTCATTCTCTTTTTTATTAAAATTTTAATTTAATTTGATAATGTCACTTTTCTTTTTTATAAGCTCCCATCCTTCCTCTTCTCTTTAAATAACCTATATGGGACTAAATGACACTAGCCTAAGGTTTTAAAAAAATTTTGATTTTTTGAAAAAAGGGGAAGCTTTTTAAAATATTTATGTCATTTCTAAATGATAAAGAAAGAGGGACTTGAACCCCAACCTCCCAAAGAAACTCAAGCCACTCTTCCAGTAAGCCAAGCTATTCATTTTTCTTTCGTGAGAATTATTTTATATATCTAATATTTACATAATATTATTATTTTTGTTTAAATCGATCAGATCCGGGCCAGCTCGATTCGATCTAGTGTCAGCTCGAAGTTGGCTTGAAAAAATTCTCGTTTTTTGGCTCGTGGCTTGGCTCGAAGACTTCAATTTGAGCTCGATTTGGGCTAAAAATAGTGCGATTTTCAATTTTTGTGGTAAACTCTCACCCTTACACACACTTACTGACACTTAAGGATTCACTATTTCTAAGCGGATTTTATCTTATTCTTAATTAAAATTCACTCTCTCTTCCTTGTCTTCTTTCTTTCAAAAATCTCTTAAGGGTTTGGGAAAAGCTAATAAGGAGAATAAGATGAAAGAGGATAGGAGAAATAGGAGAAACGGTTAAGGCATGTAAAGCTATGCTCTTAGAAGTAGGTGTGCACCAAGACAAGAGGCTAAGGACGAAAGAAGTGGGAAAGGTGGTGGAAAACCAACTCAATGAAATTGAATAGCCTTATTAAACGATAACTTATGCAATTCTTTTTCTTTAAAGTGAGTTGAATTGCCTCCAATTTCCACTTGTTTACAATGTAAATCCCTCCTATTTATAGGCAAAGGAATGAAATCCAAAGTGCCAAATTTATTAATGAGGAATACAGGTCTGTTTGGTAAACCACTCAAATCTAATTTAAGCAGCTTGACTTTTAAGTTAAACTCCTTAAGTTATTTTTTTTATCCAAACAGCTTTTGTATATTAGTAAATTAACCTACTTAAGTCCTATCTATAGCCAAATGCTCGAACATCAAAATCTATATAATTTAAGCTGCTTAAGTTGGCTTAAATTGTTAGCTAAGCTGCTTAACTTTAAGTTATATGAGAGACAACTTAACTTGCTTGAGCTTTGAGCAGCTAAGTAAGCAACTACTTGGGAGACAACATAAAAATTAAGCTGCTTAAGTATTGAGCAACTACTTTGGAGACGACTTAAAAGTTAAGTTAATAAATTATTACCACTATAAAAACAATCAGTTTGATAACTTCTCAACTTATTTGAGTTTAGTAGCTTCATTATTTAAGCCACTTAAACTTAAAGTGTTCTCCCAGGTAGTAGCTTAACTTGAGCAGCTTAAAGTGCAAGCAAGTTAAGCTATTTTCTAGATAGCTTAAATTTAAGCTATTTTCTAGATAGCTTAAATTTAAGCAGCTTACTTCACTGTTCAAGCATTTTAAGCAGCTTAAATAGTTTATGGTAGTTATACAACCGTTTGGATGCAAAGACCTTTACGTGAATGTAAGATCATCTCGACACCTAAAACAGCTGAACTTTTTAGTTAAACTGCTTAAGTTATACTTAAGTTGTTTCAAATGGACCTTAGAGTTTAGGACGATGAAACAAGGAAAATAGGAAAGAACATCTAAATAGAAAGAGGGAAAAGAGGAAAAGCCAAAAGTTGTCTTGGTTTTTGTTTTGAAGGCCAAGAGCCATCCACCTTTGATCTTCCCCATGACTCTTGGGTTTTGAATTTGGGTTTGGTTAGAACTCGAGTCTAACCCAGACTAAGGTAGCTTGATTCTAGCGCCACTTACCCATTTTACAAAATTGATGGGAAGTTTTTGCCAATTAAGCTCCAGATTATTGTAGCACTCTTAATAATAATATTTACATGCTTCAGGAAACATCGTAACATATGCAATTTCTCGAACACTTGTTGCAGATCCCTGACTTCAGTGCCGGGCCTCCTCCTGCTGTCTTTATCTCTCTTCGGCATCAAGCAAAGAGCTCATGGAAAACTTGCAGCTCCAATTGGGGTTCGATCTGGGTTGATGACTGCTAATTATGTGATTCAGAGCAGCAATCTCTTGTCATACCGAGCTCAGACTCCCTTCTGGCTTGCCAGCACCCATCCATGGCACCCATTAGATGGTGCTGTTGGCCTAAGCTTATGCGCTCTACTAGCCATCATCTTCTTCCCCAGACTTCCGGTTTCAAACAAGTCATAAAGTTTTAGGTTAATTTGTCAACTGTGTAAAGGGCATGTGCCAATTTTTGTTCTTCAGATACTATAAAGGGAAGCGGAAGAGTGGCTGACAGTAAATAATTCATGAGGCTTTCTGTTTCTTGTGAGAATTTTCTAGATAACATGACCTCAGTCTTGAAGGAGGTGTCCATTAGAATCATAGGATTCTACAATAGTCTACCTTGTATGCTAAAATTATTGGATCAAATGTAAATATGTGATCTATGTTTGATAGGCTGCCAAGTGCTTGTTTATCAATTTAGTCATTTTCTTATTATGATTTAATCAATATATAACATAGGAGAATTACCTGTGAGATCTGCATATTTATATTGAAGTTTTATAATTTTTCTGTTCATATTTGGTCAAACTCTGGCTGTATTCAAGCTAAAATTTAATATGATAATTGTCCTCGTATGATTTTGATCTATTATCAGTTTGAAAGCTAACATCTACTTAATTGATTCAAAATTTATTTACTGTGTTTTGTTTAAAATTGATTAATTATTTGATTTGAGCCGATAAGTTTTATGTTCCTTTTGAATTAAATCACAGGCACATACACACAAATAGAGAAAAGCTTAAAGAACAGTAAATTAGGTTTAAAACGTTTCTCTGAGATTTTAGATTTGAGATGTCATGTCATTGAGGATTTGAGATATGTGATGTCAAGTTTTGAACTTTAGAAGATCATTTGGGGGAAATCAGCTTTGAGGAGGCTCCTTGAGAACCTAATCGAGAAAGCTTCTCGAAAAAATACTGGAAGAGCCCTCTAGAGTTGATTCCTTTTTTTTGAGACTACCATGTACCCATAACTATACAAATAGTATTTTGGGGTATTCACTCTCGATATGACAACCTTTTTTTTTTTCAGCATCGCTGTATAAGTACGGCAGTGAAGGGCGAACAATAGAACAAATAGCTTCTTGAGCATGGAAGCAGCCAGTAATTGTATGAAAGTTGATTTACTTAAGTAGAAGTGTAAACCAGTTTGAGTTCTTGCCATCAACTCAATCTCGAAATTTTTGAGCCAGCTAAACTCAAATTCGAAATGATGTGTCGATTCAGCTCAATTCAAAACCGTTTTAGCTTGAGTTTGACTTGAAATAGATTTCTGTTATTATGGAGGTTGGGCCAGAAAAAGTTATCCCTTCTGTGTGTAAAGCTGCTGGAGCATTAATAGAGGAATAATTTCTCATATTTTTTGGACTCCTTGTGTTGTTCATACTCTAAATTTAGCACTAAAAAATATATGTTCTACAAAACAAGTTTAAGACAATGAGATCACATATGAAAAGTGTCATTATATCTCAGAGGTATCAAATAATGCAATTTTTATAAAAAATTTCATCGTGAATCATACTATAAGATTAAGCATGTTTAATGAACATGTGTAGTTAAAAATGCTGGCTATTGTAGATACTCATTTTGCATCAGTAATTATTATGTTTAAGAGATTTAAAAAAATAAAATAAAGATTAGTCAGTATGATTGTCTGTGATAAGTGAAGTCTTTACAGAGAGGATGATGTTGAGAGAGCAAGATTCATTAAGAAGAAGATCTTGGATGATATTTGGTGGGACAAAATTAATTATATTCTTGATTTTGTTGAGCCAATATATGACATGTTGAGATATGCTGACACTGATATGCCATGTCTTCATTTAATATATGATATGTGGGACACTATGATAGAGAAAGTGAAGACAATCATCTTTAGACATGAAGGACTTCTTTCTTCAATGTTGTTTATGATATTTTTATTGAAAGATGGACAAAGAGCAACACTCCGTTACATTGTTTAGCGCATTTGTTGAACCCAAGGTAAATAAAATAATTGAAGTTTTTATATTATCGTAATTGAAATTTTTACATTATCACCCTACTACATTAATTTTCATTATTATATATTTATGTAGATTCTGCAATCAAAAATCACTTTCTGAGGCTCCCAATAGAGTTGCTCCTAATAATGATCCTGAAATACAATAAGAAAAAATTAAATGCCTAAAGAAACTCTTCCCCGACAATGAAGAACAAAAATTTGTCAATGCCGAATTTGCAAGATATTTTCTGCAACAAGACATATTTGGTGATATGAATTGTATGACGGATAAAGCAACATTAGACCTTCTTGCATGGTGGACTATTTATGGTGCTGATGCTCAATATCTACAGAAATTGGCTATAAGATTATTTAGCCAACCTTCTTCATCTTCTTGTTGTAAAAGGAATTGAAGCACCTATTCATTCATACATTCAATGAGAAGGAATAAGTTTAACCCACAACGTGCTCAAGATTTAGTGTATGTCCATAATAATTTACGTCTTTTGTATAGAAGAAACAAACATTATATGAAAAAGTTTTCTAAAATGTGGGATGTTGCTCTAAATACAATGTCATCAGTGGAAGATACATGTATGTTTAAAGTGACTGAATTATCACTTGATGAGCCCGAGCTTGAGGTGATGCTATTAGATGATGGTGATGAAGAGGAATGAGATGAAAAAATTGATGATGAAGAAGATACTTATGAAAATATCTGATTATGAAAATTGATGAATTTTTAATTTTGTAATATCAAACACTTGTTTATTTTAGCATTTGGATGTGTTATCTTATGACAGTTCTACAATTAACATTTTAAATTTTATTTTTTGGTTTAGTGAATGCATTGGAATTGAATATCAAAATATAATTTACTTATTCTCTTTTGGTGTTTATTTGTTGTGTATAATGTTATTGTGAGAAAATAATTTTGAGTCACTTTCCTACTAATGGTTGTGAGTTGACCACTCTAATTTTGAGATTGATGCTTTATCAGTTTTATTTAATATGAATTGTTATTATTAAATATGAATTGTTATTATTGAATATATAAATTTTTTTAAAGATAAAAACAATAGAGATGCGGGGGATCGAACCCCATGCCTCTCGCATGCAAAGTGAGCGCTCTACCAGTTGAGCTACATCTCCTTTTACTTTTTGAGCTCTACATATAAGTTTTTTTTATCATATATCTGTGTGTCTTGCCGTGTCCGTGTCCTATATTTTAAAAATTTACCGTATCGCCGTGTCGTGTCGTGTTCCCGTGTCCCCGTGTCGCGTCCGTGCTTCAGAAAAGAGAAGTGCTCCCAACTCCCAAGCTGAAATACTCTATAACTCCACTAACATGAATCTGAGAATTATCAGAAGTACTAAGTCATGTAATTGCAACACAATGAATCAAGGGAGAAGATGTAGCTGGTGCAGAGTAAGTACTAGAATTGGTAGCAATTTGATTTACAGAGCCTGTTCATCATCTGAGGAAAATGAAGTCAAATTATGCCTCCCAAATAAAATTTTTTTAACAATTTGATCACTCACATAAGATTGAGAAGCCAATTCACCATGCAACAATCTTGAATTCACCATGACACATTCGAAGAGGAAGATGCAAAATATATGAGCATATATGTGATTCCGTTCACTACTACTAATTAGCCAAATTTTCATCCACATCTAAATCGAACTACGGAAACAAAGAAGATGACGAAGCCCTTTCTAGAACTGCAGTCTTCCCCTCCAGCCTCAGTCGATGGCCACCTTCACGGTCTTGGACTTGGATTCTGCAGGTGGCAACTTTTCCACCACCACCGTCAGCACTCCCTCTTCACATTTGGCAGTGATCGCCGATGAATTAGCGTCCTCGGGAAGCCGGAATTTCCTTATGAACTTCGGCGAAGCTGACTTCCTCTCCAACCTTAGGTACTTGCATCCTTCGTCCTCCCCGTCCTCGCGCTTCCTCTTGCTGCTGCTCTTAACAATCAACACCTGATCGTCTTCTAACGTCACCTGCAAATCAGAGAAGAGAAGCTTTCCAATTTCAGCGAAATCGACAGAGGAAGCAGCAATTCCCCAAATCCCAAAAGAACTATCCATCATCGTCTCACCTGGATCTCCGATTTCGGCAGGCCGGGAACGTCGAGGAAGAAGGTGTAGCTCTTCGACGTCTCGAGGATGTCCACCGGCACGCTGCCGAATCCCTTCTCCTCCCAGACGCGCATACCGCTGCCGGCGTCGGCACCGTTGCTTGCGTGGCGGTTGTCAATTGTCATGGCCTCGCCCTGCCGTGAAGCCCGCTATCCTGTCAAGTGTCTCCGGCAGGTTTAGCAAACGGCTCACCGCCGAGTCCAGAAGAATGGAATCCGCCATCAAGCTCCTGAGTTCCTCGCTCTGTTTCGCTCTCGTTTCTTTCCGCAGGACGGCTCCCAGGGGGAGGGCGGTGGCGACTTAATCTTGGAGGTGAACGTTCGAGAGCCATCGGCAGAGCAGCGAGCTGCCGCGGTGGCATCGATGGCGAACCTTCGAGAAATATCGAGATCCCTTCATCGATGCATTTAATTGCTCATACGAGCAAGCACCGTTTTTTTTCACTGAGAAATAAAGTGTTTCCATTAATAAATTAATTAGTTATAATTAATAATTTTAATTTATTAAATTATTTGTTAAATTACTAGATTTAATTTACTGAATAATCTCAAATTTTTAAATCAACTAAAATTTTCTATGTGATATAATATCAAATAGGCAAAATTAATATTTTATTTATATGGCACAATCACTACACATAAATCCTACTTGAATTTAAAGTTCAAATAAATTATTTCTCTTGATCATAAAATTTATATAATATAAATTTATTAAATTTTTTTATACATTTATAATTGGGTAATTTGCTTTTTAAATTAAAAAAACAACGCAAATAAGAGCAAATAAAGCTTAATCTTTCAATTTGTTTTGAACAAAAAACAGAGAAGACTGATCACTTTCTTGCAACAATAATCTATTTCGTTCTAATTAAAAACAGTTTTTTTATCTTAAATTAAATTTGAAGTTGATCTGAAGTGTAGAACTTGTTTGATTTGAATTCCAATTACAATTAATTCGGAAGAAACGTGCATGAGTTTAAGTCGATTAAAATTTAACCAAATTAATTAAATTTATTTTTTTAGTTTTCTTTAATTAATTAATAATATAAGCATAATTAAAAAAATTTAACAAAGAAAGCATGTTTCGGACGGTGTTAGGAGGGTTGCCGTTAAGTAGAAGTCTCCTGGTGTGCGGGCAACTTCTAATATAAAGAAGTCGCTCGGAAGCCCGCGACTTCTGCGAACGTGTCAAATATCGTGTCCGATAGTACCCGCAGGAAGAACTGGATGACCGTTGCGGCTGTGAACAACACATCGTGGGCGATATTTAGCATAGGTTTCTCTGCAAAAACGTCAGCCACGATATGTTGTTCACACATCCACAACGATAGGTCATCCAGTGCTTCTTGCGGGTACTATCGACCACGTTATTTAGCAGAAACTTTGGCCATGATGTGTTGTTCACAGCCGCAACGGTCATCCAGTTCTTCTTGCGGGTACCATCGAATACGATATTTAGCACGTTCGTAAAAGTCGTCCAGCTTCCGGGCAACTTCTTTATATCAAAAGTCGCCCACCCGAGCGCCGGGCGACTTCTACTTAATGGCAACCCTCCTAACATCGTCTGAAATATGCTCTTTTTGTTAAATTTTTTTTAATTATACTTATATTATTAATTAGCTAATTAAAAATACCTAATTTAAAAAATAATCTTCTTTATCCTAAAAAATTCTCAAATCTTTTTAAAAATAATTTTATTAATATTTTATATATTATACATAGATATGTATACTAAAACTAATTTTATTTCACATACTACACAAATCTCAATTTTAAAATTCAAATTTACTTTTATATTTTATATGCATTTTAATTAAAAAAATTTAACTTTATTCACATTCATCTCAATACTCAATAATAAAATAAATAACAATTTTTTATTATTTAAAAAAAAATAAACTTTTTTTAAAACATATTTCAACCTAAGGATACCAAAAAGCCAATACCGTTAGATAATAATAACAGGGTCTATCTATTGTTTATAAGTTTAGATACAATTTAGAATTTAAAAATTACAATTGAGAAAAGATTAAAAAATAGAATAAAAAAACAATGTGGTAAAATAATCTAGCTTAATTTTATATAATTTGGCCCTTTCATATAAGTTTTATTTTTATTTTTTTAAATGAAGCTATTTTGTGGCAATAATAGCTACATTAGAAAACTGCATTCCACCATTTTGATATAAATATATTTTTATGGTAAATTGCAAATAGGTCACCATGGTCATAGACTTTTTGAAAATTAGTTTAAAGATTTTAAATCATAGTACTTAGGTCCCTGAGATATTAAACATTTTGTATGTTGGTTCATGAATTTTGAATAATAATATTTAGGTCTTTGTGTTTTATGATTAATTGTAATATTGTGGTCATTCTATCCTCTATAATCTTACATTCAACTCCAATCGTAGATACACAATATTATAATATGGCGGAGCCTAAGTGGCAATAACTCTCTAAACTCGCGAAACAAAATGCTATGATTCAAAATTTGTAGACTAGCTTTCAAAACCTTAAGACCATAAAGACTCGATTCATTTGGTTTGAATTTTGAATAAGAGAAACAAAATTTAGTTAAATATTTAAAAGTGTGCAGAATATGTAATCAAGTTAATTTTAATATTCATAATTGTGTTGGATATTAAATAAAGTCAATTTTTATAATTAAAATTTATATTAGATAAAAAAACTCAAACCAAATAAACCAATATTATGATTAAAAATTTATGAACTAGTTTGTAAAAATTTTAAAACCTTAAGAACCTAAATATAATTTACCTTATTTTTATTATTAAAATATTTTGTAGACTATAACTATTATATTAAAAAAAAAATTATATGTATTTTACTAAAAACTAATTATTTTACATATTTGATACTCAAATATTAAATAATATATATTGACTATAAAAATTATAGCTCATTCATAATTTATGTCATAAAATTGTGATATGTATATAATAAATATTATAATTTTTATATAATTTTTATAATTAAATGTAATATTAAAGATTTAAATATTAAGTACTAAATTTTGGTGATATGTAATTGTACCTACCAAATAACAATATTCTTTTTTAGCATATTTCTATAGCACATCTGACGGAAAATACTATAAAATATGTGATATTTGTGGACATGCTATGATAACATATTCGAATAATTTTATTTAGAAAAAGGGCAAATTACGTCCAAGTCTTGAATTTAATGCTTAATATCATGCAGATTTACATTTATAAAATTATAATATCGGAGTCCCTGAGTTTTAATAAATTATCAAATAGGTCTTTTTATTTTTTATTATTAAAATTTTTTAAAATTACTGTTTTACCTCTGTCATTCTCTCTCTCCTTCCGATCCGGCCCACGAGCACGGCCGCCGGCAGGTTGCGCTGGCGCCGCGTTCGTGCGCCGGATCGAGAGGAGAGAGGGAAGCCGAATGACAGAGATAAAACGATAATTTTATGAACTTCATTTGCTATAATCTAACATTAACGTGACCAATGAGATAATTAGTAAATTTTGTTTCCTAGTCATTTTCTATTTGATAGTAAGTCATATTTATTTAATATTTTTTATTTAAAATAATTATTTAATGTTTCCAACATGAAATGATACAAAAAATTTTGTCATCACAAACAGCTAATGTTCACCAACATTTTATATAATTTACTATTTCATTCATTTTGGTGGTTTAAACCGCTTAATAAAATCTAATTAATATTTTATTATTTCGTATGGCCGGGCCTAAAATAATTACCATTCGAGCTGAATCAAGTTAGATACAGCTCAAGCTCGATTCATTGATTTATAAATTGGGTAAAGCTTGGCTCGTGGATCGAAATCCTAAAGAGATGCAGAATTATTTTGGATAAAAAAAAAAGGGCAAATTTCACCCAGGTCCCTGAGTTTAAGGGTTAATATCACACAGATCCACATTTTTGAAATCCTATCATTCGAGTTCCTAGGTTTTCAAAAATTATCATCTGGGTCCTTTTTTATTTTTTTATTATTAAAAAATATACAAAATTACTATTATACCCTTACCTCCCTCTCTCCATCAGATCCGGCAGCCGCGCCGGGCAACGCTGCGCCGCTCGGGAGCGCCGCGCGGCCGTACGACGCAACCGGCCGCCCGTGGCCGCCTGGCCGCGCGAGGCCGCTGCGTC
>JAEMOT010001813.1:279253-371024 GCA_019297695.1 Apostasia ramifera | reverse complement strand
TATATATATATATATTTTAACTGGGTGCTATTTTAGCAGCGGGCAACCGTGCACAATAGAGAATCAAAATATAATTTTCATAAATAAAGATATTTTTAATAAAATTTTAAGACAACAAACTCTTAGAAAAATTTCTATTAGAATTTTTTACTGGAGGATTTCTTGATAATACAGAAGATATAAAACACATAAAAACAATCCTCTTTAGAATACAGATCGGTAATATCTATTTTCTAGAAGAATTTTCACAAAAATATATGAAATATGTTTGAAAGTTACCCCTTTCTCAATATGATCATTGAGCTCAAATATACTTTAATAAATTACCTGCACCTTGGGATAAAAAATGTAAAAAAGAATATACTAAATTTATAGATAAAACATTAACCGAAGATATTGAATATTTAAAATTTGATACTTTAGCTTTACGTGTCAAATGTGCTATGAATCTATTCATGGACTTTTGCCGCAATAAAAAATTACGTAAATCCTTCTATAAAGACCGTTCTAAAGCTAATCATAAACATTGTTGTATTAATGTTCTATCAACATATAAATTTGGCATTCTTCCTCCGCGCAACAAGCATGGTGGACGTACCCATAAATATAAATATCACCCTAAACATCATCGTCGCAAGTTTAAATTTGCCAAACCGTGGCATAACTATAAAAATAAATGTCGTTTTAATATACGATATAAACCTAAGTATATTAATAATCACAAAAAATATTTTAGACACAAACCCGATTATAATAAAAAAGCACGCAATGTTTTAAATATGGGAAAAAAAGACATTATGCTAATAATTGTAAAAAGAATGTTAAAATTCTAGAAGAATAGTTTCAATTAATAGACGAATATTATGACATAATACAAGAACACAATCTTTCAAGCTTATCTGATATTGACTATGAAGTCTCCTCAATTGAAGATATAGATAATTTAGCTTTAGATTCAGATAGTAATTCTGATATTACAAACTCTAACTCCACATCATCAGAAGATGAACAAGATGAAGAAATAAACTATATTTTTATGTTAAAAGAAGAAGAAAATGAAGAAACCACCATTGAACAAATAATCAATACTACAAACTATGATTATAATGAACAATTCATATTTGATAATAACTTATATAAAAAAATTATTAAACAGAAAAAAATACTAAAGAAAAAGATATTTATAAAGAAAAATTTAATTTATAACTCACAAAACGTGTAATTCATTTTATTGAATATTTTGAAGGTTCTATTGATAGCTCTGAAGAACCAAAAGCCATAACTAATTTATAAATTATTACAAAAAAAAATTAAAGAAATATTAAAATGAGTTAAATACTCTAATAGAATCAAATATTTACACCTAAAATATATATAAATTACCATCAAAGCTAATTTTAGAGAAGAACTTGATTCATCTATAACATTAATAATCTCCGACAATAGGTTAATAATAACAGAACAATCTCTAATGGGAATAATACAGTCTAATCTTTTATATCAAGTAATAAATTTTAAAATTTTTCCTAATTTCTCTATAAATTTAGCAGATAAAGATATAGATCAAAGTTTAATGATATTTTATAAATTAGAAAAAATTCCTATGTTAAAAGGAAGCAAACCTTTAACCTTTACCTGACGATTATTAGGATATTTTTCAGAAACTAACAATGTAGAAATTAAATCTATTCCTTCCGACATTAGATTAGATGATCTACATAATCAATATTCTGAAATTATATTTCCTAAATAATTAACAAATAAAGATATACAACTTTCTATAGAATAGAATATTAACATAGAACAAATCAGAAAAAATCACATAATAGAAAATCCTCCAATAAAATAACTTCAAATAAATGAAAGAAAATTATCTATAGGATATAATAGACCATTACAAAGAACAGATTTTATGAATATAGCAAATAGAAAATTACAAATAAAAGACTTAAATCAATATGATATAGATCTACCTAGCACTAGCTCTAATTTACAAATAAATAATATAAAATTAGACTTAAATATAATACAAGTCTTAGTTAGTTTTAATGATAAAGATATAACACTTAAAGCCCTAATAGACACATGAGCATCCTTTTTCCATATAAAATTAAAATTAATAAAAAATAATATATCAAAAGCAGAAAAGAAAAGATATTATACATTTGATAAATAAATTCATGAATTTATATATAAATAGTTTAATGATTATAAATACTCATAATGAATTACATGCCTTAGAATTTGAAATTATTTATAGCGATGAAAGAAGTACATTTGATATATTAATAGGACAAGATATATTATAAAAATATTATCTCTTGCAAATTAATTATGAAACAATACATTTAAAAATTAAAGAATAAACAATACACATTAAAAGAGCTAAAATGTGTAATTTACATATCATAAATATTCTAACTAATGATAAAACTCAAAATAATCATAATAAAATATGTTTTCACAAGATAGAAAAAGATACAAAAAACTCTACTGAGGTTGACATAGGTTATGAATTTTATTCCTTTAAAAACATTATAATACAACCAAATACTTTCACTAAAATATGAATTGAAATTAGTGCTAAAATATGTATAAGGTACTACGGCCTCATAAAAGAAAAAAATAGATAGATATTCAATAACGATATGACCATAATAGAAGGAATAATAAGATCAAATTATGAAGGTAAAATTAAAGCCGTAATAAGAAATAATGAACAAGATACATTGATTCGAATAAAAAAAAATTATAAGTTATTCGATTTAATAATATTTTCAATCACAAAACTTGAATATGAATCTTCATGAAGTAAACCAACATTTAAATAAAATTTGTATCAAAATAGAATTTCTAAGATATAAATTTTTTCATATTTATGCCTTAGTAGATACTGGAGCAACTAGAAGTATAATTAATGAACAACTTTGGGTTGATGAATTCTCTGAACAATTAGAAGAGAAGGTTTCTTTTACAGGAATAAATAGTATTATAGATACATTAAAATATGTTCAAAATATAACATTAAAAATTCAAGCCAAAGATAATTACATTGCATTATTTTTTCTCATTATATATATCTGTAAAAATTTTTCATGTGATATGGTTATAAGGATAGACGTGTTAAACTAATATTTACCTATAACCATTCATAAAACTTATCATACATTTACTATAGAATAACAACCAATTAAAATACCTAAAATCTTTAACCATTTAAAACTCATTAAGATAAACTATAAACCAGAAGTTTTATCCTTAATTGAAAATTACAAAACTAAATATTTAGATTCTTTAAAAGAATTATTCTCTGAAAATTCATTATTACATTTTAATAGAAGTCCAAGATTTTGCGAACTAGAAACCCTAGACGATAACAAAATCATAAGAGTAAAATCATTGGTATATTTTTTACATGATACTAAAGATTTTAAGAAACAACTTGCAGAATTAAAACAACTTAGCCTAATAGAAAACTCTCATAGCCCTCATTCTTCACCCGCTTTTATGGTAAGAAATCACGTTGAAGAAAAATGAGAAAAAGCTAGAATGGTCATAAATTATAAAAAATTAAATAACAATCTCAAATTTGATAAATTTTTTATTCCAAGTACAGAAAATATTATAAAAAATATCAGTTGAGCAAAATTATTTAGTAAATTCGATGCTAAATCAGGATTTTGGCAAATAAAAATTAAAGATAAAAAATCTAAAGAATTAACAGCTTTCTCAATACTATTCGAATATTTACAATGCAAGTAATATCATTTGGATTAAAAAATGCACCACAAATCTTTCAAAAATGGACGAATTCATTATTTTCTCCATATAATAAATTTATTCTAGTTTATATAGATGATATACTTATTTTTTCTTCCACATATGAAGATCACATTCAACATTTAGAAATAGCTAAACAATTATCCATAAAATATGGTATTATTCTTGAATAAAATAAAATAGAATTATGTTCATGGGAAAAATTATAAATTAAGGAGAAATATCACTACAAGAATATATTATAACTAAAATTAAAAAATTCTCTGATACTTTTGAAACCCTAAAACAACTACAAAGTTTTCTTAGTATATTAAACTATGGAAAAAAATACTTACCCAGATTAAGTGAACATTCTAAAAATTTACAAGAAAAATTTACTCAAATTAATAGACAATATAAAAGAAACAAAGCAAAAATAATCTCTCGATGGGAAACTAATAAAATTAAAATATAATTAAATAAATCTGAAAAAAAAGAAATCAAATATTTAAAAACACTAATTAACAAAATACTTAAAATAATTATTCCAAAACCAGAAGATAAATTAATACTCTATACAGATGCTAGTAATCTCTATTGGGCAGACGTATTAGTCACCTCAATAAAAGATGTCATAGGATATACTTCAGGTAAATTAACAAAATTCGAAATAAATTATTCCACTTATGAAAAGGAATTTATAGCAATTCTGAAATCTGTTAAATATTTTAAATTTTGGCTATTACCCATTAAATTTCATATAATCACAGATAATAAAGAATTATATCATTATATTAAAAATAAAAAATACCATAATAATAGTCGATGAATACAATGACTATTACAATTAGATGAATAACTATGATATCTCATTTAATCCAAATTTTACTAATATTCTTGCTAATTTTTTTTTCAGAAAAAATCTATAATCCTAATTTGCAGGATTATGGCGAATCCATGGAAAGAAAAACTTGGCTTCTCATATTGCATCTCAGAAAATATATAGTACATCCTCGCCAAGAATCTATAAGCGAGATATTATATTTCGAGAAGGCAAAATAACTATTGACTGCCTAGATAAATATAATTAGCAATATCAGCACTGGTAGGAACTACTAGTAATTATAAATTAGCTATTCCAATGTCTCTCAAGACATATAATATTATCAATATTCTATGGAAAATAATCGAAGGCCTACAGCATAATACCTCTCTCTTATATAATATTTGAAAAATTATTTCTCATATTTACAATATGAAAATCTCTCTAAATAATATGACACAGAAGGTCCAACACGAAGAAGAATTTTCTAAATATTTACTTCAGAAATGTTAAGACTTTCATCCTCAACAATATGAAAAACTATATCCTATATTGGAAGTAATATATAGCTATAAAAATATCAACTCTCCTTATATGGAAAGGGCCAAAAGAAAGAAATGTCTAAAAAAGGTGAAGACACTACTACCAGAAGATCTACAAACTCGAATTTTAGATATTATCTATGAAGATAAAGCTCTGCCATACTTACTGAAGGAATAATTAATTACTTTATCAGATGGGCGACAAAGGATGTTTGTCGCATTTGAAACCAATATGAAAAGACAAATTGAATTAGAAATTATTCGAAAAGTTATAATCGATACACATCATTACGATGAATGAAAGAGTTTTTCGCAGATAATAAAGACACTAATATCTCTACTGAGTTCTATTAAAGGATATTGGAGTTTGAAATTATATTAATATTCATCGAACCACATGAACATTTAGTATATTTAGCTTATCAGATCTGAAAATTATTTTGACAACAAACTCGAGGAAGACTAGTCACAAAAGAATTTTTTGGCTACTCTTGGGATTATGAACAAAAGGCGAATCTATCTGAATTATTATCAGTTCACCAAGAAAGACATCAGTATCAGTACATTTGTAACGGACGAATTATGGTATATGATCAAAAACATATAATTGAAAAAATCTAAGGTGAAAATGATTTTGACTTCTGCTGGGGACCAAAAACAGCAGAATTATTCCAAGAAATTCAAATCGGATTCTCCTCAATACCCGATAATATCTCTCTACAATCTGATTAAAAGTTTGGATGAATATTTCGCGACAATAAAAGGTGGCAAATAAAGAAAAGAGGTAATAAGCAGTACTTGTGCAACAATAATACAAAGTGGCAGCACTGTAGCAGTACTATAGCAGCAATAATAGAGCACTGCAGCACTGTACAAATACTGTAGCAGCAATAATGGAGCACTATACTACTGTGCTACTGTAGCAATAATAGAGTACTGTTACTATGTAGCAATAATGGAATACTGTACACTACATTATTAACTAGCTTTATCGTGTATATAAGGATGACCTCCGGGCTGTGGTCAGGCATCCATTCCATCCATCCCATTCATATCCTCCTCCTCCTAATCTTCCCCTCTCGCTTCCTCCGAACACTCACCTTCGTCTTCATCCAGTCCAGTCCAGCTCCTCTCCCCCAGTTGGTATCAGAGCTAAGTTGTACGTATTTTTTACTCTATTTGTATAATAAAATTATCTTTTATCATGTTTTGTTTCATGTTATTTGCTTAAACTCCTTTGTTTTAGATCTGTTAACTTTGTACACTCTATATAAAAATAATAAAACTAAGAGTTGTTTACTTGGATAAAATAACTATTCTATTTTATCATTACTTCTTATTATTTCTTATGAAATAGTTATTCTCATATTTACTTTGACAGAATAATTATTCCATAAGAAACACTATTTCACATTTTATGAAATAATTATTCCTTCCTCACTATTACTCCTTAGTTATTCTTTGTGAACTAAAAATATCCCTAAACTCTAAACCCTAAACCCTAAACTCTAAACCCTAAACCCTAAACTCTAAACCCTAAACCCTAAACCCTAAATCATTTTACTCCACTGATATTTTTTATAATGTTTTCTATACTTGGAATAAAAAATTCATCAAATTTGAGATTGTCATTTAATTTTTTATAATTTATGATCATTCTAGCTTTTCCTCGTTTTTCTTCAACGTGATTTCTTACCATAAAAGCGGGTGAAGAATGAGGGCTATGAGAGTTTTCTATTAGGCCAAGTTGTTTTAATTCTGCAAGTTATTTCTTAAAATCTTCAGTATCATGTAGAGAATATACCAATGATTTTACTCTTATGATTTTGTTATCGTCTAGGGTTTCTAGTTCGCAGAATCTTGGACTTCTATTAAAATATAATAATGAATTTTCAGAGAATAATTCTTTTAAATAATCTAAATATTTAATTTTGTAATTTTCAATTAAGGATAAAGCTTCTGATTTATAGTTTATCTTAATGAGTTTTAAATGGTTAAAGATTTTAGGTATTTTAATTGGTTTTATTCTATAGTAAATGTATGATAAATTTTGTGAATAGTTATAGATAAATATTGGTTTAATACGTCCATTCCTATAACTATATCACACGAAAAATTTTTACAGATATATATAATGAGAAAAAATAATGCAATGTAATTATCTTTGGCTTGAATTTTTAATGTTATATTTTGAACATATTTTAATGTATCTATAATACTATTTATTCCTGTAAAAGAAACCTTCTCTTCTAATTGTTCAGAGAATTCATCAACCCAAAGTTGTTCATTAATTATACTTCTAGTTGCTCCAGTATCTACTAAGGCATAAATATGAAAAAATTTATATCTTAGAAATTCTATTTTGATACAAATTTTATTTAAATGTTGGTTTACTTCATGAAGATTCATATTCAAGTTTTGTGATTGAAAATATTATTAAATCGAATAACTTATAATTTTTTTTTATTCGAATCAATGTATCTTGTTCATTATTTCTTATTACGGCTTTAATTTTACCTTCATAATTTGATCTTATTATTCCTTCTATTATGGTCATATCGTTATTGAATATCTATCTATTTTTTTCTTTTATGAGGCCGTAGTACCTTATACATATTTTAGCTCTAATTCTTGTTCTTATTTTAGTGAAAATATTTAGTTTTATTATAATGTCTTCAAAAGAATAAAATTCATAACCTATGTCCACCTCAGTAGAATTTTTTGTATCTTTTTCTATCTTATGAAAATATATTTTATTATGATTCTTTTAAATTTCATCATTAGTTAGAATATTTATGGTATATAAATTACACATTTTAACTCTTTTAATGTGTATTATTTATTCTTTAATTTTTAACTGTATTATTTCGTAATTAATTTACAAGGGATAATATTTTTGTAATATATCTTATCCTATTAACATACCAAATAATTTATTTGAATATTTGTATGAAGACTACAATTAACGATGTAGTTTTAATTTAAAAAATAAATAATTTAAAATTTTAATTTTATACGAGTAGAGAGTTTTATGTATATATATACATTGAACAGTTATGCAGCAGTCCAGGTGAAAGCATCAACTTAATGAAGCCTAATTTTAAAATAATTATAAAGTCTTTTAAAAATATATATAATATCTAATAAAATAAATTAATTGTATATGAAATTATATTAAATGTAAAATAAAATTAATTTATTTATTTATTAAAAATCATATGAGAGATAAAATAAAATAATTATTTAATGTTAAAATTTATGTAAAATAAAATACACAATAATTTTTAAATTTTTATAAATAAATTAAAAATTTTAGCCATTACCTTATAAGCTGAACATAGGAATAAAATCTGCTCGCTTCAGGTGAAATCATCAGCAACAGAGAAATAGCAAGTTGAGCATATAAGTTGAACATCTCATCCAAACACAATGAAAATGAAATCATCAGCAAGTTGAGCTTGATGAGAATCAAATCATCAGAATAAGTAAAATAAGCTGCTTGCTTCAGGCGAAACATTCAAGAATTGAATAGACAGTAGACATAATTTCTGAGTTGAACTCAGAAAAATTACAGTAAACAGCTCGCCTTGAGACAGCGGAGGCAGCACCGTGCATCACCGAACTGCAGTGAGAAGAGGCGATGGAGCAGATTGAGGTCCTCCGAGGCGAGGGAGACAAACTAATGCAGTTCGGCAACTCCATCACTGAGGTGGTTGCTCATCGTCCTTTGCGCCACTAAGGGGTCCTGCTTTTTCTTGCCCTGGCCGCTTGGTATTATCATCAAGCTCAATGCGTGGATGAGTTTCCACCAATTTTCTCTGTTCTTCTAGTATCTAGTTGAAAAGATGTTATTTGGCCCTCAATGTAATTCTTTCTGCTTGGAATGAAAGAATTTTGTGAAAAATTTTCTTAAGTCTTCCAATTCATCTGTCTGTATATGCCTGTAGTAGTGTATTACCCCACTATGTGTCGAATTTAGGAAACTTCACATAGCTGATGTGTGTAGAGTGCCGAGGAAGCTGGGGGTCACAGCGTATCGTGTCAATGTGTCAGTTGATGTGGTAGGCACCATGATGACCTTGAAGCTGATGCGCGACGCTTCGATTCCCATATTTTAATGGGAAGCCAGGTCATTACAAAACTTTCACCCTCTATATAAAGAGCGAGGCCAATTCCTCCGTGGTCACTTTCTTGCTTTGAGTCCCTTCTCTCCTTTTGCCTTTCAACAAGATGGCAAAGGCGAGGGTTCAGAATCAATGAAAGTTGTTCACCTCTGCCGCTCTTGAAACAAGCGAGCTGTCGAACGAGCAATTTGAGATTCAACAGCTTTGGTACTACAAAAGAGAGAAGTTCATCCACATCAAGGGGTTGCAAGTTGGGATTGTCAAACGAAGGGGCAAAGTCCTTGTTGTTCGCCCTTTGTCAGAGGATTGATCGAATTGCCCTCTCTAAAGTATGATCACCATCTATCAGCAGTTCCTTTGCCAGGGCATGTTTTTGCCCCTGCAACAATTCTTCGTTGACACCCGCCATCAGTTTGGTGATAGACAAACACGGTAGCCCTTCTCTACTGTCTTTTTGAGACGTTGAAGGATGCAGAAAAGGCCCGAAGTTAGGCTACATTCCATGCCCTATTCACGTGAAAGAAATGTGTGAGCATGAAAGGTTGTTTTATCCTTGGTGGAGCTAAGACTAACATTGACTTCGAATTGAGAGATTCCTCGTTCGACAACTGGCCGAGGAAATGAGTATTCATTTCTTAGGGGATTCTTCGATACAACCCCCCTGGTCCTATCCACATCAACTGCTTCACCGTGATGCGGCTGGAGCATGGTCATGATGACTACAACTTCATCTCATCACTGCGAGCAAAGAGAAGTGCCGAGACTTACCTGGTGTGCCTTGGCAAACAGATCATGAGGCTGAAAGGTATTATATATATATATATATATATATAATATTTTTTTTTGTCTGTGCATTTCATTCCCTTCTCTTCGACCGTTCGTTTGCTGAGCGCGATTTTTACCCTTTTCAGGCCATGCTGCTCCTTCTCGGTGGTACAAGAAGAGGATCTTGGCGAAAAGGAGCATCCTGCATCGAAAGGGTGGCCGGCGAAGAAGCCAACGTCGCCGAAAAGGACCTTGCCTCTCTTTCTGCCAACGAGGTGGGCCTTCGACCGCAGTTGGCGGTGTTGCGGAAGAGGAGGAAACCCTGATGCTTGACGATAAACTCCGGCGGTGGCTAAATGAGCTAGAGCGGCCACTTGAACGGGAGGTCATTCGCTCTCCTCTGGTGGTCGCTGAGGTAGGCGAAAAAGCCTCGAGAGCCATGGTGAGAGACTATCTTCAAGTGGAAATATAACGGATGGAAAAGGTAAGTTAAAAAAATTTACTAAGTTTTTCAATACTCACTTGCGCATTGATAGGCAAATCATTCATTTCGCAAGCCTTTGACCTCTTTGTGCCTGTCTCGGACTTGGCAAATAAGGCTAATGACCGTTACGACAATGCCTGCGCATGTGTCGAACGGCTTAACCATTTGGCTTCCGCACTGAAGACAGATTTGAATGAACAGGAGGTCTCCTCGTCTGAGGACTGGCAGGAGCTTGAAAAGTTGAAGAAGTAGAAGGCCGAGCTCCACATTTGGCTAGAGGCGGAGGAGAAGGAGAAGGAGGAGAAGGAGAAAGCCGACCTCCACATGCATGAAATGTATTGCTTACAACTAATATAAACCTAAAAAATATTGCCTACGTTTTAGAAAAATACTTTTACTTTCTGAGGTATGGTTGGTTAGAAGAGATTTTTGTGGAAAGGAATATTTCTTAGGCTCAGAAAATGCCACACAATCTAACACAATAAATTAATAGTACTAGTGGTCACTTTGACATAACAAAAAGGCTTACCAAGGACTCCCAGTTTAACCAAACGTAAGAAAACTAAGGGAAAGGCATGCTTCAATTAGTATATAGTCAAACATTATATTACACTATAAAAGTTTAAAAAATTGATGAGTAATATGCAGTGCAGACTGGAGTTCAGGATTTTTTATCAAAAGATGCAAAAGTTCTGAAAAAGAATAAATATGAGGTAATTTGAGCCACAAAAGTTCAAATTTAATGATCAATAGGTGCTGCAGTTTGGAGTTCATCATGTTTAGTCAAGAAGAAGTTTTAAGAGAAAATAAATCAGTGAAGAAAAGATATAAACGCAGGACCCAAAAACACCATTACTAAGCACCTATGATGACTATTGGAGCTATAATTAACTTTGGCTACGAATTATCTATTTTTTATATGTTTGAGAACTTATGACTTGGCTAACCTGAAAATATCCATCTTTATTTGTTGACAGATGAGCATTTGTAAAACATGTTCAAAAGAAATAATATTATAATAATAATAGAGATAATATTACATATCATTGCTAAAAATACTGTTGAATACATAATATTGCATATTGGAGAATTTGCTCAAAAGAAATCACCCAAATTTGATGAAATATAATACCATCTTTGAAATAATGAAATTGTTGCTAACAGCTAGATGGAAGAATCACACTTTTTATGTAAAAATAACATAATATTGAAGAATTATTGAACTTTGACTGTCAACAAAAAAGATGTTTTTTTATAAATTTGAGAGTAACTATTAGGTCAGTAGCCCTGAGTGCATCTACCAACTTCTTTAACCTTCCAAATTTTGTGCAATTCCATGAGTTTTTTTGGATAGTATACTCTCACTGCATCAAAATTATTATCTAAAAATCGACATCACACCATTAAGAATCCAAAGGTATTAGAAACATGAGCTAACAAAATTTATGCCGTTATTTAGTAATCCTGATGTGCTAACTGCATATTTTCTTATTGTCAAGGCAAAACCTATTCTCCAATTGCATTCTTGTACCAAAATCTTTTCAGGCGCTACTTGAATTTTGTGGACATTGTAATGAAAGACATTTCCAAATATGCGTTGGCTACGAAGCCAATGAACAAAAAGGCTCTAAATAAAACTATGAATTTCATAGAGGGTTAGGCTGAAGTCTAGTTGCATGCTTAACACATGAAAATTGGAGAGGGGAACCATAAGACACAAGGAGAAAAAAAAAAACCAACAAGTGAGAAAGCTCCTCCCACATAAGCTAAGTGTTGCACGAGACATAATCATACGACTCCGTAAGTCGTACAATAGAGCATACGACTTACAAACGACAGAATACACGTATACAACACGACTTACAACTCTCCCTAAGTCGCACAGATTTTACACGATTTATGCTTATTCCTAAGTCGTACATCTTCACACGACTTACCCTCCCCGTAAGTCGTGTGGAGGCGCGCACGACTTACCCTCCCCGTAAGTCGTGTGGAGGCGCGCACGACTTACCCTCCAAGTAAGTCGTGTGGAGGCGCGCACGACTTACCCTCCCCGTAAGTCGTGTGGAGGAGCGCACGACTTACCCTCCCAGTAAGTCGTGTGGAGGCGCGCACGACTTACCCTCCCAGTAAGTCGTGTGGAGGCGCGCACGACTTACCCTCCCAGTAAGTCGTGTGGAGGCGCGCACGACTTACCCTCCCAGTAAGTCGTGTGGAGGCGCGCACGACTTACCCTCCCAGTAAGTCGTGTGGAGGAGCGTACGACTTACGAGTGGGAACGTCACGACTTACATTTTCCGTAAGTCGTTTGAAGCCCACACGACTTACTCTACAGTAAGTCGTGTGGCTTCCTCACGACTTACTCTACAGTAAGTCGTGTAGCTTCCTCACGACTTACTCTTCCAGTAAGTCGTGCGTTCCATTACACGACTTACAGGAGAGTAAGTCGTGCAGGAATCTGCACGACTTACGAGTGGGAACGTAAGTCGTGTAGCCTCCACACACTGACGGAAACAACGAAGTTTGAGATAATCAGACCAAGCCCACCAGAATACTCCGGCGAAGTCGAAGCAGAAGATCGCCGGCTGCCAGCCGCAGCCACGGAGATGGAGGCGTCCGGAGAGATCGAAAAAGCCCTTCCGATTGAAGGATACTCGGAGGTATCGGCAGAGGAGGTGACGGCTGGCGAGATCAGCGCGACAGAGGAGCTGAGAGGAGCGACGAGGAAGAACTCTTCGACAAAAACCTGTCTCATCTCCACGGGCTGCAAAAAGAAGAGCTTTGACCTTCGAGAAGCTTCAAGTTAAATTGAATAAAAGAGAAAATTGGAGTCCGCGGGCCAGCCATAACCCAATTGATCTTATGAGTCTACAAGTTCTATAATAGGTCTACATTCTCTAAATGAGTTTAAATAGAACAAGTGAATCAATTAGAGTTTGTTAGAAGAGGGCAATTCCCAAATTAACCTCGTATTAAAGATATGCAACTGTAATTATAGAAATTCCCTTCCGTCTCTCCTTCCTTGGTTCTTCCTATTAGAATTGTGAGTAGACTTATATTACTCTACTTTTTTTTTATAAAAAATTATGAGCAGACTCGCGTTGATCTAATCCTCTTCTCTTTTTTTTCATTTCTCTTCTAGATTTTTTTTTTTATAGTGTTTTCTCTTCAGGGGTTGCAACATCATCGAAATGCTTGATATTGTTGAATCCAACTCAAATCTGAGCCCTATCATTTTGTCTCCTATTCAAGTTTCTCTAATATAGTATTTTCTCGCTCCGTGAATTCTACGACTGTAAATTTTGCTCGAAGCTCGCTTAAAACTCCTTCGAGTTTTGTAATGTTTGAACTCAATTTGATTTTCTCGTGACTTGATATTTATAAATTTATATTTTTTAACTATCGTTTACTTATATGTATATATTTAAGGATATTTCTTTTGATATCTTATAAAGAGTATTTTGAAAAAAAAATAAGTATTAAGACTGATCATTTAACTCGAATAAACTTGAAACTCAACTCAAACTCATATGATTGTAACTCAACTCGAAATGTTAAAACTTGTAATTAGGCTATATTTCTCGAACTCAAGTCATTAGAGTCCTATCCAATCTCATCATACACAAATTTCATATTTAAGTTTTGCATCCCTCATGTTTAGACCCATATATCTTTTTCTATCATCAATTGTATGATTTTACTCATATTGAACCACCTATGCATCATGGATGTTAATTTGGAGATCGAACATTAATTATATATAAAACTCACAAATCTGAGTGAAACAATGTAAAATTTAAGAACCAAATTGCAATGTCCTCTATCAACGCATAAAATAATTACATATAACATGATGAGTCTATAAAAAATACTAGGGAAGACTATAAAAAAAAGAGAGAATTACATACATACCTCTTAAATCATCTTGAATTACATATTAAACCCCTCATTTTTTAATTTTACAACTTAACCCCCTAAATCATCCAAAAATAACATATTTAGGTCTTTCTCAAGATTTTTAAAAGATATTTTTTGCTGATTTATAATTATTTCGATGCTTATTATCAATAATATGTATATACAAATATTATAAATATATTTACAAATATATGTATTCTACTAATTTTTATTTTTGGATGATTTAGGGGGTTAAGTTATAAAATTAAAAAATGAGGAGTTTAATATGTAATTCAAGATGATTTAAGGGTATGTATCTAAATGCCCCTAAAAAAAATGTATCTAAATGCCCCTCTATCATATGTTTTTATCGTAGAATCATGTTCTATAAAAAAATCATGCTTTGGATGAGTTGCTTGATATTTAGCTCAATATTTACTTATTTATTTTCGTTCATCAAGCTTAATAATGAAATTTCAACATATTTTTAAACTCTATTTGTAATTAAAAATATTGATATTTTAGTTTATTTATGCTCTTGAATAATAAATATGAAAGTGCTTGTTCCTGGTAATGCCTATGAAGGAATGATGATAAGTTGCCCAATCTATGAAAAAAAAAAACTTCAATAAAAGGTATAATTGGCTAACAAAAGAAATATAAATCATATTATCTAGAGAAAATAATTATTTAACTTGATATTTTTAGATAATCTTCTAAAAATTATAAAATTGCTACTTAGAAATGATATATAAATGTTATGACATTTGATATCTAACTATCATGATATAACATCAAGATAATATTAAACTAAATATTTTTTAGTGTTTAAACAATATGATCAACGCGCCGTTGCTGGGTTCCAAGTCCCTGATGAGAAACGCGGAGGGTTGCGCTAGGCAGTCGACAGCCAGCGTAAAACTTGTCGAATCAATCATGACATGAATCCTTTAGAAAATTACGCTAAAGCTAGGGCGTTCCCTGGAAGCACGCGTTGTATTGCCTAAATATAATGAAAAATTGGCAAGGGCCGCTGCATCGGCGCCTGGGTATAGTGAAAAGTGAGCAAGGGTCCCCACATCATGGACAGATGCGGGTAAAGAAGCTAGTCCATAATACTAGAACTCAAGTTAGTAGGATTAGATTAGGAACTTGGAATATAGGCAGCCTGACGGGCAAGCTAATGGAGTTGGTGGATATTATGATTTATAGAAAGATTAATATTTTATACCTGCAGGAAATAAAATGAGTTGGAGAGAAAGCTAAGAAAATTGATGGCTTAGGTTTTAAATTTTGATACTCTGGTAAGAATAAAAGCAAGAAGGAGTGGATATAATTTTGGATAAGAGTTTGAAGGATCACGTAGTGGAAGTTAAGAGAAATTGTGATAGAATTATGACTTTAAAAATTATAATCAATAGAATGATTATTAACATTGTAAGTGTGTATGCTCCCCAAGTAGGCTTGGATGCAAGCATAAAGAAAAAATTTTAGAATTATTTTGAAGAGTTAATCCAAGAGATCCCTCAGGAGGAAAGATTATTTATTAGAGGAGATTTAAATGGACATGTTGGAAGTGTTGCTGAGGAATTTAATAGTATCCATGGTGGATATGGATTTGGAGAGATAAATGAGGAGAGTAAAACTATTTTAGAGTTTTCTTCAGCATATGATCTTGTAATTGCTAATATTTTATTCAAGAAGATAGATGAGCATGTTATCACGTACAAGAATGGAACTTCAAGAACTCAGATTGATTATTTTCTTATGAGAAAACGAGATCGCTTGGATTGTAAAGATTGTAAAGTCATTCCAAGTGAATGTTTCACTACCCAACATCGATTAATAGTTTTAGATTTCAAGATAAAGTATTAGAGAAGAAATAATAAGTCAAAATCCTATCCTCGGACTCGATGGTGAAATCTAAAAAATGAGAACAAATGCATATTTAAGAAGAAGGTTCTAGAACTTGGGCAATGGACCATTAACGGGGACACTGATCTTACGTGGTTGACAGTTGCTAACGTATCCGTAAGGTAGCGAAGAATGTGCTGGGAGAATCCAAAGGAATAATTTCAAATAATAAAGATACTTGGTAGTGGAAAGATGATGTACAAGAAAAAATTAAGGAGAAGAACATTTGTTATAGAGATTGGTTTAAAAACAAAAATAAGAATAAGTGGGAGAAATATAAAGTGGCTCGACGAGAATCTAAGAAAGTAGTAGGCAATGCAAAAAATATGGCCCTTGAGGATTTATATAAGAAGCTAGACACTAAAGAAAGAGAAAGATAATTATATAAGATTGCCAAGGCAAGAGATAGAAAAACTAAAGATTAATTGAAGCAAAATGTATTAAAGATGAAGATCAAAGAGTACTTTTCATGGAAGAAGATATCAAAGATAGATGGATGAGTTACTTTCAACAGTTTTTCAATGAAGGTTGTGAAAATTCAACTGTTCTTACAAAATTCAGCACCCTAAAAGAAAGTAAAAATTACTCTTACATCCGACGTATTAGTAAAGCTGAAGTCTGAAAAGCTTTAAAGAAGATGAAGCATAAAAAAGCAGTAGGACCAGATAACATCCCAATAGATGTTTGACAGTGCTTAGAAGATGAAGGAGTTTTTTGGCTCACTAGATTGTTTAATATGATTTTGAAGACTAAAAGGATGTCAAATGAATGAAGAAAGAGTATATTAGTATATATTTATAAAAATAAAGGCGATATACAAAATTGTGCCAATTATAGAGGAATTAAATTAATGAGTCATATTTTAAAATTTTGGGAGAGGGTGATCGAACAAAGGTTACGCCATAATATTAAAGTATTAGAGAATCAATTTGATTTTATGCCAGGGAGATCTACTATAAAAGTCATTCATTTATTAAGAAGTTTAATGAAGAAATTTAAGGAGAGAAAAGAAAACCTATATTTAGTTTTTATTAATTTTTAAAGCTTATGATAAAGTCTCAAGAGAAGTACTTTAGAGAGTTTTAGAAAAGAAAGAGATTTGCACTGCTTATATTTAAGTTATTAAAGACATGTATGAAGGTGTTGTTACCTGTGTTCGGACACAAGGAGGTTTGACTAAGGATTTTTCTATTACAGTTGGATTACATCAAGACTCGGCTTTAAGTCCGTATCTTTTTGTTTGATTATGGAAGTTATGACTGGACATATCCAAGATGAAGTGCCTTGGTGTATGCTCTTCGCAGATGATATTGTCATTGTTGAGAAAACTAAAGAGGGAGCTAAAATGAAACTAGAGCTTTGGAGGAATGCTCTAGAATTTAAAGATTTTCATCTCAGTAGATCAAAAACTGAATATATGGAGTGCACATTTAGTCAAGAAAGAAATACTTATATTGGAGATGTGACAATTGGTGATCAAATTGTTAAGAAGAGTGAGCGCTTTAGATACCTTGGATCAATTATATAAAATAATGGCGAAATAGATAATGACGTTATTAGTAGGATTCAAGCAGGATGGGTAAAATGGAGAAATGCTTCTGGTGTGCTGTGCGATAGAAAAATCTCATCCAGAATCAATGGTAAATTTTATAAAATTATAGTAAGACCAACGTTGATATATGGTGCAGAATGCTGGCCTGCAAAGAGGAAACATACAAACAAAATAAATGTTGCAGAAATGAGAATGTTAAGATGAATGTGTGGATATACCCGAAAGGATAGAATGAGAAATGAGTATATCCGAAAGAAAGTTGCACCAATTGAGGATAAACTTAGAGAAAGTTAGCTTAGATAGTTTGGACATCTAAATCGTAAGTCGATTGAAGCTCCAGTTAGAAAAATTGAGTTATTGGATTTTGCCCATGTATAAAGAGGAAGAGGGAGACCAAAGAAAATATGACAAGAAACTATAAGGAGTGATCTTAGTTACTTAGACTTAGATAAGAATTTGGTAACTGATAGGGCGCAATGGAAACAAAGGATTCATGTAGCCAACCCCACCTAGTGGGATAAAGGCTTAATTATTATTGTTGAAACAATATGATCAATACAGATGTAACTAAAAAAGCAGAGATTACACTATTTTAAAAAGTTAATAATAATTAGGTTCCTTTAATTTAAACTGATGTTGGTAGGTTCAATTTGATGAAATTAGCCGTAAAACATAGTCAATTGAAGTGAGAAAGACGTAAAATTAGTCTAATTGAAGTTAAATGCGATGGAAAGGAAAAATGGAGGCCTTAATAACAATTTTCTCTCTAGGGTTGAAGGGAATCGGACCGGTCATTTCCTCTGCTTTGCGCCGCGGAATCGACAGAAGCAGAGAGAGAAAGAGAGGTGAGCCTTCTTCTCTTCTTCCCACCACTCCTCTCCTCCTCTCTTCTTCTTCTCCAGCGTCGATCGGCGGCGATCCACGGCGAGCGGCGGCCCGTTACCGGACAATTCCTGCTGAAAGTCGTCAGAGAGATTGTTGCAGCCCTGGGCTAACTCTCAATTTATTCAAATTTAAATTCTATTGCGCATGTGCGCGTCTAATTCTATAATATGAATACGAACAGTAAATAAAAAGCTGAGCAGAAGCGACCGTTGGGGAATTTGACAAGCTGCTGCTGCCTGCAACTCATGGTTCTCATGCTTTCCTGCATTTTTTTTTCTTTCTGATTTTTAAATATGCACGTGATTTGGCCTGAGGGGATTAATGCTAATTTTTATGGTTTTTTATCAGGGATTATTTTATCTAACCATGTAATTAAGTTAAAATCAATGAGTATAATATCTTTTTCATTTGCTTATGATTGTAGTTTGTATCTTAATTATTTTCAATAAAATTATCAATTTTATTTTATATTCTAGATACATACGAGATGAGCAAAATAATAATAATAATAATTATTGATATTAGATTTCTGGTATTGAGTTGAAAAAGGGAAAGAAGGTGCTTCGAGGATCAGCGACCATGATGTTCAGAATTCTATAGTAGAGGAGTCAACAGACATCCAGGAAAACACAAAGATTTAAGGTAATTTAAGGAGGATTCTCTATGTCCACCAAGGAGTCAGAAAAAGAAGGTTTCATTAGTGCTCAGAAAGGGATTTGATCAAGAGACCAATACAAGAAGAAAATAGAAAATACAATCTTAGTCTGTTCATCCCACTTCTAGAGCTCTGTCTAGAAGTACTTACAGATGAGCCATGATAGAGTACAGTAGATTTTTGGGCTAGAATATTATAATTATTGGCTCCATGGCGTCGATCCCGAGAAGATCGTAAATAGTGGAGAGGGTATGTGGGCTCTCGATCGGCGCAATTTGCGGGAATCTATACTCTGAGCATCGTGCTGACGTGGTAGACTCCACTAGGCTGAGGCAGCAACAGCTGTGGGCGAATGAGTATTGTGGCCTGATATTGCTGGCCTTGACTGTGCGGGTAATTTAGCATGGGGCGTTCATTAATGGCAGTTCTGCGAGTGCCTTTCATCTTTAATCTATCGCCGAACTCTCCTTGAGCTCTTGCCACGTAAGCTTCCACGTTTACGCTCCAGATGTGCTGGCGCAAATTCTGATACAACAACAACAACAACAACAATAATAATAATATACTAATATTACTAAGGGAGCGTTTGGTTTGTTGTTATGTTATGTAATCGAAATGTCATGACATCTAGATGTCATATTTTAATTAATAATTTTATAATCTAATAGAAGATTATTTATAAATATCATTAAACCAAACGATTGCTTTCTCTAGATAACATAACATAACATAACATCAAGATAACATTGAACCAAACGCCCCTAAATTAATTTGAAAGATAGGATTGAGAAGATATTTAGAGGTCGTTTGGTCCAATATTATTTTGATGCTATGTTATGTTATCTAGAGAAAGCAATTATTTAGTTTAATGACATTTACAAATAATCTTCTATTAGATTATAAAATTATTAATCAAAAGATGACATCTGATTACATAACATAACACTAAGATAACAATGAACGAAATGCCCCCTTAATTTTATTTCAACTTTGCACCGACATCCATAAAAAAAAAAACTTGCAATAATACAGTACCACTATCTTATGTAAAATTAACAGTGTCAGGAGAAAAATTCTTAAAAATAATGTTACATTTGGAAGAATTTATATAGTATTCTCTTTACATCTATAACGTGCTAACCCAATTTATTCATTATGCAATTTACAGAATAAAAATTAGTTTAAAAAATAAGAATAATATTAAATAAATAAATTTTATTATATTATACACAATTTAAAATATTTTAATTAATTTTTTTTGAAACTTATATATATGTCATCAATCTAGTAATTATTTATCCTCTTGTTTGATATATTAGTATCAAAAATAAAAAAAAAATAATCTCTCTCCCACCCGCTAGCTAGACTTTTGTCAAGTTGACCAGTGTTGTGTTCTTATATCCCTTGTCGACTCAAACATTGCCACATTGCTCCTCCCCTTCATTCGTGATCCCTCCTCCATAATTCACAGAGAATGGGGCGAAGCGGCAAAAATGTCTCTTATGTTTGTGTTTATTATCTATTACGATAAAATGATTTATATATGTGCACATCATGTCAAACAAAAGGATCACTTTATTTTTTTAAAAATAATTGGACCCATACTTACATAAGTGTAAATTAAAAGAACCAAGTTGTTATTTGATCTAATAATTATTTTAATATAAAATATTATTATATTTAATTTCATTTATAAAAATTAATGACTATCCTATAAAATCAATAATTTAAAAAAAAATCAAAACTTATATGTATATATATATCATCAAAATTTTTGAATATTACTTGTATATTACAAAATTTAAATCATGGAGTGGTATATAAGGTGATATAATATTTAAAATTTTTGGTGTCATATACTTAAATACCTAAAAATCATATACATATATATATATATATTATATATAATTATTTGTTTTTTTTTTACATAATAATATTTTTTGAAATGAATATAGCCCATGAACTTTTTAGAACGGAGAATGGCTTCCAGTCTGTCCATCATCACTCATGGATTCCTTGCAATTTTCTCTCTCCCACACTCTGATTTTCTATATGAACCCAAAAACCCTGCACATCCCTACCAAATCTCGCCTGAGATGACCATGGCCATGCCATCACTCCTTCTTCTACTAGCGGCGGCGGCCGCCGCAGCCGCCTCCTTCTCACCACTTTCACCGGCAGTCTGCTCCGCCCCGCCGGACCGACGCTCGACGCTCCGCATCATCCCGCCCTTCAGCCCCTGCTCCCCACTCTACCCCACCAGCTCCACTCCATCCCCCTCCCTCGACATCCTCCTCTCTCTGGCCGACCGCGACCTCACCCGCCTCCTCCATCTCACCTCCCTCCCCACCGCCGGCGCTCCCTCAGCCATCGCCGCCGCTCGCCGCTCCTTCGTCCCCATCGCCTCCGGCCGCACCCTTCTGCAGTCATCTACCTACGTCGCTCGAGCCTCCGTCGGCTCCCCTCCCCAACCCTTCCTCGTCGTCCTCGACGTCAGCAGCGATGCAGCCTGGCTACCCTGCTCTGGCTGCTCCGGCTGCCCCTCCGGCCCATCCTTCTCCCCCAACCTCTCCTCCACCTTCCTCCCCATCCCCTGCGGCTCCCCCCAGTGCTCCCAAGTCCCCAACCCTTCCTGCCCCCCCTCTCCCTCTCGCTCCTGCTCCTTCAACTTCACCTATGGCGGCTCTTCCATCTTCGCCGCCCTCGTCCAAGAGTCCGTCTCCCTCGCCGGAGACACCGTCGAATCTTTCGCCTTCGGCTGCATCGCCGCGGTCACCGGAACTTCAATGCCGCCGCAGGGCCTCCTCGGCCTCGGCCGCGGACCCCTCTCCTTCCTCTCCCAGACCAAATCCCTCTACTCGTCCACCTTCTCCTACTGCCTTCCAGGCTTCCGCTCCCTCAACTTCTCCGGCACTCTCCGCCTCGGCCCCGCCGGCCAGCCGCACCGGATAAAAACCACTCCGCTGCTCTCCAACCCCCGCCGCCCCTCGCTCTACTATGTCAATATGACCGGAGTAAAAGTCGGCGGGCGGGCGGTCCCCATCCCGCCGGCGGCGCTAGCTTTCGATCCGGAGACGGGGGCGGGAACCATCTTCGACTCCGGTACCATGTTCACGCGGCTGGTGGCGCCGGCGTACGCGGCGGTGAGAGACGAGTTCCGGCTGCGGGTCAACGGCACCGTAACCTCGCTAGGCGGGTTCGACACGTGCTACGATGGGCCGGTGTTGGTGCCGGCGATCACCTTCATGTTCGAGGAGATTAACGTGACGCTGCCGGAGCAAAACACGATGATTCACAGCAGCAGCGGCGCGATCTCGTGCCTGGCCATGGCGGCGGCGCCGCCGCCGCAGAACGTGAACTCGGTGCTGAACGTCATCGCCAGCTTTCAGCAGCAGAATCACAGGGTGCTCTTCGACGTTCCCGGAGGAAGGTTGGGGGTATCCCGTGAACCCTGTACGAGCTGATGATCAGTAGGCCCGCCATTGATGCCATTAATGAGCTCTAACCTCTTTAGGCTCTTTATAGGGTTAAGAATCGTCATTCCTGTCTCATTCTGTGGTTTGATTTCTGTTTTTCTTGTGCTTGATCGTCATGAATGCTGATGAGTTGATTCTTTTTCTTCTATTAATCTAAATACTATTCAGTTGAGTAGGCAAATATTTTAAAATTCTTTTTCTATTTACTAAGAAATAAAGGAATGTCTGTCAAAAAACATAAAATAAAATAATGGCATGTCATTAATTAATTAGTAATAATTACAAAATATTATTATTTAGTGTAGAACTGCCATCCACATAAGTTGTTTAGGATAATTGAGAATAAGTCATGTGACAGTCATGTGATATACACTAAAGTATGATAGGTTGTATATTTCACATGCATAACTTATCTAATTGAGATACAATCTATACAAAACAGTAAATCAAGAGGGTCACATGACTTAATTGTGATGCGTGCAATAACTCAATTTGAATAGAGCGGTGTGTATATAAACTCTTGATATGTTTCTGAGATGATAGAGAGATAAACTTCAAACATATTTTAAAGTCAGAGAAAAGAGAATTAGAATGAATTATCTCACGTCGAAAGGGCAGAAGTATTCTTGTGCTATATAAGTAATTATTTTTAATTTTTTATTAAAAAAATCATGTGTAACAATAGAAATTATGAGGTTAATGATAAAACTCTGTAGTTCTTGAGCTAGAGTATTTCTAGGATGAGCAATTTCTTGAAAAGTACTTAAATTATACTGTTCTTTTAAGTCAAAATGAATCTCTTTTATAAAAAAAAAATAAATATCTCTGTATTTAAGTCACAGAATGTTATAATATAATATTAGAGCGGACCTTTCCGCAATACAATATAATTTGAAGATGAACCAGCCAAAAGTTGTTCGGCTTGTGATGCTCGCAACTGAAGATGGAGGGGATATGTAGCTTAGAGACCCAATCTGAAGAGGGTAGAGAGTGGAGAAACTTCTACCAAACTTATAGGATGGTTGAGTAGCACGGACTCCTAGTAAGCTTTGGGGTCAGAGAAAAATGTTGCATTAAAATGAATTGTTCTACATTGAAAAGGGACAAAGTTCTTAATAACATAATCTTATGATGTAGATGTTAAGGGAAAAAGTCACCGTGTCATCTGATTATGTCACGTGAATGGGTTTGATCGAGTCTCCAAGCACAGTTAATTGAACAAGGTTCTCGAACAACCTAGGCTACCTACTCGGACTGAGGTCTCCTGGTTTAATAGTACTGGGATAGTCGAATGGCTTGGTCGAACAATCCATTGGCTATCAAGCAATTATCATGTCATATCCATTCTATGATGTGACCGTTCCTACAGAGACAGGGGAAAGGTATTTGTCATTAATACATAGGCTACTAGGTGGTGTGAGTAGATTCAGCAACTAACACTACCACTGTAAATAATCTCATTTATGGCGAGAAGGGGGTTCCACCATGCTAACCCCCAATACTATAATATAGATAGGAAAAGCAGTTAGACACTGCTTACCTACAATTCGACCATAGTTTCTACCCTATTTGACCGGTTTTCTTACAATATAATTCCCTTAGTAACCCGTAGCTTCCATTCTTCTCCTCCAACAGGACTGTCTCATGGGAAGTATTTCATAGTTAAGTGTACATGAGCTAAAATACTCTTTGAAATAAATAACTATTAGGAATTAATCCTATCTTAATATGTAGATGCACAACGAAAACAAGATCAATGATTTCAATAACGATAAAGTAACAATAAGGAGAAGCCAAATTTACATAGCAATAATAATAATAAAATTGATGCACCTACAGAAAATCTAATTTAGGGGGAGGTTATTGAAGAAGAGCAAAAAGTGGGGCCAACTTGCACTATTGCTATTGGTAGAGAAAGAATATAAATACGACCACCGCAGAGTTATGGAGATTTTGTATCTTATATACTTTCAGTTGCAATAGATACATTAGAGTAGGATAAGCCTTCCAATTTTTCGTAAAGGGCATCTAGGCAAATGCTAAAAAGTGGATATTATTAATGTAAGAAGAAATGAAGTCTCTTCAAAGGAATCAAACTTAGAGACTTATGAAATATCCTTAAGGTAAGAAAGCTAGTAGTCATAAATAAGCCTTCAAAAAGAAGCCTAGATCCCAAGTGTAGATGATACTAGATATAAAGAATAACTAGTAGCAAATGGTTTAAGACAAAACAATATTTCTTAATGTGACTTTTTCTTTTATAGTAGTTTGAGGTAGATTTTTTTCTAAAAATTTTCCTCTAACCACTAATCTCTCATCTGGCTTTTCATTCTCAACACCCTCAAGATTAGCTAGTACATCATTGAAGAGAATTGAAGTTTTTATGTCCTCTAAAGTTATGATTTTTCTTCCGTAATAAGGCATTGTGAAAATATTTATATGAGAGAGGTAAAGAGCACAATAATATTAAACCCTAATCCTTATCTTCAATTTTACCATAGATATTTCTCAAGTTCTGAATTATAAAACTGAATTCATTTAAATGAGTCTTAATGAGTCTACCGTCTTTCATATGAAGCAAATACAGTTTCTGCTTCAAGTAAAGCTTATTGAATAAATTTTTTGTCATGTACATAAACTCCAGCTTGAGCCATAATTTTGCTACAGTTATTTTTATCAAAGATAATTGGATGATTATGACGATTTTTCATCCATCTCCTCTTTCTTTTGTTCTGACAAAGTCTTGAGCATTTTTGATTGACCCAAAAGTGTATTTGCTAGGTCTTATTGAATTAGTATCCCTCTCATCTTAGTTTGCCATAATCCAAAATTTTGGAGCCATCAAACTTCTCGATTTCATACTTTACTACCATTAAATTTATTAACCTGGCTCTGCTATCCGTTTGTTAGGAATTAATCCTATCTAACCGGTAGAAGCGCAATAGAATTAGGATCAATGAAAATGATAATGACAAAGTAGATGACAAAGAGATTCCAAATTTACGTAGTTTAGTTTAGAATTTTTCGAGCCAACGTCCATGAAAGAAAAAATTCACTGTCATCAAAGTTACAATATAAGTATAAACACACACTGAGACAGAACAAACACTCATCCTTGATCTCAAATACACCATATTAATAATAAAGGAAGCCCCGATAATAAACTCTTTTCTTATATTAAATGGAATACTGTTAATCTCATAATAAGAGAATATAACTGAAAAGAGCTTAAAAGAGAAGAACCTCAAGAAATTTTTCTCTTCGTATTACATCCTTGAAGCTTAATTTGCTTGATAAGATTGTGATGGAATACTAACTCATGTCTCTATGAAGTCATTTTATAGCTAAGAATCTTATCCAAATTCCAAAGTCTAATTTGATAACTTGAGTTCACATTTATTTTAGCAAAAAGTTTTTAATAATAAGTAGTTGATTTGACTATAATGAACACACGGCTAAACTCATATTAAACATATATTCAACTCACACTTTCACATTTACCTATAATTCTGACTTCCCTGGCTTCTAGAAAAATATGTGAAATACAATTTTAGTTGATTATCAGCAAATAACCTCCTAGAAAATACTCAAAATCATATGGTACCCTTAAGGCAAAGCAAATAATTAATATTTTACATCTAAATCACGAGATGTTATACCCACTATCCTTTAAGTTGTGCTGGTCATATAACTTACAATTTATTTTAGCATAATCATCTTAAACAGCTTATGTGAACACCAAATCAATGTGCACATATATTTTTATTTGAAAAAAAAAATACTATATATCCCAATGTTGTATATTTTAATAATAAAAAAATAAAAAAGGACCCAGATTAAATTTTTGAAAACCTAGGGACTCCGATCATATAATTTTAAAAACGTGAACCTGTGTGATAATAACCCTTAAACTCAGGGACCTGGATGAAATTTGCCCATTTTTTTATAAATTTAATTTTTTAGAAGGTTTGAGTTAATTTGATTAAAATTTAAATCAACTCAAAATTAATTGCTTGTTAAAATGACTCAACTCAAACTCAAACTCAAACTAAATTGAAGTGAGCTAAATTTAAACTATTTTTAGCTCAATTCAAACAAGTATTATAAGCTTATTAGTGATTATTATATGGGTAACGCTAAATAGTTTTAATATAAATTAAATAGATAAACGAGTTGTTTTTTTTTTTTTGAAAATATCAAAAGAGTAGTTTTAAAATATATTATTTTATAATTAATTATGTTCCAAGATGCCGTTCTGAAACTTAAAAAAATATATTTCATGAACTAATTCTGAATAAAATTCTCAATTAATTATGTGGCAAGAACTACATGCCATGCCAATTGTTGTAACACTCATAAATCTGATTATATATCATAAGAAAATGATAACACACCAAATGTTACAAAAAAAATATTAAAGGGAATTTAATTTAGGGGGCGTTTGGTTCGATGTTATCTTGATGTCCTGATATCTAGATGTCATCTTTTGACTAATAATTTTGTAATCTAATAAAAAATTCTTTGTAAATGTCATTAAACCAAACAATTGCTTTCTCTAAATAACATAAGATGACATCAAGATAACATTGAACCAAACGCTCCTTAATAATATAAATAATCATAATAAAATATTATAGAATTATTATTCAAAAGATGACATCTGCATATCAATCCATTTAAATAAATGACATAATATCAAGATAATATTAAGAAGGCGTTTGGTTCGTTGTTATCTTGATGGTATGTTATATAATTTAAATGTCACATTTTGATTAATAATTTTATAATTTTATAGAAGATTATTTATAGATGTCATTAAACCAAATAATTACTTTCTGCAGATAACATAACACAATATTAAGATAACATTGAACCAAACGCTCCCTAAATCAAATATCTCTCAAAAAAGTGACTCGTATAACAATTGAATCAGATAATTTTTGAATTGTCACTTATTTTTTTTTTCAAATTATCTTGTTGATGTTTATCAAAATGTAGTAAGTTATAGATACTTAACTAAATCTAGATATAGATAATTGTGAAATTTAAAGTTGAATCTTAGCTCAGACCCAACATTAACTTTAGACCAAAATGAAACAGTTGGACTGATAGTATAGTTAAGGATATACTAATTTAGCATGATTTAAAAAAAAAAATCTAAATCAATAGGCAAGAGCTATCACTATTATTTCAAGATCACAAGTTATTGAAAAAATATAATAGGATGATGACTCGTGCATTTCCAATATTCTCCCTCTCATATGAGATCCTATTCATATTGATCTTTCTCCATCGAAATAACCAATTTAACTCATTATGTGCATATATATCAAAAGCTCACTAAACTCTTTGGGGATAGTAAGTTACTCATTCTTGAATTTCTCAAATCATGTAAAGGACCTAAGATCCATGAGAATACAGCTTTTGCATAAACCACTAGATTCACTTGAACAATGGGCTCTAGTACTATTAGTATAGGGACAAAGTGGGAGTTACTCGCTCCTGCATTTCTCAACGGAGTTACTCGCTCCTGCATTTCTCAACCAACACTTGCTTCTCATCAATGACTACATGAATCCCCTCTTCAACCAGAGAGACGAGTATGACTACTAGAGTCAAGGTGTTTGTTCAATTCCTTAACCTTACTTTGCATCTCCTTCGTTGAAAAGGACTTCTTTGATTGATAACTATCCTCCTGCCATCTAAAGGCACATTAACTCGATCCATACCTCTGGTCCACCACAAAATTCATTCGACTTAGAGAGTTGGTCATCTCGTGATTGGCCTAGTCGTCAGTACCAAGCCTGGTGGACACAAGGCTTGACTTGTCCCCCTAAGGGCAAAGATGATAATGAAATTCTCCTTATCAAGTGAGCAAGCATCTATCAGAGAAACTATAATAGAGATCCTTTCCTTATCCTTGGGAGAGGATAAGGAGATTTGGATTGTCATTTTCCCGCGTGCCATAAGCCTCATGTTCCCCACCTCCCTCCCTGCTTCAACTCTAATTTTTTGATAAGAGGCTCCTAGGTGATCAAAGGGAAAGCCCAATCCAAGGTCACCATTGAAATATGGAACCAAGGCATTCCTTCCAACGGTCCACCATTGAAATATAGATATGAGCACAACCCATCTTCTGACAATTATGATCTCACCTCTAAATATTCCACTTAGTTGAAGTTCAACTTCCTCTATATTATTGGCGCATGGAATTGAGAGTCATCTTAGCTAAAAGGTAGTAAAACTGAAAGTTTATAAATACATATACATTTCCCTCAATGATGTACAAGCTAGAGGACTAATAGTCCATCCTAGGACATATCTTGTACCTAGTGACCTTGTAATATTTCATACTTAGTGAGACATTTAAAGCTGCTCTAAGGCATCATGATTCTCCTCATGGTGTGGAGTTTTCATGTAAAGATTAAATGAGTCAATTTTCTTCTTTTAATTCTTTCCAATGAACAAAGAGCCTTTCTTCACACTCCCAAAGAATCCCCACTAAGGAATTTGTTTTTCATTAGGGGTGTCTCGAAATTCTACCCCAATCAGTGCCGGCCACATCAGCACTGAGCCCCGGATGCAATGATCCCTCCCCGCCAAGCGATTGGGACAAGATTCCTTCAACTATATGAAATCGCACGTGAACAGGGATATCTTGTCCTTTGAACTTACATTGCAAACATACCGACCATAGAAGTTCTGCAAGCAAAACTTCTAGGTAGTAAGGTTGGTTTGGTAACTGCAACATATTTAAGTGATTTAAGCAACTTGACTGTTCAAGCTGCTCAAGTTATGTAGCTCTTGAGCTGCTTAAAGCTGAGGCAAATTAAGCTATCTCCTAGATACCTTAAAGTCAAACAGCTCAACTCACCATTCAAGCATTTTAAAGAAGTTTGAGCAACTTAACTTTCAGGTGAAATCATCTAAATACAAAAGTCCTTTAAACAGCTTAATTTTAAGAAAACAAGAAAGCATTTACATAAAAAATCCACTCTTTAAGCAAACAGTAAGATTCTATATCCAAAAAAAAAAAGTAAAATTCTATATGTCCTACAAAATAGGCTCTGCAAATCATATGCTCAACATCAAGCAATTGTTCTAATGGTGATCAAGTCGATATCAAGTGCTTAATCTAATAATCTAAGATCACAAAATTGGTTCTCTAATGTTTCAATTTCACTTAATTCCTCTCCTCTTCATTGTCAAAAAAAGCGCCCGAGCAGCACTCTTTCCTTCAAGCTTTTTTACATTCTTAGCAAGCATAACACTTTTCATGCCCTTACGTGCCGCTGCTTTCCTGTCCAACCTACGATTCAGAAGCTTACGGTCAAGCGGCCAATAGGCATAGGGCTCGAGCTTGCCTTTCTTCTTCAAATCACCACTTGCCTTTTTGCTGGTGTAATCAGCACCAGTATATGACCAGCCAGATTCTGTCTTCTGTCGCTTCCTCTGGGATCTAAATAACGATTTCGTAGACGAACGGCTAGTAGCAAGACTTTTTATGTCCGAGATATCATCTAAAGAACTTTTTTGCTTCTTGGGTTTATCCCATTCATCACGAACGATGATGCGACCTTCAGAATCAACTTCAGGCTCATCGCTGTGCAGTTCCAGTTTCCTCTTAGGTTTAGAGGATGACCGAAGAAGTGATCTGGTCTTTTGTTGATCCAGAAGGTCAAGCGGATCATCTTCTGGCTGATCTAGATGGTCTTCAGGTAAACCTCTTTTCAGTGACTTGTGCATTCGTCTAGACCTAAAAATATACATCCCTATTAAATTAATTAAATCCCATAGACTAAATATCACTATCATGTGCACAGAAGTACTTTCAATTATAGCCAAAATATTAGATCGAATTTAAAAAAAAAAAGAACTATCTAATGAATAAAACATAAAGGGCAATAAGGAAATATACGATTAGCACGCACCTTAACCAAGCTCTTGATGCAGGAAAAGAAGTCCTGCTGAGAGTTCCTTCATTTTCAGTGAAGCATTCATCATCGCCATCTTTGTCTCCAAAATCAGAAAATATGCGGGTATGGTTCCATCTACTTTGCCTGAAACATGTATTTCATAATTTAAGCACATCTAGCACCATTATATAAAGTTTAAAAGTTCAGAAAGCTGATTCGTTTATGGAACCACAGATCCATAAATTGATTTCTAGTCTATACAGATAGACAAGTATAGTGAAGCATGTAATCTAGATCATACCACTGGACTCAGTATTGAACTTCAAGGGGGGACTCCATGATAGTATATATTTGATTACTTTTAAATTTGGCTGATTTAGAATGATATGATATTGATTTACCTAAATAATATCATTTAAAGATTTGGACCTGACTTGAAAGAGTAGTGATTCACCATATTTCTCCTAATAAATATTTTCTATTTAGATGATTGTATTTAGAATTTTATTTTTTGCATTTAATTTTATTTTTTGTTATCATATTTTGGGACTTCTATAAATAGGAATCACCTTACATTGTAATAGGAGATTGATTATTATTGAATAAAATGATATTTGAGTTCTTTTAGAGCCTAGATGTCTTGGATAGGAAAAGATGAGGCTTAGCCTTGAGTAAGAATTCTTCAAGTAGCCTAATTATCCTTAACAAAAACAAAAGCGCTTCTGCCAAATCTCAAACTTGCTCTACAACAATCTGCGTATAGCAATAAAATCGAAGCCAGAACCAACGAACGTGCAAAGCCATGTCTAGTAATCCGTCTGAGAATGACATACGCACGAGCAGAAGCATGCAGGCCAATGACCCACGAGCGAGTAGGCGACTCGCACATGAGCGGACACGAGCTGGCCACGCGACCCATGTGCGCATGCATACATACGCAGTCTAGCGACCCACGCTCACGCAAGTGTGCCCAGGCTAGGCGAACCTCCAGCGGGCCTAGATGTCCCACACGCGCAAGCTCCTCTAGCCACTCTTCAGCTTTGTCTGCAACTTGTCAGCTCTGTTTCACCCTACTGATCAAGTTGTGGGAACGTCGTCCATTCGCGAGACTCACGCACTCAGCCCTGTTGACATCACGCCAGACTTCTCCACTGATATAATTTCTCTTTGTATTCAATTAATCACTAATTATTAGATTTGAGAAAATCATTTACTCTACTTAATTATTTTATTTAGCTCTAATTATGTGATCATATATTTATTAAATGAAAATTACTATTAAATTTTATTTATAAGACATCTGATCTTAAAACTTAAACTTCTGATTTGATGTGTTGAATTTAAATCTACAGCCCTAATCTAATTAATAAATTTTATTTATCACAATCCAAGTTAATTAAATTTTAAAATATTTAGTTTGTGAAATTTAAAATCTTATTTATCATAAATTTATATTTTAGAAAATATTTTATGCTTAATCTAAATAATTTACTATGCAAGCCCAAATTTATATCAGCTATGCTGAACGTCTCCTAGAGCATTGTAGGTTAGAACCAATTAAAGCTTGGAATGAGCTTAAATCAAAACTAAGGGAAAGATCTATTCCTACCCCTAGAGAAGTGATCCTATAAGTTTTACCATTTCCAACAATTAGATCGTCTTCTTTCGAGAGAGGTATCATAAAGTGCCCTATTGTTATTCTAGTTACTTCCACTAGTCCGCCATTGATAGAGGAGACTACAGAGTGCTATATAAACACACCCAATTTCATGAAAAATATTGAAGAATTTCTTATTGAGACTTGTATACTCTTTACTGAATGCAACACATTTACGTATCTCTGTTTATGTAATAGAAAATATAAAGAATTTATGAAAGAAGAAAATTGTAAGGAAGCCAATGAAAAGCAAATTGAAGAACTAGTCATGAAACTAAGGCATGAAGAAGAGAGGATCCTAAATTCAATTGAGTTAATTAAATCTAATTGCATTGAAGACATAATTAATTATATTGAGATGATAATGAGTCAGAAGTATTATGAGATTAATAGTTTAAATTAATCGAGTACACCTCTAGCCACCATAGATAAAATAATACGATTGAGTCTACACCGAGAAAGTATCAACACCTGCAAAGAACACGTAACATTAAGTGGCTGGCTAGCCTGACCTCGAGCTGGTGTGTGTTCAGTATGACAATTATTCCTGAAGAACATTATGACACCTATTAGAAACAACGTCGATCGTTACTTAAAATTCACGAAGGAGAGAGGAAGAATTTAGAATCTGCAACGGGAGGAGTAGCTCACCAGTCGCAAACCCTTCTCATGTTGTTTTTCACCCTGCCATCCAACACTTCAGAATTTCAGTCTTCCAGCTTTCCAGCAGTCACAATAGTAGCAGCTCATTTACCAGTGGACTGGGGGGAGTATTTATAGGTGCCACTGGTCGTTATTTTATTGTGTTTTCGACTAAAGCCAGTGACTGATTCTGTTGAAATCACAGTTCTTCGAAGGTTGTCTTAGATGAAAGGATCTTAGTTTTTAGAAGCTTCTATCTTAGATGTTTTAGATCTTTGAAGACCCTGGGTCCATCGAAGATACTAGGTCTGTGCTATTGTTTAAACTTCGTTCCATAGATGCCTCTGATTCATTTGAACTACTTTTTCAAAGACTCATTCCATCGAAAACGAAGAAAGGTTCAAAAATATCGAACCTTTCAAACGGTCATCTGGATCGTTACTGTTTCATTTTTGAAAACTTTTTAAGTGCAAAAAAAGGCCTGTATGAAAAGCTCAAGGACTTCGCTTGTTCCACCTCTCCAAGCTGGCCGACCTCATCTTCATCGCTAGGGGCTACCATGTCGACTACTACCCCAAACATCCATATCAAGGCTCCACATAGCTTGATCCAAGGCGCATGGAAGGATAGCTCACACCGTGCAACCCAGATCGGCGAAGGAGCTTCCCTATCAGTCATTTTGTGGAGACTATAAATACTGGGACTAAAGCTGTGGAAAATATCTTTTGGCCCCAACTTCTACTTTCAGCCCAAAACCTCCAAGTCGTAATAACTCCTCCAAAAGCTCCCCAACTTTCCTTCCTCACCATTGTACCTATCCGTGTTGCATTGACTTGGCCAATGGATGTAAGAGAATCTCTTCAAACTACCTCAATACTTGTGTGATTTACTTCTATTGCATTTTCTTCTTCTTTCCTACAGTACAGTAGAGCTCTTAGAGCTCTCCACTTCTATTGCATTTTCTTCTTCTTTCTCCTGGTCTGGTAGAGCTATCCACTATTTTATGTTAACAGTGTTTCTCATGATAAAATGCAAAACTAATAATTTTCGCAAGGTTGACGGAAGCTAACAGAGTCTTCATGAAAACTGAACAAAGATTCTACTTCCAAGCAAACAGATTAAAAGAGCCCTTCACTAATACAGTGAATGTATCATCCAAGGAATGCATAAAACGTATCTTTATTTAAGATGGAAATACCTGGATACACTTGTTCTTGAGTACAATGAATCAGCGCCTACCTGAGATCTTGTTATCCTCTCTTTGTGCGCATTAATCTGATCATAGAGACAAAGATTGAGACAAAAAATTGCAGTAATCTAGCTTCCAAACAATCAATAAACTCCTTTTCAAAGAAAAAATCAATAAACTACGATTTTACCTTACGAATGTTTTTGAGAAGTTTCATATGTTCTTCAGGCATTACTGCCTTAACGGCACCTAAACCACACTTTCTCGCAAGCATTTCAATAAGTGATTTTATCTAGCAACCAAAGCACAAAATGTCTCTCAAAACCTTTGTTACATGCTCATTCTGTTGATGGCGTTAAATAATTAGAAATTAAAAAAAAAGATGTATTTTTTAGTAGATAGAAAAAAGATAATAATTACTTAAACTTAGATAAGAATTTGGTAACTGATAGAGCACAAAGGAAACAAAGGATTCATGTAGCCGACCCCATCTAGTGGGATTAAGGCTTGGTTGTTGTTGTTGTTGTATAGAAAAAAGATATGACAACTCATATGCTGAAAATATATCAGGGCCCATTTCTTTAAGAAAAATAAGCATGCATGCAGCTTCTAAAAACATTTTATTAAAATCATGGAGGGTCGCACTTAGGAATAACCAATAACAAATAAAGCCATTAAGGCAAGACTTCTATGTCGATAATAGTATTTAAATTCATCAACAGAAACGTAGGAAGAGCAACGAAAATACAAAAATAAGAAGACAGTGCACCCCAAAAAAAAGAAGATAGAAAGTGATTATTTTTTAGTGCAAAAGAACTAAAAGTAGACTTGGAAGAGATGGTAACATTCAAAGCCAAAGCATTAAACTGATGCCAGCAAATATGGCACAAACAGCATTGAAATTTTTCTAACACCATTTAACGTTAATTAAACAGCATTGAAGTATTCTAAATAAACACCATTTTAACGTCAATCATGCTTTCAAAAGAACCCGCTTAGAATACATTCATGGTAGTAGGATATGCATAGCATAGCACATGCAATATTTAGAGAAAGTGCACCTTTGCTTTAAAATGATTTTTGGTTTCATCTTTCCATTTCAACAAACCTTCAACTATGCCCTTCAAATGTGTTTCTAATCCATCACTTTTAGACCTAGCAACCAACACTTTAATCAGACCCAAATTTGCCTGCAACAATAAGAAAAACTACAATCAGCAAGTGCAGAACAAATCAGCTTCTCTTACAAATTCTACAAACAAAGTGCTAGGGGGGATTTATCGAGGACTATGTAGCTATCAGTTTTTACAATGTTCAAATTTCCCATCAAAAAAGAAGGAAAAGAAAAGTTACTTTGATTATTTCTCGATTTTTCCTCTGTAATAGGAGAAATGAAGATGGAAGAAGAGTGTAAGCAGCAGTGATCAGATCGGAGAACTCATAAGCCAAACGAGCTAAACCTTTGATTGCTGCACTAACCATATGCGGTGTTTCACTAACCAGGCCTCCTGCAACCTGAGTACAATACAAGGAGCAATGTGATTAGTAATAGAGCAGCTCAAAAATAAGTCAACCAGCTTCGAACTTTCCCAAACTTCTAAAAGAGCATCTGTTCCACATGAAAACCAAAATATGATCGAATGACTCAATTTAGGCATCCCTAAGCATGTTTGAGCAACAAGAATTATATTTAAGGCATCTCAATTAAGATACCATATTGAAAAAATGGCGCAGGTTCTCTCTCTTCCCACCACGATTCTCATCTCCGCATACATGTCCAATTTCGACCAGCAAATCATATGCTTTGTTTCTTGTTTTTTTGTTGGTCTGCAAGGAATTCCCAAAAGTTAATGAATAGAAAAACATCAATATAAGCAAACACACATGTGCACATATACATACATACATACAAAGTTACAAACATATATACGTGTGTGTATTAACGAGCATGTTTGGAATAACATTTAGTTGAAAGTATTTTAAAGAATTAACAACACCAAAATGCAAAGTAAAAGAGAAAAACTCATCCAAAAAATCTTAAGTGAGCTTTAGATTGTGTGTCAAATAACATCCTATGTATGATTTCTTACAATCCCATACATCCAAAGGATGGATAAAGTTATTGTTGATTAATGATAGAAGCAAACTTTTGACATGCATTATAGGTATGAATTTCTTTATTGCATATAGCATGATGCTCTAAAGACCAATAGCTCATATCAAAATTTAAAACTTGATTAACTGGCAATGGTATATATAATGTCAACCCTAGCAGGCAATTCACATTCCTAGTAACAAGAACTCTGACAAAGACAGCATAAAACCATAAACAAATGATATCCATGCCTGTCCTATAAATTCAAACAGCAACTTTACAAGGCTCTAATGAATACCTCTTTCAGGGCAAGCAGTATCTCTGTTAGAAAAGCACTGATAAATTCCTGCATCTTTTGCTCGGATGATGGTTCCTAGAAAGAATAGAAACATGTATTTGAAGAAAACAACTCCATGGGTTTCCAGAAATTCTTTTCTTTTTTTTTTGACGTAAGGTATCCAGAAATTCTTAAGTTGAAGAACCTTGACCAAAAAAAAGAACACACCTTTGAAATATGAACAATCAACAAAAATAAGCAATCCAAGCGATAGCGTTTTGCAGAGAAATGACAAGATGCTGTTTCCAAAATCATTAACTGGAGTAGCTCATCCAGCTTCCTTGACCAAAATTCTTCAGAGTCCTAGCACATGTAGTACTCCACCGTCCAGTACAGATCAAACGAACTTAAAATATATTAATTTTTAGAGCAGAGAGCACTGAGTTATACCTTAAGAACAATGGAAAGAATTTTATAAGCTTTCTTTTGGATAAGGCCTTCTTCATCCTGCAGAACAAATGAATGGTAATGGTAGCACTCTTATTTCCACAATACAACAAATGACAAATCACAGGCTCATAATAACCTGGAGTGCAGGTTTAGTAGCACTAAATAGCAGATCAATCTCTTCTTTATCCAGACCAGGCAGGAGTGAAACTGCCAGGTCTAGTCTAAGAGCCCTGCAATGAGAAACAGAAATTTAGATAATTACATAAATCGACAAAAATTCAAAACTCGAATGGGATATGACAAACTACCTTGATCGTGTAATAAAATCTTTATCAGGTAGGTTGTCGACTTGCATAGAAGCTGACTCCTTGGATTGCTTTACCATAACAGTTTGTTTTGTCACTTTAAGTAACTCTATCATATTCTTTTTGAAAAAATTCTTTATGGCTGCTTTATCAGATATAAAGGCAAATGAATGGATTGTAGACTGCCAAACAATCAATGCATGTATTAAAACTCCCGAATACTTACACTAGCAAAATAAAGAAGGAAATATAACAAAGAAAAAAAATTAGATAAATAGTACATAAAGAAACATGGAATATAACATGTCTGGGTTGTAAACTAGTTTGTCGGATAAAATAGAATACATATACATTTTACATAACAGAATATAATTTTTTCATAATGGAATTTCAAGGGGCTACGCAACTTTTTTTCCCAACTTCAAATCGGACAACATCTGAGCTTGAAACTTGCCCAAGATTCCAATGGTTGCCAAAAAAGGCTTCATATGAATAGACAAATGGAAAAAGTGTTCTCTGAATAAATAAAAGAAAGTCAACGTTTACAAATTACAACCAATGGCAACTCACAAATGCCAAGTACCTTACTGATGTTAAAGTTAAAAAAAAAGTATCATCTCGATCATAATATACAAAGAGCAAGTATTGAGCACCAAATGGACTAGTTTGCCCAACATCCTGATCATATCATAACTGAGAATAGAAAAAGAAATCAGAGTTACCTGCAAGCATCCACCACTGTCATTTGGAACTTCCAAGAAAACTTCAGACAAAACAGACAAAAATTTAGAAGAATACGATTGCAAGGCATGTAAATTTTCTTGTGCTAACTCCATTGTATACATCTCCTTAGCTTTCCTGACAGGAGTACTTAGTTCCTCACCAGGCATGTCAACTCTCCCCAAAAGCACACTTCTATTTTGCCGTATTAGAATCTACTAGCCACAAAAAAAAAGAATACAAGAGCAATACAGCCAAAAGTAAAAAGATCACTTTTATAAAACAGTAAAACAAAGAAAATATTGTTCACCTGTAAACTAGAACATATAATCCCATGGAGTTCAGGTTCTTGCCGAAGAGTGTTGCACAGTTCATCATGGATTGCTTTGAAACTAGAAGAAGTATCGGTTGGGTAGTTACAAAAGGCAGGCAGTACAGACCAGAGGGAATAAATAAGACCTTCTGCACTGCGAGCTGAGAAAATATGCCCCTCCCTCTCCAGCTGCAATATCAAACATGATATCATATGATGCACATGAAACAAATCACACAATCCTCAGAATGTTAGTACCATTTGAGATTTATGCTTCAAAAGCTTGATGATGTCCAAAATATGCCGGGAAAAGAACTTCATATCTGCACCCACTATGTATTGCTTTAATATAGGGAGTACCCATACGTTGGTATCAGAAATATCTTCTGCTTCCAGGTTGAGAGGAATAAGGCTTAAGAAATTCTCAGGACCCATTGCAGCTAGCGCTGATCCAAGGCATTCATGAAGCTGCACATTCATTAACTAATCAAGATTAAAAATGAAAATGATGAGAAAGTACCTTTGTCCTCACGCTGCACGTTCCTTCGACAAAATAGAAGCCTGAGATGCACCAAACTTACAGAAGATGTTTACTAACAAAATCAGAACACTATCACTCATACATAATAAGAAACACAGATAAAATTTCACATCCTACACATATCTTAATATGGAAACCAAAGATATATGACATCCTATAGAGATCCCATATCTCAATATGAAAACTAATTTTATTTCACAACATATACAAAGCTTAAAACTAATATATCATCATTTAATTTCATCAAAAAATATATATCATCATTTAAGTAAACGAAATCAAAGTTTACCTGACATAAAAACAAAACAATAAATGCCCTGTTCTCAATACCAGAAAAGGAACACCTCAATACTCTACTGCAACTTAAATTTCCCTATTACAGCATTCATTCAAAGTCCACCTTGAATCAAAAGCATATTAAAAGGTCCAATAATGTGTTGTCTAACTGCAAGGCTAAAAAGTAAACACTGGCGTTTCTTGAAAAATAGTCATGACGTAAATTTATATAATTATATTGATAGCAGTTTCATCATCCAGCATACCGTCAGAAAGCTAAAACACAAAAACAACTCAGAGAAAAGATACATGCTGCTCGTGCAGGATATCCAGTTAAAAAATTAATTCAGTACAACTATACCTGCTTTCTGTAAACAAACTCATCATCAGGAAGGCTCTGTAATTCAGTAAGGTTAAGCACAGTCCCAACCATCAGCTGACTTGAAGATCTACCTGCAAGAAGCAATCAATGTAATCAATCCAAGCTTCAAAAAAAAAAAACTTCAAAAAAGAAAGAAGCAAGCATAGTAGAATAAAATAGTACCACTGAATCAAAACAAATACGACCAGCAACAACCTTACAAGATGTCTGAAGAGGTAGAAAAAATTCTATATGTATGAAAATTAATATGCGAACCATCTCCTGACATTCTTCAAGACATGGTAAGACAGAGTGATGATATGGTTGTTTAAAAGATTAGTTTCAATAAGACACCTTACTACAACAAGAAAACATAGGTTTTGGGAAAACATTAAGAATCTGCACAGATGACTACAAATGACAGTCTGCAAATATTATTATCCTCATTAACAGCCTAATCCTTGCTAGTTGGTGTTATCTTAATAAACCCTTTTTTACTGCTTCAGTTTTGGACTACAAATTAAGTATATACCATCTGCACAATATCAAACTAAATTAAATTCAGCATAACTTCTTATTCCTTTAATTATATTCTCATCTTCTCGCTTGTATATCTTTAATGAAATATCTTTAGTTATCATTACGATTGACCAGACAATGAAAGAAAGCAAAGCATCATTGGTAAATGCTCCTAGGTGCAATAATGTCTAACATAACGCATGAAAGATAACCCACCAAACAGAAGTTATACCTAGTTGATCAAATGCTGCAGAGATGATCTGAAAAGCCACATCCCACACAGCGCAATACCTAAAATCAAGCAATCCTTCAATAATAGCACAAATCTTTTCAATGATTGTTGGACCAGACTTCCTCATTTCTCTCACAGCATACAGGTTAATCTGTTCAACTCCCTGATTAACTAAATTTTCATTAATACAAGAACCAATTAAACTCTTCAATGCCTCTGCTGCAGAAAAAATAGCTTCCTCATGCTCACAAGACAAAATTCCTGCCATGAAGAAAAAGGAGAACATGAAGACCATTACGTTACCAGATTACAGATCCAAAACTGAGAAGAGAATGTGATAGATATGAACCTCGAAGGGAAATAAAAATGTCAGGCAACTTTACAATGCATGTTTCTCTACTTAAACTGTAAATCTTCTTTATTCCCACATTTAACAAGCGCGCTATAGATGCCATATCATCAGCCGATTTCTCCTTTTGAGGAATAGATAAAGCAAATGAGCACAAAAGATCTAGCAATAACTTTGCAGAAAAGTTTGAAGTATTTCCAGAGCAAAGGGTCTGCATAATCTCCATGATGCTCCTCATGACACCAGATTGCTGCATATCCATCAAAACTATGCAATATTTCAGGATCATATTTGCAGATTTGGTAGAAATCAGATGGATACAATCCTTCAAAGCAACTAAAACAAATAAAACTTCTCTAGCTCCTTTGGGTTCTCCAACAGCTGAGCATGGAGGATTTGATCCACCAAGAAGAAGGAATCTCTCAAAACTTGACGTGATTCCTTCACTTGCACCAACCAGAACTGGTGATCCTTGGAAACTTTGCAGAACATCAGATAAGCAAGAATGAGACTGCCTTCTTACCTTCAGAAAAATAATCAAAGATCAGAGTTACAAATTTCTCTACATAAATTATTGAAAATAGCAATTAAATTGTGTTGGAGTGTCCCAGTACAAGCTCAAACTCTAAGAAATGTTCAAGGCTAGATAATACTCTTGCAAGTAAAGTAATCATCTAACAAGGCTACAAAGAAATATTAATTACAGCATGACTATCACCACGATTTCAATCTCTAGCTAGCAGAGTAGAAGAGATGATCTAATAGAAGCTCTTATTGCAAGTGCAAAATTACAAGGATAAAATGGCCTTTTTTTTATGGGACTTACAAGTAAATAAAATATTGAAAAAACTGAACATCTCTTTTTTTTTATTTTGACCAGCTACAGAAATATACTGAATCTTCTTGCTGACACTACATAGTTGCCCAAATGCCCACCTCCCTATATAATAAATCTTTGCAAAATCCCAATATATTTTCCAAATGTAAAGTTTGCACATATTACCACAACAACAACAACAACCAAGCATTTATCCTATTAGGTGGGATTGGCTACATAAATCCTTTGTTTCCATTGAGCTCTATCAAATAACAAGTTCTTATTTTATTTCCAAATATATGTAAGATCATTTCAGATAATTTCTTATCATGTCTTATTTGGTCTTCGTCTTTTAACACATACAAAATTTAATGACTCAACTCTCCTTACTGACGTTTCCATCGGCTTACAGTTTATATGTTCAAACTATCTTAGCCGACTCTTCCTGAGCTTATCCTCAACTGAGGCTACCCCAACCTTCTCGCGAAAATACTCATTTCTAATCCTATCTTTTCATATATACTTACTCATTCACCTTAGTATCCTTATCTCTGCGACATTTATTTTATTTGTATGATTTTGTTTTGTGAACTAGCATTCTGCATCATATAATATTACTGATCTTACAACTATTCTGTAAAATTTACCTTTAAGTTTAAGTAGAATTTTTTTATCACGCAACACACTAGAAGCATTTCTTAGCTTTAGCCATCCTGCATGAATTCTGCTGATAATATCTTCATCTATTTCATCGTTATTTTGTATAATTAATTCAAGTATTTAAATTACTCATTCTTCTTAATAACTTGATCATCAACTGAAAGTTTGCACATATTATGGTGCAAACATCTATTAAAAAAAATGCCAAACAATCTGATAATGATATAAATTAGTGCCAAAGAATGACCGCAAAGCTATGATATAAATTAGTGCCAAAGAATGACTGCAAAGCTATGTTTTTCTAAGACAATGTTATGTAACCCAATATATGACCAAAAAAATAAAATAAAATTTTTGGACAATAATTTTATCTATTGAATAAGTGCATTGTCCAAAGATCCTAGAACATTTTGAGCTATTCTTTTTTGGGTTACGAAAGATTTCTATAATACAAAAAAAAAAATTACATTTCCCGTGAAGTACCTTAACATTGTGATCTGTAACATAGTTCAGAAGAACTCCGAAAAGAGGTGACACGCTCGACCAGTCAACCTTGTCGCCAATAACGAGCATATGCGAGAGACACTTCAATGCTGCCTTTTCCCCATCAGCCGGAAGTGATCCGTGTTCTAAAACTCGAACTAAGCCTTCCGAGAAAAGAGCACCTTTGCTTCTAATAACAGAAGGGGGAACCCTGGGGAGTAGGACTGAGAGGAACGCGAGAATGGCAGTGACGTCCGGGTCGCCGGCAGCGGAAGATGGATCACCAATGAGACGGATAAAGGAAGAGACGGAGGCAGCAAAATAAGCGACGGGAGACAGTGACAATCCCTGCTCCTTCAATGCCTGAGAAATGGCGCCGACAGTGGCGCAGAGGTTATGGTGTTCCTCCTGCTGAGAATTCTGGAAGCGAGCGAGGACCTCTTCGGCAATATCGCTGACAAGGAATCCCTCGTTATCCGACAGACGAAGCATCTCCATCTGCCCCTCCATCGAAGGTGAGGGTGTTAGATCCTTCGGATCTCAAAGATGAAATTGAATGTGCTCTCAGATTACGGAGCAACCGTCGCATCTAACAGAGGAGGAGGGAGAAGGAGGAGCCGCAGCCGAAGACGGAAGAACATGGACCGGTCGCGGGAAAAAAACCCGTCACGCGTTTCTCCATTTTGCAGGTTGAACCAGCGGTTCGGCCGGTTCCATCTGGTCTACTTCGGTTTAGCTTTTTTGCGATTTTAGAGGAGAACCGGATCGGGCTGCAGGCCCATTCTAATATTGGGAAGATGAATTTAAGTAAAAAAAAAAATATTTTATTTTATAAAATTGAGAAAAAAAAATTTATTTTAATATTGAAAGATGTATATGATGTGAAATAAAATTAATTTTAAAGTTAAATTTTATGTTGGATGTGAAATAAAGTTAATTTTTAAAGTTAAAATTTACGTTAGATGTGAAATAAAGTTATTAAAATTTATAATAAATTTAAAATATTATTAAGATATTTTTTCGTTCATTTTTTAGTTTATGCCAAACAAGACCTTAGCCAGACTTATCAAACTGACCAGTTTGATCTAATTTTTATAATATTAATTTTAATCAAAGAAAAAGCCGACTAGATTGAGAACAAAAATTATCGATACCTTAAACAAAATTCTAAAATATTTTGAATCATTAGATTATGTTCTAACATAAAAAACAGAATTTTTGTTGTCTCGAATCTTAGGGAATCCAAAAAGATTTGATAACCAAATTGAACAAATAAATAATAATAATAATAATAATAACTTAATTGAAATTAAATCAAACTAACGAAATTAATTTGATTCTAACTTTAGTCACTTGGATTCCAATTGTTATATTTTCAATGGTTCATTTTGCTTGTTAGAGCAACGGCCAACTTAAATTATCGATATTTCTTTACTATATTTTCATATTTTGATTAAAATATATAAATATTATTGCATAAATATTTCTTCGTAGTTTATTAATTTTATTATATTTTTATTATTATATAATTAAATTTTTTAAAAATAAATATATATTTTAATTTTTAGTGAATGTTAGATTATGAAAATGATCATAACTTAGTAGGTATAAATTTTTTTAGTAAAATTTATACCTGGGAACCTCACGTTTAATTTATTACCAACTAAAAGGTAAAATTGGACACAAATTGAATTTTTTTTCACTCAATTATGATTCAAGTCTAAAGGTTTTTATGCAAAATTTAAGAGCCCTAAATCATCTTTTGATATATGCTTAAATCCTAAACTTTAAAATATATATTTAAATTATCTAAACCTTAAACACTAAATTTTATGGAGTCTAATAATAAGTAATACTAAGAAGATCAAAGAGTATATTAATATTAAAGAATCTAAAATATATACTTTATTTATTAGAATAAACTTTAAAATAAATTATAAAAAATCAAAGAGACTTAAATGTAAATTTTCATATAAAATTTTAGCGCAGATCAGCATATTAAAGGTACATTTAATTTATAAATTTTTATTTAATATAACATTTAATATATTTATATATATATATATATCCAACAGTCTAATTATATAATAAATATTAATATGTAATTATTTATATAAATTTCTTACTTTATGTGTAATAGTTACTGACATGCATTTATTACAAATTTATCTCATTGATCTTACTTTAATTAATAATTTTATTTTGTGACTATCTTAATTTAAACAAATCAAGTTTCGAATAACTTGTCAAATGTACAAATTTTAAATATAAATATAATTATAATAAATAATAAATATTTTATAACTATTTGAGTTTCAAAATAAATTTGACATAAAAATATAACCACTTAATTAAAAAGTGTTTAATATTCAGTCTCCTTCTTTCGCTGATTTATTTTTATGAATATTTATAAAGACAAAAAAATAATTTTAAAAGAATTTTAAAAGAAGAGAGAAGGGATTTGTATAGCAATTAGGAGAGGAGATAATAATAAAATAAATTTATTTGGCTGGTGTTACAGGATCGTTGAAAATTTAATTCGATTTTTTGATTTAATTATGGTGAAAAAACAATTGTGAATATTTTATAAATAATAAAATATAATTTGAGATTTACAAATTTTTTTTCTTCTTTCTATTAAATTATAAAGAATGAAATAATTATGACCAAGTTCCTTATACTGCTGTCGGAGAATTAAATGAATATTATTGAGAAATTATAATAAAAAATTTAGGTATATTTAATAATTAAAATTATAATTAAGGGTATCATTCCTAAAAAATAAAATTGAAGAATTTAAAGAAATAGATAATTTCTTGGAATTTAAAATTTTGAGCCACGTGTTAGATAAATCTTAAATCTTAACATTAAAATTTTAATTTTTGTTGATTAACAATATATAAAATTTACTTTAAATTTAATTTAATATGATAAAAAAATTTATTACTGTTGATGCAAAAAATATATCAAAATAGAATGAAATGAGACGATAATTTTTTAGTAAAAAACCGGGTGTCCAGGGAAAAAATCACGATGCCGTCTAGGTGATTTAAATCCACTAATTGAATCCCCTCTTTTACGAAATTTGGTAGTCTCTAAATAGAGACTAAATTAGTACAAGAGAGAGAGAGTAGAGAAAGAGAGGCAGCTCGGCCAGAGAGAGTGACCTCTTAGCTTTTCCTCCTTCCCTTTATTTATAACTTGGAGAAAAGAAGACATAATAGGTACAGTCTGTCACATCTGACACCTATTCCTGCAAAAAATAATAAGGCATTGGACTCTCATGCCGCCTTAAATGCTGAGTTAATACAATAGTACAGAGAGTACGATCTGGTGATATCTCTTTGAGAAGCTGTTCGACAATGAGTTGTTGTTCGACAAGGGGCTGGTATTCGACAAGGGGTGTTATAGAAAGTTCTAATAATTACGGACTTATATACGATATACAATAGGTTAATATTCATGAAAATATACTTGTAATTTAATTAATAATTTAATTCACATAATTTGATATGTGGGCCCATTATTACTTAATTGAACTATTAAAATTTAGAATTAAAAAAAAAACTTACTTGTAATAGAATCACAATTTTAGAGACTCATGTATAATTTACCTTTTATATTATTTAGCAAAAAATAAAATCCAAATCCGTCCAACAAAACTCTGCAAATATCGAGAATGAGAACAGAGCACGCGACAATTTGTTGAATAAAATTTGATATCTATAAATCATATATTAGACTTTAGATTCCATTCAATGATGAAGTATTAAAAAAATATGATTTCCATTTCATAAAAATATTAAAAATATATAAATACATTTCCAATAAATAAATAACTGATCTATCAAGTATTTAATTTACTAAAAAGGCATTTCGTTCAATATTATTTTAATATTATGTTATATTATCTAAAAAAATAATTATTTAGTTTAATAATATTTATAAATAATTTTCAATTAAATTATAAAATTATTAATCAAAAGATGACATCTAGATATCATGACATCTAAATTACATAACATAACACCAAGATAATAACGAACCAAATGCCCCCTAAATTATTTGGCATTGCAATGTTAGACAAAAAGTGTGATACAAAAGCTGAAATTTCTTGTATAGTAATTTTAATAAATATAATTTTTAGCTGCATAAAAAATGCAGTTTCTCTAACTACATAACTATAGCAATTAATTATACTCTCAAACAAAAGTTAAGGACTTGAAATAATTTCACTCTCATATAAAATGGTTTATGTTTCTTCTATTAAATGTATGAATGAATGATATTGAGATTTTAATTATAGTGTTAATATACATAGCTTAGGATTTTGTGTTTTTCATTTTTATATCATCTAACTTATAATTAGCTATAATTTTACGTCAGCATATATTTTATCATGAAATAATTCTTAGGACATGCATGATATAAATAAACACATGCATATATTACATTCAATCGACTGTTGTATTAGCGAGTTATCACGATCCGCAATTAGATCGAGCTGAGTTCAAGACGATCAAAAATGTAGGTAATGTTTGGTAATTATAGGAGGTCTAAAGTTTAGGGACCTGGCTGTAATTTATCAAACACATTATTTTTGAAATTCAAATATTTAACTAATAAATATTACAAACCCATTTATCATCCACTATGGCCACTCCATTACTATTACTGTACATATCATAATATCATTTCAACGTTCTAACAGGACAGCATATCGCTAAAATAGGAGATCATAATAAATACTCATAATTAATGCAACACAGATCAACATCACAGGCGGCGGCGGGGGCCGCCGGCGGCGAGCCGGGCGACGAGGTCTAGCGAGTTGCAGGTAACCCTTCGAGCCTCGGAGACGCGGGCCGAGACTGGGCGGCGGGTGGCGGCGGGAAGGCTGCGAATGGCATCGAGACAGGTGTCTTCGTCGGTGAGAGCGGCGCTAACCCACGTCTGGGCGTTGTCCAGCTGCCACCGGAAGCTGACGCGGCGGAGCCGGCGAAGCTCCCCGGCTGCGCGAGCCAGCTGGTCGGCGGAGTCCGAGATCTGCTCGGCGCAGTCGCGGACGGCCGGCGGAGGCGGAGGGGTGAGGCGGCGGAGGAAGGAGGCGGCGTTGCGGGCGGCTGATCCCGCGGCGCAGACGCAGTCGACGGCGAGGGCAGCGGGGGTCGTGGCGGCGGAGGTGGCGAGCGTGCGGACGCAGAGGTCGGGGTAGCTGGCATGGGCGCAGGACGCCGTGACTAGGGAGGATGGAGGAGCTGAGCTCTTGCCTCCAGCAGAGCGGGCCTGGCCGGTGCCGGCGCCGACGAGGAGGAAGAGGGAGAGGAGGAGAGCGGGCATGGTGGCCAGTGGCAGCTGCAGCATGATCAGCAGACCAGGAGGCAAATTGAGTGGGGAAAGAGGACGGAGACTGCGGCGGACAGGTTTGTTTATTACTTCGATTCTGAAGAAATTAATGGCCCTTCATTTTGGACTTAATTGCAATTTTACCACCAAATTATTCCTAGGGCAGCTAAGCAAATTAAAATAAAAAATAGATAATTACCGACATGACAAACAATTTAATTTTATTTATGCCTTGCACATCCATTCTTAGTTAATTATGCTATGCATACTCAAAATATTATAAAATATTACATACACATATTTAAGTTAAAACTTAATCAAAACTTATTTAAAAAAAAATATTTTGTTAGTAAATCATTAAAATTATATTTTTACTTTTAATAGTATATATTTTTTCTCTTTCTCAATACTACACTAAAGCGTTGATTTGTCTTAAAATCAATTCACGTCGCGAATGTCTCATTCCTTTGCCGCCACCTAAACATTAAGATTTTAAGATTTTCACTCAAAATATATTTAAATAACTAAGAATGAATGGGTAAGTCATAAATAAAACTAAATTGTGTGGCATATAGTTAATTATCTCAATTAAAAATTTATTGTATAAATACTCATATTTTATTCAAAATTTAAAATAAAATCAATTTAATTAATATCTATAACAAATATTTAAATTAAAAGAAAAAATAACAAATTAAATACTTAAGACATTCTGCATTATTTAAAATATGCTGATATAATTCATATGCACATAAAAATGATGCATAAAATATATAAGAAAAAAAAAGTATATAATGAACATCATACTTCACCTCTATAAAACACAAAAGTTATTAAAAATCCAATCACTCTCTCCAACTTTTTGAGATATAATCTTATTGTATATGAACGATCTCCCAATCGCACGTAGATCATATAAAATCTTCTTATCATCTGAAACACAATATGACAGATCTTATTATGTAGGATTTGTGATCCCTAGTAGAATCTTATAAGAGTATAAAATTTTTAGGGGATATTTGGTTAAATGTTATCTTGATGTTTTGTTATATTAATTTAATGATATCTATAAATAATCTTTTATTAGATTATAAAATTATTAGTCAAAAGATACATCTAAATTATATAATATAACACCAAAATAATAACAAACCAAATGCTCCCGTAAAGAGACGCATGCGTAACTACCTACATGAACACATACTTATATATATATATCTATAAATTGATACATATTTATGCACATATATATGTATATATATTTTAAAAAGATACATGCATAATTATATACATGAACACATACTTATATAAATAACTGTGTATATATATTTATGAATTAATACATATTTATGTGCGTGTATATATATATATATATATATATGTACAATATTAATTAATATTTTTTGTATATGCTCAAATACAAAGTTATATTTATGTATCTACTTATTGTTGGAAAATAAGATGGCAAAATATTAAAATAATGGGATAAATGATAAAAATATGAAAATTTCTTTTCGAATCTTGCATTGGCACTGCTCTGGTCAGTAGCACTAGTACTCCAAATTACAATACTGTTTCTAGCATAGCGTGTAAATTAAAATAATAATTTTTAAATAATAAATAATATTCAATTTTTAATATAATTTTTAAATTTAGAATGGGAATATCATTTTAAAAAATTAATAAAATATAAATTAAAATAAATAAATATATAATATGAAAAATAGAATATTTCTAAATTCTAAGTCATTCACATCTTCATACTTAAAAGCCACCATATTACTCGCACAATCACATAATTTTTTTTAATGTTATTTTAAAAATAAATATATTTTTTTAAAAATACAATATCTTCTAGTTTTTGACATTTAAATCTTTATTCATTAATTTGAGTTTAATAAAAAAAATTATATAAAATAAAAAATAAATAAATTTATTACTTATTTACTTGCACAAAATAATCTCATATTGCTATCACATATATCATTCTCTTATAAAANAAGTAAAATATAAATTTTGGTAAATTAAATAATAAAATATATAAATTTTTTTAAAAAAATATATATATTATTGTGCATTATTTTTATCAAAAGAAAAATAATTTAATAAAATTTGAGATAATTAATTTTTGTTTTATAGAATAATAAAGATTTCTATATGAATCTAATAAAATTTGATATTCGTGTAATTAAATATCACATTATACTATACGGATTTTTATATTATTTATTTATATAAATACTTTTTTAAATGCAATTTTTTAAAGTAAAATTCACCTGTTTTAAAGTGCTCATCATTAATTAAAAAATATTTATATTTATAAATTTAATAATAAAATATATAAGTTCTTGTAATACTTATAAATTCTTTATCAGCAGTTAACGTCATCCTAAATATATTTATTTAATTAATTTTTTTAATTATGATTATATTATTATTCAGTTAATTAAAAACAATTAAATTACTCAACTTTTGCCAGACGAGCAGAGCGTTATAGGAGACAACTTTTCCACGTCACGTGACTGGAGGAGATTGTGGGGGAAAATAGAAGGCCCACCACGTGATTTCTCCTGTCTGGCAGAGAAATTTAAGTAGGACAGATGGATTGGTTGGAGTTGTTTTTTCTTTTTTTTTCTCTCTCCTGAAAAGGTCGGATTTTTTTTAAGTTGAAAATTTTAAAGAGCTAAATTTTTATTTATTAATATTTTAAAGTTAATATATATTTTAATAATTTTATTTTTTATTTAATATAAAAAATTAATGTTATTTTATATTTATATAAATTTTAATATAAAAATTAATTTTATTTTATATTTTACATATTTTTCAATTTTAAGATAATATTTGTGTTATTCAAAAATATTTTATAATATTTTAGAATTTTTTGGGAAGAGTTTTTACGTATCATTCTATATTTACATAAACACACACTTAAAAGCTTTAATTTCATTCATTCACACAAGATTTTGTCATTTTGATGCGACTAAAATGAAAAGGTGATTCTTTATGCTTTAAATTTTAAGAAAAATTACTTAAATTATACTTAAATTAAGATATGTCTTTTAATTAAAATTTTATCAAATTTAATGAGAATAAATTTAGTATGAATTTGAAAATGCCCACAAATAGCTATAATTAGGTTATGATTCCCTAAGGCATACATTTGAAATATAACAAACTTTCTGTGTTGACTCGCCTAAGAAAATGAGAATATGAGTTAAACTATATCTATATCTATATCTATATATATATATATAAAGTTCATATGTCACATTATAGAAATAAAGAGAGCACGAAGTGATCACATTGAGATATAGGCTGAAAAGCTATAATAGAAGTGGAGAAAATAAAAGATAGCTTGAGGACTTAAACCCCTCAATCCGTAGCTCAAATCAGCATCAAATTCGAAGAAGTTTTGATGATGACCTCGTACAAACTTCGTCCAACTAAAGATCCTTTCACTGGTTAGATAGGCGGCGACCGTGGTAGCACGGTGATGGCGGCTACATAGCGATGATGATGGCACCACGGCAGCTTCACGACGGTGGTGGCTGTAGCTTCTGGTAGTGACAACGGTGGCTAAGGTGGCCAATGGTCAATCCAAGGGGTGAAGTTTAATGGTGCAAAGTTGTTTTCATGGGCTTTACTATATGTTTATTTAAAACAGCCTAAGTTATACTTGTCTTTGGGCTAGCTATAAAACTAGAAAAAGTTGAGGGGCAATTCCATAAAATAAAAAGAAGTGGGGGGCAAGCCCATAAAATAAGTAGTAGTGGGTGGCCAACCATAACTTGTGAGCTTGAGAGATTTAGGTCAACTTGACCCAACATATAAATCTTTAACTCAAAAATAACCTAAAATACATATCACTCTAAAATAATAAAAAAAACGAAAACCTCCCTTTCTCACATATAATAATACATCGTAATCAATAATAATAAAAATGGCTCCTCCTAAGCTAAAGTCTAATATTGATGTTAGAATTAGTATGGAGGATGTTCTGCATCAGCTCTCCTTAACTGCGAAGAGCTCGTCTCCATTGTGTGGTGCTCCTAATATTAATATATAATAATTGTCTAAGTGCTAATATTTTATTCAAATACAATCGAATAGTATCGAGTAGCTATATATTTGCAAGTATTCAATTAAAATAACTGAAAATATAATGAATCGATTTACAAGTACATGTGTTCAACTTAAATTTACTAATATAATAACAAATAGTTATATAATTGCTAGTAGTTAATCATAATACACAAGCATATAATAAATATATTTTTAAAGGCATGTATTCAGTTGAAATGCATCGAACTTTATTTAAATAGTTGTATAACATTTGGTATTCAACTAAAGAATGACTTTATGTATCAAAGTAATCTTTAAATATGTTGATGTAAAATAAATAGCTGAATATTACTAGTATCCTATCAAAACATCTCAAAATATAATGAATTGGTAGATAAGCACTAATAGTTAGTGCAAATACACGAAAATAGCATTGAATAGTTGTACAATCACAAATATCTAGTTAAAATAACTTGAAATGTAATGAACTAGTATCAAAATACGTGTATTTAATATAAATTCATTGATATTAATTGCATTGTTCAATTAAAATACACTAATATTGTAACGAATATGTCTCTAGAGGCATGTATTTAGTAAAAATATAACGATATATCATCAAAACGTTGGATTATTGCTTGTATTTTTTTTAAACACTATGATATGCATCAAATTAGCCTCTAAAAGTTTGTGTAATGTTGAAATACAATAATATAATTATAAGTTGCCATAAATTACTAGTGTTTTATCAAAATCTCATGATACATAACAAAGAGGGTTTTAAATACTAGCATTCTGTTCAAATAAATTAAAATAGTATCGAAAAATTGCATAATTGTAACTATTTAGTTAAAATAATTAGAAATGTAATGAATTAATTTCTAAATATGTGTATTTAGATGAGATACATCGATGATGTAATGAATAATCACAAAATTGCTAGCATTTTATTATAATACAATGATATGTAAAGAAACTGTTTCTAAAAGTGTGAAATCAACTAAAATATATCGATATATCAACAGAATATAATCACTGGTAAATTAAACTTCCTTGATATATATAAAAATGGTCTCTAAACACGTGTATTAAGTTGAAATATATTGACATAATAATGAATAGTCACAAAATTATTAATATTCTATTAAAATATCTTCGTATTTAATAAATCGATATCTAAATATAAGTATTCTGTTCAAATACATTGTAAAAGTTTCAAATAGCTATATAATTGAAAGTTTCAAATAGCTATATAATTGAAAGTTTCGAGTTAAAGTAATTGAGAATGTAATGAATGTCTAAAAATATATGTATTCCACTTAAATTCATGATATAGTAATGAATTATTATATAATTACGGGTATTCAATTATAATATAGTGAGATGTTTCGAATTTATCTCTAAAAAAGCATTTTCAACTGTAGTGCATTAATATATCATTAAAAAATTATGTAATTTTTGTTACTCAATTAAAATACTCATATATATATATATATTAAATTTATCTCTAAATGCTAGTATTAAATTGAGATATATCGATATAACAATGAATAGGTATACAATTATATATATATTCTTCTAAAAAAACATGATTTCTAATATATTGATGTTTAAATGTTTGTATTTTACTTAAATGAAATAGTAGCAAATAGCTATGTAATTACAATAAATGGAAAAGCAATAAATTATCTATAAATTTTTGTATTCAACTTAAATTTAACGATAAAATGAATAGTTGTATAATTGCTGGTATTCAGTTATATTATAATAATATGTGACGATACCCCTCAAAAAGCATGTATTCAATTGAAAGGCTTAAAATAACATAAAATAATTCCATAATTATTGGAATTCAATTAAAGTATCATAATATATGTCGGATTGCTCTCCAAATGTATTTATTCAGTGGAAATATGTTGATATAACAACGAAGAGTGATGAGAATTATCAATATTCCCTGGCTATATCTTAACACGTAATGATCTAGTAGCCAAATACTAATATTCTGTTCCAATACTCGAAAGTAGTATTAAATAGCTACATGATTGCAAATATCTAGTAAACATAACACGAAATGTAATGAATCACTTTCCAAAATCAATTGTTCAATTTAAATACATAGATATAGTAAGAAAATTTTAAATAACTGTTATGGTTCAATTAAATACATTAATAAGTATCGAACAGGTCTCTAAATGAGCATATTTAGTTGAAATACTTTGATAAATCATTAAATAAGTGTATAATGCCAGCATTTATTTAAATTATTTTTATATGCACCGAACTAGTCTTTAAATGCATTTATTCAGAAGAAATACATCAATATAGCATTGGCTAGTTATAAATTTGCTAGGATTTTATTAAAATACTCTAATATATCACAAATCGGTCCATAAATACAAATATTATGTTCGAATACAATAAAATAGCATCGAATAATATAAGTCTAAATATTCAATTAAAATAACTTGAAATATGATTAATTAGTCTCTAAATGCGTGTACTCAGTTGAATTGCATCGATATAGGAGTGAATAGTTATTAAATTATCGATATTCTATTACAAAATCAAGATATGGAATGAATCTACATCTAAATGCCAGAATCAAAATGAGATACATCAATATAACAATGAATATATGTACAATTATATATATTCTTCTGCAAAAACGTGATTTGTAATAAATTGATGCTTAAATGTTACATAGAAATAATATCGAATAGCTATGTAACAGCAAGTATTTAGTTAAAATAAATGAAAATAAAATGAATCATTTATGAATGTTTGCATTCAACTTATATTTATTGAAATTTTTTTTTCAACTTATATTTATTAATGTAATAATAAATAATTATATAATTACTGGTATTCTGTTATATTATAATAATATGTGATGATATGCCTCAAAAAACATGTATTCAATTGAATGGATTCAAAATATTATGAAATAATTTAATAAATATTGGAATTCAATTAAAGTACCATAATATATGTTGAATTGTTCTCCAAATGCACTAATTCAGTAGAAATATGTTGATAAAACAATGAAGAGTGATAAAAATTATCAATATTCGCTTGCGATATCTTAATATGTAATAATTTAGTGTCCAAATACTAATATTCTGTTCTAATACTCTAAAGTTGCATCAAATAGTTATATGATTGCAAATATCAAGTAAACCTAATATGAAATAAAATGAATAACTCTCCAAATTCAATTATTCAATTTAAATTCATCGATATTGAAATATATTTCTAAATAACTATTATGATTCAATTAAAATTCATTAATATATGCCGAACTTGTCTCTAAATAAGCATACTTAGATGTAATACCTTGACAAATCATTAAATAGGTGTGTAATTGCCAACATTTATTTAAAATACCATGGAATATATCGAATTGGTCTTTAAATGCATTTATTTAGTTGAAATATATCAATATAACATTGACTAGTTATAAATTTGCCAGTATTTTATTAAAATATTCCAATATGTTACGAATCGGTTCCTAAATGCAAATATTATGTTCGAATACAATAAAATAGCATCGAATAAGCATATAAGTCTAAATATTCATTTAACATAACTTGAAATGTGATTAATTAGTCTCTAAATGCATGTATTCAGTTGAATTGCATGCATCGATATAGGAGTGAATAGTTATTAAATTATCGAAATTCTATTACAAAATCAAAATATGGAACGAATCTACATCTAAATGCTAGTATTAAAACGAGATACATCGATATAACAATGAATAGGTGTACAATTATATATATTCTTCGAAAAAAATGTGATTAGTAATAAATTGTTGTTTAAATGTTTGTATTTTACTTAAATAGATAGAAATAGTATCGAATAGCTATGTAATTGTAGATATTCAGTTAAAATAAATGAAAATGTAATGAATCATCTATAAACATTTGCATTTTAACTAAAATTTAATAATATAGCAATGAATAATTGTATAGTTACTAGTATTTAGTTATATTACAATAATATGTGATGATATGCCTCAAAAAGCATGTATTCAATTGAAATGCTTCAAAATATCGTGAAATAATTTCATAATTATTGGAATTCAATTAAAGTACCATAATATATGTCAGATTGATTTCCAAATACACTTATTAAGTAGAAATACGTCGATATAATAATAAAGAGTCGTAAGAATTATTGATATTCCCTTGCGATATCTTAATATGTAATGATCTAGTGTCCAAATACTCGAAAGTAGCATCAAATACTTATATGAATGCAAATATCTAGCAAAAATAATATAAACTCGATTGAGATACATCGATATAATATTGAATAGTTGTACAATTATATATATTCTTCTGAAAAAATGTAATTTGTAAAAACTCGATGTTTAAATGTTTGTAGTTTACTTAAATACATAGAAATAGTATCAAATAGCTATATAAATTCAAGTATTTAGTTAAAATAAATTCAGGCAAAGACTCATCTATAAATGTTTGCATTAAGCTTAAATTGAATGATATAGAAATGAATAATTGTATAATTGATGGTATTCAGTTATATTTGCAATAATATGTGACGATATGCCTCAAACTGCATGTATTCAATTGAAAGGCTTCAAAATATTGTGAAATAATTCATAATCATTGGAACTGAATTAGAGCCCCATAATATATGGCGGATTGTTCTCCAGATGCACTTATTAAGAAGAAATACGTCGATATAACACTAAAGAGTCAAAAGAATTATCAAAATTTCCTTGTGATAACTTAATATGTAATAATCGAGTGTCCAAATACTAATATTCAATTTCAATAATCAAACCTAGCACAAAAAAGTTATATGTCTGCAAATATCTAGTAAAAGTAATAAGAAATATAACGATTCACTCTCCAAATTGAACTATTTAATTTAAAATCATCGATATTGTAATATAATTTTAAATAACAATTATGGTTCAATTAAAATTCATTAATATGTGCCGAACATGCCTCTAAATAAGTGCATTTAGTTGAAATACCATGATAAATAGTTAAATAGGTGTGTAATGGCCACCATTTATTTAAGGGACAATAAATACCAAGTATATATCGAACTAGTCTTTAAATGCATTTATTCTGTAGAAATAGATCAATATAACATTGACTAGCTATAAATTTGTCTGTATTTTATTAAAATACTCCAATATGTTACAAATCGGTCCCTAAATGCAAATATTATGTTTGAATACAATAAAATAGCATCGAATAAGCATATAAGTCAAAATATTCAATTAAAATAATTTGAAATGTGTATTTATAGGTATTAATTACATTAAAACGCAATCAAAAGTCCCTAATAGATGTCAAATATCGATTTTCAATTAAAATTCATCAATATAGCAATATTAGTCGTGTAATCTGAGTATTATGTTAAAATACCTTCATTTTTTTTATTTTTTATTTATGTTAAAATACCTTCATATAGACAATATCAAAGTCAAATTGCTTATATTCTCTTCAAATATAATAAAAACTAATTGAATAATCATATAATGGCTAATATTCAGTTAACATAACTTATTCTGTAATAAATCGTACTCAAAATGCTTGTATTCCACTTGAATTCAATGTAATGCAATGAATAGCGGCAAGAACACTATTCAACTCAAATTGATTGATATATCATAAATCAGTCTCTAAAAGAGCATATTCTCTTAAACTTGATCGATACACGAATAAAAAGATGTATAATTGTACGTATTACAATAAAACTCAATCAAATGTCCCTAATAGATCGCCAAATATCGATTTTCAATTGAAATACATCATTATAGGAAACATTAGTTGTGTAATCAGAGTGCTAAAATACCTTCGTATAGGCAAGATCAAAGTGACATTGCATATTTTCTCTTCAAATACAATAAAACTAATTGAATACTCACAGAATTGCTTGTATTTAGTTAACATAACTTATTATGCAATGAATCGTACTCTAAATGCTTGTACTCCACTCTAATTCAACATAATGCAATGAATAGCAGCAAGAACATCATTCAACTCAAATTCTTTAAAATGTTATAAATCAGTTTCTAAAAGAGCCTATTCTTTCAAAATTAATCGATATAATGACAAAAAGGTGTGTAATTATAGGTATTACGTTAAAACGCAATCAAATATCCATAATAGATCGCTAAATATCGATTGTTTATTGAAATACATCAATATAGCAAACATTAGGTGTGTAATAAGACTATTATGTTAAAAACCTTCGTATAGACAAGATCAAAGTCAAATAGCAAATATTTTCTTCAAATACAATAAAAACTAATTGAATACTCACACAATTGCCTGTATTCAGTTAAAATAACTTATTATGCAATGAATCGTACTCTAATTACTTGTACTCCACTTGACTTCAGTGTAATGCAATGAATAGCTGCAAAAACATCACTATTCAACTCAAATTCATTGATATGTCAAAAATCAGTCTCTAAAATAGCCTATTCTCTTAAAATTAATCTATATACTGATAAAAAGTTGTGTAATTGTAGTTGTTATATTAAAACGCAATCAAATGTCCTTATTAGATCTCCAAATATCAATTTGTGATTGAAATACATCAATATAGCAAATATTTGGTGTGTAATCACAGTATTATGTTAAAGAACCTATATATAAACAAGATCAAATTCAAATTACATATATTATCTTCAAATACTATAAAAATAAATTGAATACTCACACAATTGCTTTTATTCAGTTAAAATAACTTATTATATAATGTGTCGTACTCTAAATGCTTGTACTCCTCTTGAATTCAACGTCAAGCAATGAATAGCTGCAAAACATCAACATTAAACTCAAATTCATTGATACATAAATCAGTCTCAAAAAATGCCTATTCTCTCAAAATTAGCTGATATAATGACAAAAAGATTTGTAATGTATGTATTACATTAAAACTCAATCAAATATCTCTAATAGATCGCCAAATATTAATTTTCGATTGAAATACATCAATATAGCAAACATTAGTTGAGTAATCAGAGTATTATGTCAAAATACCTTCGTATAGACAAGATCAAAGTCAAATTGCATGTATTCTCTTCAAATACAATAAATATTAACTGAATACTCACACAATTGCTTGTATTCAGTTAAAATAACTTATTATGCAATAAATCATACTCTAAATGCTTGTATTCCACTTGAATTTAACGTAATGTAATGAATAGCGGCAAAAACATCACTGTTCAACTCAAATTCTTTGATAGGTCATAAATCAGACCCTGAAAGAGCCTATTCTCTTAAAATAGATCGATATTCTGATAAAAAGATGTGTATTTATTGGTATTACATTAAAATGCAATCAAATATCCTTAATAGATGCCAAATATCGATTTTCGATTAAAACACGTCAAATTGCATTCAGTTAAAATAAATTATTATGTAATAAATCGTACTCCAAATGCTTGTATTCCACTTGAATTCAGCGTAATGCTAATAGTAGAAAAAACATCACCATTCAACTCAAATTCAATCATATGTCATAAATCAGTCTCTAAAACATCATATTCTCTTAAAATTGATCGATATACTGACAACAAATGTGTACTTGTAGGTATTACATTAAAACTCAATCAAATGTCCATCATAGATCATCAAATATTAATTGTCGATTAAAATATATTAATATAGCATACATTAGTCTTGTAATTAGAGTATTATTTTAACATACCTTCGTATAGACAAGATCAAAGTCAAATTGCATATATTCTCTTCAAATACAATAAAACCTAATTGAATACTCACACAAATACTTGTATTCAGTTAAAATAACTTATTATACAATGAATTATACTCTAAATACTTGTACTCCACTCGAATTCAACGTAATGCAATGAATAGATGTAAAAACATCACTATTCAACTCAAATTTAATGATATGTCAAAAATCAATCTCTAAAAGAGCCTATTCTCCTAAACTTGATCGATACACTGAGAAAAAGATGCATAATTGTAAGTATTACATTAAAACTCAATTAAATGTCCCTAATAGATTACCAAATATCAGTTTTTGATTAAAATACAATAATATAGCAAACATTGGCTGTGTAATTAGAGTTTTATGCTAAAATACCATCATACAGACAAGATAAAAGTCAAGTTGCATATATTCTCTTCAAATACAACAACAACTAATTGAATACGCACACAATTGCTTGTATTTAGTTAACATAACTAATTATACAATGAATCGTACTCTAAATCATTATACTCCAGTCGAATTCAACGTAATGCAATGAATAACTGCAAAAACATCACTATTCAACTCAAATTCTTCGATATGTCGTAAATCAGTCCCTAAAAGAGCTTATTCTCTTAAACTTGATAGATATACTGACAAAAAGATGTGTAATTATTGGTATAACATTAAAACGCAATCAAATGTCCCTAATAGATCGCCAAACATCAATTTTCGATTGAAATACATCAATATAGCAAATATTAGCAGTGTAATAAGAGTATTATATTAAAAAGCTTTCATATAGATAAGATCAAAGTCAAATTGCACATATTCTCTTCAAATATAATAAAAATAAATTGAATACTCACGCAATTGCCTGTATTCAGTTAAAATAACTTATTATGCAATGAATCGTACTCTAAATGCTCATACTCCACTTGAATTCATCGAAATGCAATGAATAGATGCAAAAACATCACTATTAAACTAAAATTCATTGAAATGTCATAAATCAGTCCCTAAAAGTGCTTATTTTCTTAAAATTGATTAATATGCTGACAAAAAGATATGTATTTGTAGGTATTACTTTAAAACTCAATCAAAAGTTCCTAAAAGAAGTCAAATATCGAATTTCAATTAAAATTCAATAATATAGCAAACATTAGTCGTGTAATCTGAGTATTATGTTAAAATACCTTCATATAGACAATATCAAAGTCAAATTGCTTTTATTCTCTTGAAATATAATAAAAACTAATTGAATACTCATATAATAGCTAGTATTTAGTTAACATAACTTATTATGTAATAAAGCATACTTCAAATGCCCGTATTCCACTTGAATTCAATGTAATGCAATGAATAGCGCCAAGAACATCACTATTCAACTCAAATTGATTGATATGTCATAAATTAGTTTCTAAAAGAGCCTATTCTCCTAAACTTAATCGATACACTGACAAATAAAGCAAACATTGGCTGTGTAATTAGAGTTTTATGCTAAAATACCATCATACAGACAAGATAAAAGTCAAATTGCATATATTCTCTTCAAATACAACAACAACTAATTGAATACGCACACAATTGCTTGTATTCAGTTAAAAAAACTAATTATGCAATGAATCGTACTCTAAATGCTTATGCTCCTGTCGAATTCAACGTAATGCAATGAATAGCTGCAAAAACATCACTATTTAACTCAAATTCTTCGATATGTCTTAAATCAGTCCCTAAAAGAGTTTATTCTCTTAAACTTGATAGATATACAGACAAAAAGATGTGTAATTATTGGTATTACATTAAAACGCAATCAAATGTCCCTAATAGATCGCCAAACATCAATTTTCGATTGAAATACATCAATATAGCAAACATTAGTTGTGTAATCAGAGTATAGTATTAAATTCCTTCGTATAAACAAGATCAAAGTGAAATTGCATATATTCTCTTCAAATACAATAAAACTAATTGAATACTTACAGAATTGCTTATATTTAGTTAACATAACTTATTATGCAATGAATCGTACTCTAATTCAATATGCTTGTATTCATATGCTTCTACTCCACTCTAATTCAATATAATGCAATGAATAGCTGCAAGAATATCACTATTTAACTCAAATTCTTTCATATGTCATAAATCAGTTTCTAAAAGAGCCTATTCTCTCAAAATTAATCGATATAATAACAAAAAGTTGTGTAATTATAGGTATTACGTTAAAACGCAATCAAGTATCCCTAATAGATCGCTAAATATCGACTTATTATTGAAATACATTAATATAGCAAATATTAGGTGTGTAATAAGAGTATTATATTAAAAAGCTTTCATATAGACAATATCAAAGTCAAATTGCATATATTCTCTTCGAATATAATAAAAACTAATTGAATAAAAATACAATTGCCAGTATTCAATTAAAATAACTTTTTTTTCTTATTTTTTTATGGCTAAAATAACTTATTATGCAATGAATCGTACTCTAAATGCTTGTACTCCACTTGAATTCAACGTAATGTAATGAATAGCTGCAAAAACATTCAACACAAATTCATGGATAAGTTAAAAATCAGTCTCTAAAAGAGTCTATTCTCTTAAAAATAATCTACATACTGATAAAAAGTTGTGTAATTGTAGTTGTTACATTAAAACGCAATCAAATGTCCTTATTAGATCTCCAAATATCAATTTGCAATTGAAATACATCAATATAGCAAATATTTGGTGTGTAATCACAGTATTATGTTAAAGAACCTATATATAAACACGATCAAATTCAAATTACATATATTCTCTTCAAATACAATAAAAATGAATTGAGTACTCACACAATTACTTTTATTCAGTTAAAATAATTTATTATATAATGTGTCGTACTCTAAATGCTTGTACTCCTCTTGAATTCAACGTCAAGCAATGAATAGCTGCAAAAACATCAACATTAAACTCAAATTCATTGATACATAAATCAGTCTCAAAAAATGCCTATTCTCTCAAAATTAACTGATATAATGACAAAAAATTTGTAATGTATGTATTACATTAAAACTCAGTCAAATGTCTCTAATAGATCGCCAAATATTAATTTTCAATTGAAATACATCAATATAGCAAACATTAGTTGAGTAATCAGAGTATTATGTCAAAATACCTTCGTATAGACAAGATCAAAGTCAAATTGCATGTATTCTCTTCAAATATAATAAATATTAACTGAATACTCACACAATTGCTTGTATTCAGTTAAAATAATTTATTATGCAATAAATCATACTCTAAATGCTTGTACTCCACTTGAATTTAACGTAATGTAATGAATAGCGGTAAAAACATCACTGTTCAACTCAAATTCTTTGATAGGTCATAAATCAGATCCTAAAAGAGCCTATTCTCTTAAAATAGATCGATATTCTTATAAAAAGATGTGTATTTGTTGGTATTACATTAAGACGCAATCAAATATCCTTAATAGATGCCAAATATCGATTTTCAATTAAAACACGTCAAATTGCATTCAGTTAAAATAAATTATTATGTAATAAATCGTACTCCAAATGCTTGTATTCCACTTGAATTCAGCGTAATGCTATGAATAGCTGAAAAAACATCACCATTCAACTCAAATTCAATCATATGTCATAAATCAGTCTCTAAAACATCCTATTCTCTTAAAATTGATCGATATACTGACAAAAAATGTGTAGTTGTAGGTATTACATTAAAACTCAATCAAATGTCCATCATAGATCGTCAAATATTAATTGTCGATTGAAATATATTAATATAGCAAACATTAGTCGTGTAATCAGAGTATTATGTTAACATACCTTCGTATAGACAAGATCAAAGTCAAATTGCATATATTCTCTTCAAATACAATAAAACCTAATTGAATACTCACACAAATACTTGTATTCAGTTATAATAACTTATTATACAATGAATTGTACTCTAAATATTTGTACTCCACTCGAATTCAACGTAATGCAATGAATAGATGTAAAAACATCACTATTCAACTCAAATTCATTGATATATCAAAAATCAATCTCTAAAAGAGCCTATTCTCCTAAACTTGATCGATACACTGAGAAAAAGATGTATAATTATAGGTATTACATTAAAACTCAATTAAATATCCCTAATAGATTACCAAATATCGGTTTTTGATTAAAATACAATAATATACCAAACATTGGCTGTGTAATTAGAGTTTTATGCTAAAATACCATCATACAGACAAGATAAAAGTCAAGTTACATATATTCTCTTCAAATACAACAACAACTAAATGAATACTCACACAATTGCTTATATTCAGTTAAAATAACTAATTATGCAATGAATCATACTCTAAATGCTTATACTCCAGTCGAATTCAACGTAATGCAATGATTAGCTGCAAAAACATCACTATTCAACTCAAATTCTTCGATATGTCATAAATCAGTCCCTAAAAGAGCTTATTCTCTTAAACTTGATAGATATACTGACAAAAAGATGTGTAATTATTGATATTACATTAAAACGCAATTAAATGTCCCTAATAGATCGCCAAACATCACTTTTCGATTGAAATACATCAATATAATATACATTAGGTGTGTAATCAGGGTATTATATTAAAAAGCCTTCCTATAGACAAGATGAAAGTCAAATTACATATATTTCCTTTAAATACAATAAAAACTAATTGAATACTCACACAATTGTTTGTATTCAGTTAAAATAACTTATTATGTAATGAATCGTACTCTAAATGCTCGTACTCCACTTGAATTCATTGAAATGAAATGAATAACAGAAAAAACATCACTATTCAACTACAATTCATTGAAATGTCATAAATCAGTCCCTAAAAGTGCTTATTTTCTTAAAATTTATTAATATACTGACAAAAAGATATGTATTTGTAGGTATTATATTAAAACTCAATCAAAAGTCCCTAAAAGATGTCAAATATCGATTTTCGATTAAAATTCAACAATATAGCAAACATTAGTCGTGTAATCTAAGTATTTTGTTAAAATACCTTCATATAGACAATATCAAAGTCAAATTGCTTATATTCTCTTGAAATATAATAAAAACTAATTGAATACTCATATAAATGGCTAGTATTCAGTTAACATAACTTATTATGTAATAAATCGTACTCCAAATGCCTGTATTCCACTTGACTTCAACGTAATGCAATGAATAGTGCCAAGAACATCACTATTCAACTCAAATTGATTAATATGTCATAAATCAGTCTTTAAATGAGCCTATTCTCCTAAACTTGATCGATACACTGACAAAAAGATGTATAATTATAGGTATTACATTAAAACTCAATCAAATGTCCCTAATAGATCGCCAAATATCGGTTTTTCATTGAAATACATCATTATAGGAAACATTAGTTGTGTAATCAGATTATTATGTTAAAATACCTTCGTATATGCACTATCAAAGTGAAATTGCATATATTCCATTCAAATACAATAAAAATTAATTGAATACTCACACAATTGCTTCTATTTAGTAAAAGTAACTTATTATGCAATGAATCGTACTCCAAATGCTTGTACTCCACTCTAATTCAACATAATGCAATGAATAGCTGCAAGAACATCACTATTCAACTCAAATTCTTTGATTTGTCATAAATAAGTTTTTAAAAGAGCCTATTCTCTCAAACTTTATCGATATAATAACGAAAAGATGTGTAATTATAAGTATTACATTAAAACGCAATTACATATCCCTAATAGATCGCCAAATATCAATTTTTGATTAAAATACATCAATATAGAAAACATTAGGTGTGTAATAAGAGTATTATGTTAAAAAACCTTCGTATAGACAAGATCAAAGTCAAATAGCATATATTCTCTTCAAATACAATAAAAACTAATTGAATACTCACACAATTGCCTGTATTCAGTTAAAATAACTTATTATGTAATGAATCGTACTCTAAATGCTCATACTCCACTTGAATTCAATGTAATTTAATGAATAGCTGCAAAAACATCACTATTTAACTCAAATTTATTTATATGTCATAAATCAGTACCTAAAAGAGCCTAATCTTTTAAAATATATTGATATACTGATAAAAAGATGTGTATTTATATGTATTACATTAAAACCCAATCAAATGTCCCTAATAGATCACCAAATATCGGTTTTCGATTAAAATACATTAATATAATAAATATTAATAGTGTAATCAGAGAATTATGTTAAAATACCTTCTTATAGATAATATCAAAGTCAAATTAATTATATTCTCTTGAAATATGATAAAACCTAATTGAATACTCATATAATGGCTAGCATTCAGTTAAAATAACTCATAAGTAATAAATCGTACTCCAAATGCTTGTATTCCACTTGAATTCAACGTAATGCTATAAATAGCTGTAAAAACATCACCATTCAACTGAAATTCATTCATATGTCATAAATCAGTCTCTAAAAGATCCTATTCTCTTTCTATTGATCGATATACTGACAAAAAAATGTGTACTTGTAGGTATTACATTAAAACTCAATCAAATGTCCCTAATAGATCGCCAAATATCAATTTTCGATTGAAATACATCAATATAGCAAATATTAGTTGTGTAAGCAGAGCATTATGTTAAAAAACTTTCATATAGTCAAGATCAAAGTCAAGTTGCATATATTCTCTTCAAATACAACAAAAACTAATTAAATACTCACACAATTGCTTGTATTCTGTTAAAATAATTTATTATGCAATAAAGCATACTCTAAATGCTTGTACTCCACTTGAATTTAATGTAATGCAATGAATAGCGGCACTGTTCAAATCAAATTCATTGATATATCATAAATCAGTCTTTAAAAGAGTCTATTCTCTTAAAATTGATCGATATACTGACAAAAAAGATGTGTAATTGTTAAAATTACATTAAAACCCAATCAAATGTCCCTAATAAATCACAAAATATCGGTTTTAGATTTAAATACATCAATATAACAAATATTAGTAGTGTAATCAGAGAATTATGTTAAAATACCTTCATATAGATAATATCAAAGTCAAATTGCTTATATTCTCTTCAAATATGATAAAAACTAATTGAATACTCATATAATGGCTAACATTCAGTTAAAATAACTTATTAAGTAATAAATCGTACTCCAAATGCTTGTATTCCACTTGAATTCAACGTAATGCTATAAATAGCTGTAAAAACATCATCATTCAACTCAAATTCATTCATATGTCATAACTCAGTCTCTAAAACATCCTATTCTCTTAAAATTGATCGATATACTAACAAAAAAAAGTGTACTTGTAGGTATTACATTAAAAATCAATCAAATATCCCTAATAGATTGCGAAATATTAATTTTCGATTCAAATACATTAATATAGCAAATATTAGTTGTGTAATTAGAGTATTATATTAAAATACCTTCGTATAGACAAGATCAAAGTGAACTTGCATATATTCTCTTCAAATACAATAAAAACTAATTAAAAACTCACACAATTGCTTGTATTCAGCTAAAATAACTTATTATACAATGAATCGTACTCTAAATACTTGTACTCCACTTTAATTCAACGTAATGCAATGAATAGGTGCAAAAACATGATTCAACTCAAATTCATTGATATGTCAAAAATCAGTCTCTAAAAGAGCCTATTCTATTAAAATTAATCAATATACTGTCAAAAAGATGTGTAATTTTAGGTATTACATTAAAACGCAATCAAATGTCCCTAATAGATAGCCAAATATCAATTTTCGATTGAAATACAATAATATCGCAAATATTAGTTATTTAATCAGAGTATTATGTTAAAACATCATCAACGTAATGTAATGAATAGCTGCAAAAACATCACTATTCAACTCAAATTCATTGATATGTCATAAATCTGTCTGTAAAAGAGACTATTGTCTTAAACTTGATCGATATACCGACAAAAAGATGTGTATTTGCATATATTACATTAAAACGCAATCAAATGTTCCTAATAGATGCAAAATATCGGTTTTCAATTAAAATACAAGAATATAGCAAACATTAGTCATGTAATTAGAGTATTACGTTAAAACACCTATATATAGACAATATTAAAGTCAAATTGCTTATATTCTCTTCAAATATAATAAAAACGAATAGAATACATATATAATGGCTAGAATTCAATTAAAATAATTTATTATATAATAAATCGTACTCCAAATGCTTATATTCCACTTGAATTCAACGTAATGCTATGAATAGCTGCAAAAACATCACCATTCAACTCAAATTCATTCATATGTCATAAATCAGCCTCTAAAAGGTCCTATTCTCTTAAAATTGATCGAAATACTCATAAAAATTGTGTACTTGTAAGTATTACATTCAAACTCAATCAAATGTCCCTAACAGATCGCCAAATATCAATTATCAATTGAAATACATCAATAAAACAAACATTAGTTGTGTAATCAGAATATTAGGTTAAAATACGTTCGTATAAACAGGATCAAAGTCAAATTGCATATATTCTCTCCAAATACAATAAAAACTAATTGAATACGCAGACAATTACTTGTATTCAGTTAAAATAGCTTATTATACTATGAATCGTACTCTAAATGCAAGTACTCTATTTGAATTCAACGTAATGCGATGAATAGCTGCGAAAATATCTCTATTCTACTCAAATTCATTGATTTGTCAAAAATCAGTCTCTAAAAGAGCCTATTCTCTTAAAATTAATTGATATACTGACAAAAAGGATGTGTAATTGTTGGTATTACATTAAAATACAATCAAATATCCCTAATAGATCACCAAATATCAATTGTTTTTTTTAAATACAATAATATAGCAAATATTGGTTGTGTAATTAGAGTTTTATGTTAAAATAACTTCATACAGACAAGATCAAAGTCAAATTGCATATAATCTCATCAAATACAATAAAAACTAATTGAATACTTATATTATGGCTAGCATTCAGTTAACATAACTTATTATGTAATAAATAGTACTCCAAATGCATGTATTCCACTTGAATTCAACGTACTGCAATGAATAGCTGTAAAAACATCCCCATTCAACTCAAATTCATTCATATGTCATAAATCAGTTTGTAAAACTTCCTATTCTCTCAAATTTGATCGATATACTGACAAAAAAAGTGTACTTGAAAGTATTACATTAAAAATCAATCAAATATCCATAATAGATTGTCAAATATTAATTTTCAATTGAAATACTTCAATATAGCAAACATTAGTTGTGTAATTAGAGTATTTTATTAAAATACCTTCGTATAGACAAGATCAAAGTGAAATTGCATATATTCTTTTCAAATACAATAAAAACTAATTGATTACTCACAAAATTGCTTGTATTCGGTTAAAATAACTTATTATGCAATGAATCGTACTCTAAATATTGTACCCCACTCGAATTCAGTGTAATGCAATGAATAGCTGCAAAAACATTACTATTCAACTCAAATTTATTGATAAGTCAAAAATCAGTCTCTAAAAGAGCCTATTCTCTTAAATTTAATCGATATACTAATAAAAAGATGTGTAATTGCAGGTATGACATTAAAACACAATCAATGTCCCTAATATATCACCAAATATCATTTTTTGATTAAAATACAATAATGTAGCAAACATTGGCTGTGTAATTAGAGTTTTATGTTAAAATACCTTCATACAGACAAGATCAAAGTCAAATTGTATATATTCTCTTCAAATACAAAAAAACTAATTGAATACTTATATAATGACTAGCATAACTTATTATGTAATAAATAGTACTCCAAATGCATGTATTCCACTTGAATTCAACATAATACTATGAATAGCTGCAAAAACATCACCACTCAACTCAAATTCAATCATATGTCATAAATCAGTCTCTAAAATATCCTATTCTCTTAAAATTGATCGATATACTGACAAAAAAATATGTACTTGTAGGTATTACATTAAAACTCAATCAAATGTTCATCATAGATCGCCAAATATTAATTGTCGATTGAAATACTTCAATATAGTAAACATTAGTTATAAAATTATAGTATTTTGTTCAAATACCTTCCTATAAACATGATCAAAGTGAAATTGCATATATTCTCTTCAAATAAAATAAAAACTAATTGAATACTCATACAATTACTTGTATTCAGTTAAAATAACTTATTATGCAATGAATCATCCTCTAAATATTTGTACTCCACTCGAATTCAACGTAATGCAATGAATAGCTGTAAAAGCATCACTATTTAACTCAAATTCATTGATATGCCAAAAATCAGTCTCTAAAAGAGCCTATTCTTTTAAAATTAATCGATATACTTACAAAAAGATGTGTAATTGTAGGTATGATATTAAAACTCAATCAAATGTCCCTAATAGATCACCAAATATCGGGTTTTGATTAAAATACAATAATATAGCAAATATTGGCCGTGTAATTAGAGTTTTATGTTAAAACACCTTCATATAGACAAGATCAAAGTCAAATTGCATAAATTCTCTTCAAATACAAAACAACTAACTGAATACTTATATTATGGCTAGCATTACTTATTATGTAATAAATAGTACTCCAAATGCATGTATTCCACATGAATTCAACATAATGCTATGAATAGCTGTAAAAACATCCCCATTCAACTCAAATTCATTCATATGTCATAAATCAGTCTCTAAAATATCCTATTCTCTTAACTTTGAAAGATATACTGATAAAAAATGTATACTTGTAGGTATTACATAAAAATCAATCAAATATCCCTATTAGATCGCCAATTATTAATTTTCGATTGAAATACTTCAATATAGCAAACATTAGTTGTATAATTAAAATATTTTGTTAAAATACTTTCGTATAGACAAGATCAAAGTGAAATTGCATATATTCTCTTCAAATACAATAAAAATGAATTGAATACTCACACAATTACTTGTATTCAGTTAAAATAACTTATTATGCAATGAATCATACTCTAAATATTTGTACTCCACTCGAATTCAACGTAATGCAATGAATAGATGCAAAAACATCACTATTCAACTCAAATTCATTGATATGTCAAAAATCAATCTCTAAAAGAGCCTATTCTCTTAAAATTAATCGATATACTGAAAAAAAGATGTGCAATTGTAGGTATGACATTAAAACACAATCAAATGTCCCTAATAGATTACCAAATATTGGTTTTTGATTAAAATACAATAATATAGCAAACATTGGCAGTGTAATTAGAGTTTTATGTTAAAATACCTTCATACAGACAAGATCAAAGTTAAATTACATATATTCTCTTCAAATACAATAAAAACTAATTGAATACTCATATAATGACTAGCAAATAGTTAACATAACTTATTATGTAATAAATCGTACTCCAAATGCATGTATTTACTTGAATTCAACGTAATGCAAAAACATCACTATTCAACTCAAATTCATTGATATATTATCACAAGAAAATATTGATAATCCTTTTGACTCTTTAGTATTATATCGATGTATTTCTTCTGAATAAGTGCATTTGGAAAATAATCCGCCATATATTATGGGGCTCTAACTGAATTCCAATGATTATGAAATTATTTCACAATATTTTTAAGCCTTTCAATTGAATACATGCTTTTTGAGGCGTATCGTCACATATTATTGTAATATAATTGAATACCAACAATTATAGAACAATTCATTGCTATATCGTTCAATTTAAGTTGAATTCAAACATTTATAGATAATTCCTTACATTTTCATTTATTTCAACAGAATTCTTGCACTTCCATAGCTATTCGATGCTATTTCTATGTATTTAAGTAAAATACAAACATTTAAACATCGATTTATCACAAATCACGTTTTTTCAGAAGAATATATATAATTGTACACCTATTCATTGTTATATCAATGTATCTTATTTTAATACTTGCATTTAGGGAACGATTCGTATCATATTGGAGTATTTTAATAAACTACTGGCTAATTTATGACTAGTCAATGTTATATTGATCTATTTCTACAGAATAAATGTATTTAAAGACTAGTTCGATACATACTTGGTATTTTAAATAAATGCTGGCAATTACACACCTATCTAACTATTTATCATAGTATTTCAACTAAATACATTTATTTAGAGACCTGTTGGGCACATATTAATGAATTTTAATTGAACCATAATAATTACTTAAAATTATATTACAATAACAATGAATTTAAATTGAATAATTGAATTAGGAGAGTGATTCGCATAATATGTTCACTAGATAGTTGCAATCATATAACTATTTGATGTTATTTTCTAGTATTGGAACACAATATTGGTGTTTGGACACTAGATTATTACATATTAAGAAATCGCAACGGAATATTGATAATTCTTTTGTCTCTTTACTATTATATCGACGTATTTCTACTAAACAAGTGTATTTGGAGAACAATCCGACATTTATTATGGTGCTTTAATTACATTCCAATAATTATGGAATTATTTCACGATATTTTGAAGCCTTTCAATGGAATACATGCTTTTTGAGGTAAATCGTCGCATATTATTGTAATATAACTGAATACGAGCAATTATACAACTATTTATTACTATATCGTTAAATTTAAGTTGAATGCAAATATTTATAGATGATTCATTACATTTTTATTTATTTCAACTGAATTCTTGCAACTCCATAGCTATTCGATACTATTTCTATTTATTTAATTAAAATACAAACATTCAAAATATTGTGAAATAATTTCATAATCATTGGAATCCAATTAAAGCCCCATAATATATGGCGGATTGTTCTTCAAATGCACTTATTCAGAAGACATACGTCGATATAACACTAAAGAGTCAAATGAATTATCAATTTTTCCTTGTGATATCTTAGTATGTAATAATCGAGTGTCCAAATACTAATATTCAGTTCCAATACTCAAAAGTAGCACCAAAAGGTTATATGTTTGCAAATATCTAGTAAAAGTAATATGAAATATAACGATTCACTCTCCAAATTGAATTATTCAATTTAAATTCATTGATATTGTAATATATCTTTAAATAACTGTTATGGTTCAATTGAAATTCATTAATATGTGCCAAACAGGTCTCTAAATAAGCGTATTTAGTTGAAATACCTTGATAAATCGTTAGATAGGTTTGTAATTGCTAGAATTTATTTAAAATTCCTTGGTATGCATCGAACTAGACTTCCAATGCATTTATTCTATTGAAATATATCGATATAACATTGACTAGTTATAAATTTGCCTGTATTTTGTTAAAATACTCTAATATTTAACGAATTGGTCCCTAAATGCAAATACTTTATTCAAATACAATAAAAAAGCATCAAATAAGCATATGTCTAAATATTCAATTATAATAACCTGAAATGTGATGAATTAGTCTTTAAAAATGACACATTCGGTTGAATTGCATCGATATAGGACTGAATAGTTATTAAAATATCGATATTCTATTACAAAATCAAAATGTGGAAAGAATCTACATCTAAATGCTAGTATTAAATTGAGATATATCGATATAACAATGAATAGGTGTACAATTATATATATTCTTCCGAAAAAATGTGAATTGTAATAAATCGATGCTTAAATATTTGTATTTTACTCAAAAACATAGAAATAGTATCGAATTGCTACGTAATATAGGTATTCAGTTAAAATAAATGAAAATGTAATGAATCATCTACAAACATTTGCATTCAACTAAAATTTAACGATATAGCAATGAATAGTTGTATAATTTCTGGTATTCAGTTATATTACAATAATTTGTGATGATATGCCTCAAAAAGCATGTATTCAATTGAAAGGCTTCGAAATATCATGAAATAATTTCATAATTATTGGAATTCAATTATAGTACCACAATATATGTCGAATTGTTCTCCAAAGGCACTTATTCAGTAGAAATACGTCGATATAACAGTAAATAGCCAAAAGAATTATAAATATTCTCTTGCGATATCTTAATATGTAATAATCTAGTGTCCAAATACTAATATTCTGTTCCAATACTCGAAAGTAGCATCACATAGACGTTTGATTACAAATATCTAGTAAAAATACTGTGGAATATAACGAATCACTCTCCTAATTCAATTATTCAATTTAAATTCATCGTTATTGTGATATATTTTTAAATAACTGTTAAGGTTCAATTAAAATTCATTAATATGTGCCAAACAGGTCTCTAAATAAGCGTATTTAGTTGAAATACCTTAATAAATCGTTACATAGGTGTGTTGCCAACATTTATTTAAAATACTTTGGAATGTATCGAACTAGTCTTTAAATGCATTTATTCTATGGAAATACATTGATATAACATTGACTAATTATAAATTTGCCATTATTTTATTAAAATACTCTAATATGTTACGAATCGGTCCCTAAATGCAAATATTATGTCTGAATAGATTAAAATAGCATCGAGTATGCATATAAGTCTAAATATTCAATTAAAATAACCTGAAATGTGATTAAGTAGTCTCTAAATCCATGTATTCTGTTAAATTGCATCGATATAGAAGTGAATAGTTATTAAAGTATCGATATGCTTTTACAAAATCAAGATATGGAACAAATCTACATCTAAATGCTAGTATTAAATTGAGATACATCGATATAACAATGAATAGGTGTACAATTATATATATTCTTCCGAAAAAATGTGAATTGTAATAAATCGATGCTTAAATATTTGTATTTTACTCAAAAATATAGAAATAGTATCGAATTGCTACGTAATATAAGTATTCAGTTAAAATAAATGAAAATGTAATGAATCATCTACAAACATTTGCATTCAACTAAAATTTAACGATATAGCAATGAATAGTTGTATAATTTCTGGTATTCAGTTATATTACAATAATTTGTGATGATATGCCTCAAAAAGCATGTATTCAATTGAAAGGCTTCGAAATATCATGAAATAATTTCATAATTATTGGAATTCAATTATAGTACCACAATATATGTCGAATTGTTCTCCAAAGGCACTTATTCAGTAGAAATACGTCGATATAACAGTAAATAGCCAAAAGAATTATAAATATTCTCTTGCGATATCTTAATATGTAATAATCTAGTGTCCAAATACTAATATTCTGTTCTAATACTCGAAAGTAGCATCACATAGACGTTTGATTACAAATATCTAGTAAAAATACTGTGGAATATAACGAATCACTCTCCTAATTCATTTATTCAATTTAAATTCATCGTTATTGTGATATATTTTTAAATAACTGTTAAGGTTCAATTAAAATTCATTAATATGTGCCAAACAGGTCTCTAAATAAGCGTATTTAGTTGAAATACCTTAATAAATCGTTACATAGGTGTGTTGCCAACATTTATTTAAAATACTTTGGAATGTATCGAACTAGTCTTTAAATGCATTTATTCTATGAAAATACATTGATATAACATTGACTAATTATAAATTTGCCATTATTTTATTAAAATACTCTAATATGTTACGAATCGGTCCCTAAATGCAAATATTATGTCTGAATAGATTAAAATAGCATCGAGTATGCATATAAGTCTAAATATTCAATTAAAATAACTTGAAATGTGATTAAGTAGTCTCTAAATCCATGTATTCTGTTAAATTGCATCGATATAGAAGTGAATAGTTATTAAAGTATCGATATGCTTTTACAAAATCAAGATATGGAACAAATCTACATCTAAATGCTAATATTAAATTGAGATACATCGATATAACAATGAATAGGTGTACAATTATATATATTCTTCTGAAAAAATGTGATTTGTAATAAATCGATGTTTAAATGTTTGTATTTTACTTAAATAAGAAATAGTATCAAATAGCTATGGAATTGCAAGAATTCAGTTGAATGGAAAAGTAATGAATCTTTTATAAATGTTTGCATTCAACCTAAATTTAACGTTACAGTAATGAATAGTTATATAATTGTTGGTATTCAGTTATATTATAATAATATGTGACGATTTACCTCAAAAAGCATGTATTCCATTGAAAGGCTTCAAAATATCGTGAAATAATTCCAAATTATTGGAATTTAATTAAAGCACCATAATATATGTCAGATTGTTCTCCAAATGCACTTATTTAGTAGAAATACGTCAATATAATAATAAAGAGTTATAAGAATTATCAATATTCTGTTGCGATATCTTAATATGTAATGATCTAGTGTCCAAATACTAATATTCTGTTTTAATACTCGAAAGTAGCATCATATTGTTTTCAAAAAAAAAAAGTAGCATCAAATAGTTATATAATTGCAAATATCTAGTAAACATAATATGAAATATAATGAATCACTCTCCAAATTCAATTATTCAATTTATATTCATTGATATTGTACTATATTTTTAAATAACTGTTATGGTTCAATTAAAATTCATTAATATGTGCCGAACAGGCCTCTAAATAAGCGTATTTAGTTAAAATACCTTGATAAATCATTAGATAGGTGTGTAATTGCTAGCATTTATTTACAATACCTTAGTATGCATCGAACTAGACTTCCAATGTATTTATTCAGTTGAAATACATCGATATAACATTGACTAGTTATAAATTTGCTAGTATTTTGTTAAAATACTCTAATATGTTACAAATAGGTCCCTAAATGCAAATACTATGTTCAAATACAATACAATAGCATCGAATAAGCATATATCTAAATATTCAATAAAAAAAATCTAAATATTCAATTAAAATAACCTGAAATGTGATTAATTAGTCTCTTAATGCGACACATTCTGTTGAATTGCTTCGATATAGGAGTGAATAGTTATTAAATTATCGATATTCTATTACAAAATCAAGATAGGTGTGTAATAGGTTTGCAATTGAAATACCTTGATAAATTGTTAAATTGGTGTGTAATTGCCAGCATTTATTTAAAATACCTTGGTATATATCAAACTAATCTTTAAATGCATTTATTCAGTAAAAATACATCGATATAACATTGACTATTTATAAATTTGTCAGTATTATATTAAAATACTTTAATATGTTACGAATCTGTCCCTAAATGCAAATTTTATGTTCGAACACAATAAAATAGCATCGAATAAGCATATAAGTCCTAATATTCAATTAAATTAATGTGAAATATATTTAATTAGCCTCTAAATGCATGTATTCAGTTGAATTGCATCGATATAGGAGTCAATAGTTATTAAATTATCAATATTCTATTAAAAAATCATGATACGGAGCGAATCTATATCTAAATGCTAGTATTCGACGCAAACACAATGAAATAGCATTGAATTATTGCAAAATTGCTAGAATTTAATTAAAGAATTGAAAATATAATGCATCCATCCACAATTGCAAGTGTTCAACTTTCATTTGTTGATATTGAAATGAGAAATTGTTCAATTGCTTGTATTTAAATACATTAATATATTATTAAATAGTTATATAATTATCAATATTCAGTTAAAATACCTCTTTATATGTCGAATTAGTCTCTAAATGTAGGAATTCAATTAAAATAAGCTTATACAACAATGAATAATTATAAAATTATTAATATGCTATTAAAATATCTTATTATATAACAAATCAGTGTCTAAATACTAATATTTAGATCAAATATATTAAAATAATATCGAATCATCATACAATCATAAGTATTTCATGAGAATAGCTTGAAATGTACCAAAACATATCTATAAATATGTGTTAGCCTAAATTCATCAATATAATGACATATGGTTGTGTAATCTCTATTGTTCAGTTAAAATAGGTTAATGTGCAATGAATAGTCATCTACAGGAGTTTAATTAGTTAAAACAATTTGATATTTCATCATATAATTATATAATTATTGGTATTTATTTAAAATACTTTGATATATCAAATTAGTCTTTAAAACTATGTATTTACTAGAACTACATCAATATAATTATAAGTAGTTATAAAATTGTTAGACTTGTAATAAAATATCATGATTTTTAACAAATCGGCCCTTAAATGATAGTATTCTATTCAACAAAATTGAAAATAGCATCGAATTATTGTCTAATTGTAAATATCAAGTAAAAATAACTAGATATGTAATGAACCAGTATGTTAATGCATTTGTTAATGTGAAACACGTCAATATAATAATAAATAGTTATAAAATTATCAGTATTATTGCAAAATATCTTAATATATAATGGATAAGTGTGTAAGTGCTAGTAGCTGCAAAATTATCAGTGTTCTGTTAAAATTTCATGGTAATACGACAAAGGAGTTTTTTAATGCGAGTATTATGTTTAAATACATTAGAGTAGTATCAAATCATTGCTTAATTGCAACTATTCAATTAAAATAGCTAGAAATGCACTGAATTAGTCTCTAAATGTATGCATTTAGATGAGATGTAGTCGCTACAAAATTACTGGCATTCTATTATAATACAATGATATAAAATGAATTTATCTCTAATAGTATGTAGTCAACTATAATATATCTATATATCAACAAATAATTATATAATCACTAGTATTCAATTAAACTTCCTTGAATTAGTCTTTAAATACATGGATTAACTTGAAATGTATCGACATAACAATCAATAGTCACAAAATTATTAATATTCTGTTAAAATATCTTAGTATATAATAATTTAGTGTCTAAATGTGAGTATTCTTTTCAAATACATTATAATAGTGTCAAATAGTACATAATTGAAATTATCAAATTAAAATAATTGAGAATGTAATGAATTAGTTTATAAATACATGTATTTTGCTTAAATTCATGATATAGTAATGAACTATTGTTTAATTGCTGGTGTTTTAACATAATGCGTTGAGATGTTTCGAATCTGTCTCTAAAAGCAAGTATTCAGTTGTATTGTATTGATATATCATTGAATAGTTATACAATTTCTGATATTCAACTCAAATACTCAAATATCTATCAAGTTTACCTCTAAATGCAGGTATTAAATTGAGATATATTGATATAATAATGAATAGATGTAAAATTATATATATTCTATTAAAAAATATTATTTGGTAATAAATCGATATTTAAGTGATAGCATTTTATTTAAATATATAGAAATAATATCGAATAACTAGGTAATTACAAGTATTCAATTAAAATAAAGGAAAATATAATGAATTGATCTATAAATTTTTGTTTTCAACTTAAATTTATCGATATAACAATAAAATATTATATAATTACTAGTATTCAGTTATATTATAATAATATGTGACAAATATATGTCAAAAAATATGTATTCAATTAAAAAACTTCAAACTATTATGAAAATTTCATAATTATTGATATTCAATTAAAATACCTTGATATATAATGGATTAGCTTTTAAATGCACTTATTTAGTAGAAATACATTGATATATTAATAAATAGTTATAAAAAGTTTTCGTATTCTTTTAAAATATCTTGATATGTAATGATTTGATAGTTAAATACTAGTATTTTATTCAAATATTAAAAGTAGTATCAAATAGTTGTATAATTATAAATATCATATTAAAATAATATGAAGTATAACAATTCACTCTCCAAATTTAGGTATTCAACTTAAATTTATCGATATAATAAAAAATAGTTAAATAATTATTATGGTTCAGTTAAAATTCATTAATCAATAATAAACAGGTCTAAATGGTGATATTTTATTTAAATATATAGAAATAGTATCGAATAGCTATGTAATTATCAGTATTCAGTTAAAATAAATGGAAATATAATAAATCGATCTATAAATATTTGTATTCAATTTAAATTCACCAATATAGTAATAAATAGTTGTATAATTACTTGTATTTAGTTATATTACAATAATATGTAAGGAATCTGTCTCCAAAACTTGTATTCAATTGAATGACTTTAAAATATCATGAAATAATTATATAATTACTAGTATTTAGCTAAAATACCTTTATGTATATCAGATTAGTCTCTAAATGTGCTTATTTAGCATAAATATATTAATATAATAATAAATAGTTCTAAAAATTCTCAATATTTTTTAAAATATCTTAATATATAATGAATGGATGTCTAAATATATACTAGTATGCTATTCAAATATATGAAAGTAGCATTATATGATTGCATGATTGTAAATATTTAATTTAATATTTTTGAAATATAATAAACCAGTCTCTAAATTCAAATATCTAGCTTAAATTTATCGAGATTATAAATAAAAATTGTATTAAGTTAAAATGACTAAAAATATAATGAATCAATTTACAAATGCGCATATTCTATATAAATTCATTGAGATTACAATAAATAGTTGTATAATTACTGATATTTAGTTATAATATAGTGATATGTAACTTGTTTGTCACTAAAAGTATATATTTAGTTAAAGTATATTAATATATCATCAAATAGTTATATAATTGATAATATTCAATTAAAAATATCTTGATATGTATCTAATTTATCTGTAAATTCGTATATTCAATTAAAATACATTGATATATAATAAATAATTATAAAATTATCTATATTCTATTAAAATATCTTAATATATAACGAACTGATATTTGCATACTAATATTTTGTTCAAATATATTGAAATAATATCGAATAACAATATAATCACATGTGTTCAATTAAAATAATTGAAAATGCAATGAATCATTTTATGAATGCGTGTTTTGAGCTTAATTTCATCAATATATTATTAAATAGTTGTATAATTACTACTATTCAATTATAATACAATAATATATAGTGAATCTGTCTGTAAAAGTATATATTCAATTGAAATACATCGAGTCATTATTAAATAGTTATATAATTATTAATATTTAATTAAAATATTTTAATATGTATCGAAGAAATCTCTAAATTTGTGTGTTCAATTAAAATACAGTAATATAATATTGAATAATTATAAAATTATTAATATTTTATTAAAATACTATGATATGTAATAAATCTATATCTAAAAGTTAGCATTTTATTCAAATACATTAACATTATCGATATAGCAATGAATAATTGTATAATATACAATGAATTTATTCAGTTATAATATAGTGATATGCAATGAATTTATCTTCAAAAGCATGTATTCATTTGAAAGGATTAATATATTATGAAATAATTATATAATTACTGATATTCAATTAAAATACTTTGATATATATTGAACAAGTCTCTAAATATATGTATTTAGGAAAAATATATTATTATAATAATAAATTATTATAAAATTATCACTATTCTACTAAAATATCTTGATATGTAATGAATTTGTGTCTAAACTCTAGTATTTTGTTCAAATATATAAAAGTGATATTAAATAGTTGTATAATTATGAATATTTAATTAAAATAATTCGAAATATAATGAATTATTCTTTACATGCATTTAACTTAAATTCATCGATATAGTAATATTTAGTTACAAAATTATTAAAATTCAATTAAAATTCATTAATATTTATCGAATAGATCTCTAAATATATGTGTTTAGTTAAATTATATTAATATATTATCAAATAGTTGTTTAATTGATGATATTTATTTTAAATACCTTAATATATATATCGAGTTAATTTTTAAATGCATGTATTCAACAAAAATACATCTATATAATAATGTGTAGTTGTAAAATTATTAGTATTTTATTAAAATATCTTGATATATAATGAATTAGTTTCTAAATGTAAGTATTATATCTACTAAAGCATATATTTAATTGAAAGATATCAATATATTATAAAATAGTTATATAATTACTGATATTTAATTAAAATACAATGATATATATAAAGTTGATATCTAAATGCATGTATTTTTTTTTGAACTAACTAAATACATGTATTTAGGTGAAGCATGTCGATACAATAGTAAATAATTATAAAATTATATGTATTTTATTAAAATATCTTGATAGGTAATGAATCAATTTCTAAATATAAGTATTCTAGCTATTCTAATATATTAAAATTGGATTGAATAGTTGTAATGAATCAGCTTCTAAATGACTTGTTGTAAAATTATCATATTTTATTAAAATATCTTGATATATAACTAATTGATATTTAAATGTTAATATACTATTTAAATATAATAAAATATTATTCAATACTTATATAATTATAAGTATTCACTCAAAATAATCAAAAATATAACAAATTGATTAATAGATGCGTGCATTCGGCATATAATAATGAATAGTTATATAATTGTTAGTATTTAATTATAAAATAATGATATGTAATGAATTTATTTTTAAAAATATATATTCAATTATAATTATTAATATTCAACTAAAATTCTTCGATATATATTGAATTGATCTATAAATATATATAGTCAGTTGAAATATGTCAATATAATAATAAATTATTGTAAAATAATTAATATTCTATTAAAATATTTTAATATTTATTAAATCATTGTCTAAATACTAATATTTAATTTATGTATGTGAAAATAGTATTGAATAGTTATCGATCTCAAAAATTCAATCAAAATAATTTCAAATGTAACGAACTAGTCCCTAAATATATGTATTCAGCTTAAATTTATTAATATAATAATAAACAATTATATAATTATCTGTATTCAATTGAAATATATTAATATATAACAAATAGATCTCTAAAATATATAATTAGTTAAAATATATCGATATAAATAAAATAGTTATATAATTATTGGTATTTATTTAAAAAATTATGATATGTATTAAATTAATTTTTAAAAGTACATATTCAGTCAAAATAGATCGATATAATTATAAATAATTGTGAAATTATTTATTCTCTATCAAAATATATTGATATATAATAAATTAATTTAATATACTAATATTTTGTTCAAATAGATTGAAATATCATTGCCAATATTTAATTAAAATAATCATCAATGTACTGAATCATTCTCTAAATATATATATTCAATTAAAATATATCAATATAGTAATAAATAGTCTTATTATTGCTAGTATTTAGTCATATTACAGTCATATGAAATAATAGTGTGTATAAAGTTGAAATACATCGATATATTACATATTAAATAATTATATAATTATTTGTATTTAAGTAAAATACTTTGATATGTATCAAATTAATTTCTAAATATATGAATTCAATTAAAATACATTAATATAATAATAAATAATTATAAAATTATTAGTATTTTTTTTTATAAAAAAGGGAGAGATATTATTCATTGGGCCCCCAACCCGCCATTAAGGCAAACAAGTTTGGCAAAATGCCATTACATGAAAGTTTTGGGGCCAAGCCCATTACATGATAAGCATTATAAATTTGGGCTAGGCCCAATACATGAAAAAAACTAAAAAGTGAAAAACATAACATAGGCCCAAGGGCCAAGCCATGGTTGGGCCTTTAGAAGGCCCAGCAATTAGGAGTGGAATTTCAGGTGGGCCTTTAGGTGGGCCTTAGCCCACCTAAAGTGGAAGAAGGGGAGAGGTTGGGCCAAGGCCCCAGAGAGCAGATTTTAGAGGGCCAAAGCCCACAAGTTTCAGAAAATGAGAGTAAAAGGGCCCAAGGCCCAAGCAGCGGGTTATTAGTATTTTATTGAAATATCTCAATATGTAATAAATAGATGTCTAAATACTAATATTTTATTTAAATATATTAAAATATTATCGAATAATTATATAATTATAAGTATTAAACTAAAATAATTGAAAATATAATGAATTAGTTTACAAATAATTTGTTAAACTTAAATTCATCAATATAGTAATAAAATAATATATAATTACTAATAGTCATAATATTATGATATGAAACAAATTTGTCTTCAAAAGCATGTATTTAGGTGACGAACATTGATATATTTATTATATAATTGTATAATTGCTTATATTTAATTAACATACTTTGATATATAAAATTTATCTTTAAATATTTGTATTCAATTAAAATGCATTAATATAATAATCAATATTTTGTTAAAATAATTTAATATATAACGAAATAATGTTTAAATACTAGTATTCTATTCAAATATATTAAAATAGTATCGAACAACTCTATAATTGTAAGTATTATGTTAAAATAATTGTAAATATAACAAATTAGTAAATGCGTGTATTCAACTTAAATTAGTCGGTATAGTAATAAATAGTTATATAATTACTAGCATTTAGTTATAATACAGTAATATATAATGAATTTGTTTCCAAATTAAAACATGTATTTAGTTGACAAATATTAATATATTATGAAATATATATATATATTTTATGTTAGTTCATTAAAATGCTTCGAGATGTATCAAATTGATCTCTAAATATATGTATTTAGTAGAAATACATTAATATAATAATAAATAATTATAAAATTAGTAATATTTTATTTAAATATCTTTATATGTAATAAATTAGTTTTTAATTACTAGTATTTTATTTAAATATATAAAATTAGCATATAACAGTTGTATAATTATAAATATTTAATTAAAACAAGTTGAAATATAATAAATTAGTCTTCAAATATATATATTTAACTTATATTTATTGATATAGCAATAAATAGTAGCATAATTATCACAAATTAATTAAAACTCATTATTATAAAGAACATATTTAGTAGAAATTTTTTTATATATTATAAAATAGTTGTATAATTACTAATTTTCATAAAAGAAACTTTGATATATATTGAACTATTTTCTAAATATTGATATTCAATAGAAATACATTGATATAATAAGTAGTGATTATAAAATTATTAATATTGTATTAAACTATCATGATATATAATAAATCGATCTCTAAATATAAGTATTTTGTACCCAAAAGTATGCATTTAATTGAAAAATATTAATATATTATGGTATTATTATATAATTAATGGTAATTAATTAAAATATTTGATCTGTATAGAATTGATTTTTAAATGCATTGTATTCAGATAAAATCTACCAATATAATAATAAATATTTGTAAAATTATCTATATTTTATTAAAATATCTTAATATATAATGAATAATTCTCTAAAATTTAGTATTATATTACAAAATATCAAAATAGTATCGAATAATATTATAATTATAAATATTCAGTTAAAATAATTAAAAGTATAATGAATTGATCTATAAATGCATACATTTTGGCTAAATTTACTGATATAATAATGAATAGTTATATAATTATCGTTATTTTATCATAATATAATAATAAAATAGCAAATTTGTCTCTAAAAATTTATGTTCAGTTGAAATATATCAATATACCATCAAATAATTATATGCTTATTAGTATTTAATTAAAAAGTCATGATATATATCGAATTAGTTTATAAATATATGTATTTAATTTAAATTCAGAGATATAACAGTGAATAATTATAAAGTTATTAATATTTTGATAAAATATCTTAATATGTACTGAATCGATGTCTAAATATTAATATTTAATTCTAATATATGGAAATAACATTAAATAGTTATATAATCGCAAGTATTCAATTAAAATAAGTTAAAATATAATGAATCAATCTTTAAATGTTTGTATTAAATTTAAATTCATGGATATAGCAAGAATTAGTTGCATAATTATCAGTGATTAGTTAAAATATATTAATGTGTACGAATATATCTCTAAAACTATATATTTAATTAAAATGTATTGATATATTATTAGATAATTATATAATTGTTGATATTCATTTAAAATATTTTAGTATGTATTGAATTATTTTTTAAAAATATTCAGTTGAAATATATTAATATAATTATAATTAGTTGTAAAATTATTAATATTTTATTAAATATTTTGATATGTAATAAATTGGCCTTCAAATGCTTATATTCTATCCAATTAGATTGAAATAGAATATTCAAATAATTATATAATTGTAAATATTTAATTAAAATAATCAAAAATATAATGAATTAATCTCTAAATATATATATTTAGTTCAAATATATCGATATAATAAAAAATAATTATATAACTACTGATATTAAATTATAATATAATAATATGTAATAAATCAAATAGTTATATAACTATTGATATTTAATTAAAATATCTTATATGCATTGAATTTATCTCTAAATAAGTATATTTAATTAAAATTTATCGATATAATAATGAATTATTGTGATGTCACAAAAATCATTTGGGTCCTTAAGATTCGAGAATAATATCAAATAAATTTTTCTACAAAAATACTGTCAAATATAAATATAAAAGAACATTTTACCCATAATTCTTCTGATGCGGCTACAAGAGAGAGAGAGTTTGGTCAGAGGTATTTTGTAAGTTTATAAATAAAAGTACTAAATATTTATTCTTTAATCATATGATAATAGAAGTAGGATGAAAATGAATAAAAAAATATATATGAAATATTTAAGTTAAACTTATAAACCAGCTTAACAAATTTAAGGAACATCAAGGACTCGAATATTATTTTTTTAAAAGTTATAATCTTAATTAATAGTATTTTTCAATTTAAAAGAGCGTTTGGTTCAATATTATCTTGATGTTATGTTATGTTATCTAAAGAAAACAATTGTTTGGTTTAATGATATATATAAATAATTTTCTATTAGATTATAAAATTATTAATCAAAAAATGATATCTAGATGTCATAACATTTATATTACATAACATAACACTAAGATAATAACGAACTAAATGCCCCCTAAGAAATATATATGATATTTACCAAATGATAAATGTAATATAAATAGATTAATTTATTATAATTTGATTCAATTTGATATGCAATTCATTTTGTTATCGAATCAGAATGGTGATATGCTGATTCACAGTTAAATCATTGGGACGAGTCACATTAGTAAGTCTAGTGTGATTTTTACGGGGAATGCCTACTATATAATTTTCAAACTCTTATCATATCAAGGCTTAATCTTTGTTAACATCTAAGATCTAATATAAGACGGTGATATATGTATACTGACTATCATGCATTTATCATGTTAATAGAATTTCAAGATTATATTAAAATTTAGATAATTTATTATAAAAGAATTTCTAAGTACTGTGAAACAATAATCATGTAAAAGCTGAATGACATAATTTTTTATGATTGTTATTTTTTTTTTAACTTTTTTATAGTATTTATTTTTTTGTTTCTTCCAATTCTCCATAGTTGAGTAATCTTCAGATTCATGTTTACTAACAATTTTTTAATTAATATCTTCTAATTTATTGAATATAAGATTTGATACATATTGTTCGTACCTAATTTTCATTTATTTCATTTCAATTTTTTTCATCTTAATGTATTATTAAGATTCAAAAAAAAATAAATCATTTATGTCGTTATATTTAATGTCTTTTATTGTCATTAGTTTATCCAAAATCATCTATTTAGGCTACTATTATTTTTATTTTACATTTTTTTTATTAATCTGATATATATTGTGAAAGTAGAAAAAAATCAATTTTATTTTAATTAAAAAAAATATATAAAAAAAATATTCCTAGTCAAAGATATTATAAAAAGTCAAAATGTGAATTAGTTAAATATGTATTACGAGCTATAGGGATTTAAACATAATTAATTTATGAAAAGAATAGTTTTAAAAAATATTTATGCAAAGAAATCATTTTTGTTGCCAAAAATTGTCTCCTTCGAGTGAGATTTGTCGGTTGAATTTTCAACCTCGATTTTTTTATAGACAAAATATGTCGCCTGTTTTATGTTTTTGCATCATTTGCAGATCCGTCCGGTGTTTCCAGAAAATTACGTTTTAGCCATAAAGTCATTTCCAAAATTGCAATTCGGGCATTGGATAGGTAAATCTGCAATTTGATAAATGTTAAGATATGAAATAGATATCTGTCTACGATTTGATTTGTGTTAAAAAACACAATTAAAGTGTTAAATTTATTTATAATCTATACATATGAAAAAAAGTATATATATATATATAATATCAGAGATATTTTTTTTGTTAGCTTGAGAATAAAAATATGATAAATTTGACTCCATTGAATTGAATTATATTAAAATCATGTAATTAAATTTAAAAGAATAGCTATTCTCATCATATCAAATACGATAAAATATGAAATCAAAAATAATAATTATACTCAAGCTTAAATTATGTCAATTGACTCTGATTAATTGGGTCATTAAGCTCGCTCCTAAGCCTATAGCAAGTAGGATTAGTAATTTGGATTGATAAGTTAAATTTGGGTAAATTATTTAAAATTAATTTAAGTATGTTTTATTTATTAAACAACTCAAATATCAAGAATCGTACTTAAGCATTTTATTGAATGGTTACTCTAAAATCATAGTATTGTCACAATCTCAAAAATTTAAATGGAAGTTTTTAAAAATTTAAGATAATTTATAATATTTTTCTAAACTCAGAAACTCGAATATAATTTATCATAAAAGTAATACGAAAAAAATGAATATTAATTTCAGTAAATAAATCATTGACAAATAATAAATGAGTTAAGCCGGATTGCAGTCGGATCAAAATGGCAATTCAGTAATTTTAAAATTGGTATATCAAAGGGGGTTTCTCAAATAGTTGAAATGTGCAGAGGGAATGCGTAAATTCCAATACTTGCGCTTAGGCTGTCGCCTGTTCTGTATAAAAAAAAATGTGGGGTGTCAATTGTCAACACGTTACTACCGTACATTTGGATTATGGAAGGTGTGAACGGTGAGATGCACGCCACGTGTACAACCGATGCACGAGCCGCTCGAAGGCAAGGCGGAAGAGTGCGATTTAAAGAACCCTTGCCTTCTTCTCGCCATTTTTCTCGGCTCTCGTTCTTGAGCTGACGGAAGAAAAACTGAGAGAGGTTGCTTCGAGACGTAGAGATAACTTCTTGGAGGAAGTAAAATTCATGGGAGCTGGGGAGAATAGCTGGAGAATGGTGGGCGGCGTTGTTGAGGATGAAGCGAAAGACGGTCTTGGAGGAACAAGAGGTGGTGGGGCCGCGGAGGATCCCCTAAGCCTAAGCGACGCGATGCGTTCGATTCCTTCGTCGTCAATTTCTGTTGATACATCCCTCTCGCTTCCCGAGATGAAGCCTCGAATCATGTAAATTCTTCTCCGATTTTCCTCTTCGTGATGCGGGTCTTTGCTTTGTTCTTCTAATCTGATGGCATCCTATTGATTTTTTTATCATTTTGTTGATCTTGTGTGGCTGAAAGTGGCCGGTTTCTGAAATTTTGGCGGTTCTTGATCTGTTTAGATATTTTAACACAATCCGTTAATGTCGAAAACCTTTGCGCCTGCCCTGTGATTTGTTATTAGTGATCTCTCTTCCTTAATCTTTCTTATTAGTTTGTTTCTAAGTCAACAGGTGAAAATTTGTTTACCTTTCTAATTTTGTACTTCTGTATTTCTTGTCCCATTGGCGCAAGTTGCTTTCAATTCTGCATACTTGTTTTTTATTCATTAGGTCTCATTCAAATTTTTAGTTTTTCTTACCTTAGGTTGGACTGCTATCAATTGGATGTCTAGACTACAAAAAATGTATTGCACTTTCAACTGGGGAGCTTATTATGTAGCTATCTCGATGATTAGGAGATCAAAGGGATTATGGACTAGGTCCTACCTGGTTCAAACTTAACTAACCCAACTCAAGATGAAGGAAAGGTGGGGTAGGTGGAGATCTCTACCCGCCAAGGTTGATTTTTCTTCTCTCCCACCTACCAAAGTTGATTTTTTTCCTCCCCCTCCTACCATAATTGATTTTTCTTCTCCCTCACGTACCTAGGGTTGAATTTTCCTTAAAGATGAAAATTTTTCTTCATTTTCTATTGTATTTTATAATTGAAGGAAACTTCTTTATTTCTTTCTAAATACCTATTTTATGTATTTTTATCTTCTATAAATAGGAGACCACCTTTGTACTTGATTTCATCTAAGAATAAAAAAAAAAACTTCTAAAGTTTATTGTGTTTGAATGCTCTTCTCCTCCTCTCCTCTCCTCTCCCTCTCTCCACCAAATTTATATATTTCCAAGCACTCAACCACCACCAAAATTACTTTTTTTTCCATTAGAGGCAGGTAGGCCTTCAATGAAATCCTTAGAAATCTCTGACTAGACCTTGTTGGGAATAGGGAGAGGCTGCAATAAACCTGGATATGTTGAAGAATCATATTTGTTTCTTTGGCACACTTGCAGTGCTTAATCACTTGTCTTACCAACTTTGTTGTTCCCCTCTAGAGGAAGACGTCCTTGATCCCTTTCAGAGTGACATAAATTCCAGAATGTCTTCTGCATTTTCATGCATTTCCTGCACAATTTGAGATCTTAATTCAGAATTTAAACTCACTACTAACCTCCCTTTTCTTCTCAATTGTTGATGCAACCAAGTGTATGGAGGTACAGGTTCAGATTGCAGCTTAGTAATCAACAGCTGTATTTGAGGATCCTCCTGCCATGTCTGTTGAAATTTTAACATCAAATCACTGTCTACTCCCTGCATTATTCAACTCGTCAATGTGCTAGTTAAAGTTGTCCTAGATAAAGCATCTGCTGCCTTGTTATCAGAACTTCTTTTGTAATTGATCTCATAATCATATCCCACCAACTTTGCTATCCCTTCTCTCTAACAAATATTTCTCTTATGATCAGTACATATTTTAAAATGTACCCCTATCAAATAAGGCCTCCACTTCTAGACAGCTGCAACTATGGCTAACATTTCGTTCTCTTAAGTAGAAAGGATCTGACTTCTGCCGGACAAAGCCTTGCTGAAATATGCTAGGGCGCCCTTCTTGCATTACTACAGCACCAACACCTTCAGCTGCTGCATCAGTTTCTATCAAAAACTCTTTAAAAATTCTGGAAGAGCTAATACAGGTGGTGAAAACATTACTTTTTTGCATTGTTCTGCTTCTTCAGTCCAATGAAATCTATTTATCTTTTAACGGTGAAGTAAGAGGTTTGGCGATCAACCAATACCCTTGAATGAATCATCTGTAAAAACCCATGAGACCAAGAAGCTTCTGACTTCTTTTACACATTTGGGCTTGGGCCATGATTTCATTGCTCCAACTTCTCAGGATATGCTTCTACCCCCATCAGCACTTATAACATGTCCCAAGTAGCTTACCTTTGTAGAACCAAATAAGTTCTCTTAACTCTCAACTGATGTTGTCTCAACTTCATCAAGACTTATTTTACGTGTTGTAAATGCAGTGCTCAATTGATGCTATACACAAGAATGTCGTTAAAAAGGCTAAAACAAACTTCTTAAGATAAGACTGAAATATTTCATTCATTATATTTTAAAATGCTGATGGTGCATTGGTAAGCCCAAATGACATTATCAGAAATTCAAAATGACCCTGATGTGTTTTAAATGCTATTTTGTATTGATCTCTCTCTTTCATCTTTATTTGCCAGTAACCACTTTTGAGGTCCAGCTTGGAGAAGAACTTAGAACCATGTAGCTCATTGAATAACTCTTCTATCATAGGAATTGTAAATCTGTCTAATGCGGCAGATGAATGACAATGCAGTTTAGAGATCAGCAATTTTATAAAACAGATTATTCACAAACTAATGCTTGAATATTAGAGAACAATTTTGTGATGATTGAGAAATTAATTAAGCCCGCAAAACCAATTACTTTTAAAATTTTAAATAAATTGGATCAAAGGTAATTGAGAAATTACCAATTCAGATTAGGGCGCAATTCAGTTTTCAATAAATCAGAAACGGGGAACAGGATTGAGGGTCCACAATATTTAACCAACAGCAATTCAAATTCATTCAATAATGAAAGGCCGCACAGGCAGAACAAGTTCGAGCAAATCACAAGCAAGCAGAATAATCCAAAGTACTCGATTTAAGCAGGTTAAAGGTTGCTGAAATTCGTACTTGAGTCGGAAAATTTCAGGGATCTCATTATAATTTTTCCAAAAAAATAGGGCTCGGTCAGCTGGGGCGCACGCGAGCTTGGGTGCGGG